>JAUNZM010000157.1:14665000-14910390 GCA_033459285.1 Clamator glandarius
ATCATCCTTGTAGCCTCCTCTGGGCCCGTTTCAACAGCTCCATCTCCTTCTTATGCAGAGGATTCCAGAACTGGACACAATAATCCAGATGAGGTCTCACAAGAGAGAGGAAATGAAGGGTATAATCCCCTCCCTAGACCTGCTGGCCAGGCTTCTTTTGATGCAGCCCAGGACACGGTTGGTCTTCTGGGCTGCAAA
This sequence comes from Clamator glandarius, assembly GCA_033459285.1. Classification (NCBI taxonomy): domain Eukaryota; kingdom Metazoa; phylum Chordata; class Aves; order Cuculiformes; family Cuculidae; genus Clamator; species Clamator glandarius. Next base: position 14,665,199 of record JAUNZM010000157.1, read on the forward strand.
CATCGCCTATTCATATTGAGCTTCTCATCGACCAGCACCCCAAGTCCTTCTTTGCGGGGCCACTCTCAATCACATCGTCCTCCATCCTGTACTGACATTGGGGATTGCCCTGACCCAGGAGTAGGACCTTGCACTTGGCCTTTTGAACCTCATGAGGTTCTCACAGCCCCACTTCTCCAGCCTTTCCAGGTCCCTCTGGATGACATCCCATCCTGGTGTGCCAACTGCACCACTCAGCTTGGTGTCATCTGCAAACTTGCTGAGGGTACATTCAATCGCACTGTCAATACCATTGATGAAGATATTAAACAGCACTGGTCGCACTGCAGACAGGGACACAGCTCCATCTGGACTTTGAGCCATTGACCACTACTCCCTGAATACAACAACCACCAAACCAATTTCTTATCCAAAAAAGAGTCTACCCATCAAATATGTATCTCTCCACATTTGAGAGAAGGTTTTTGTGAGGGTCCATGTTAAGGGCTTTACAGAAGTCCAGATCGACCATATCCATTGGTTTTCCCTTGTCCCCTGCTGTAATTCCCCATCATAGGAAGCAGCTAGACGGGTAGGACAAGGACTTACCCCTTCTGAAGCCATGCTGGCTGCCACTAATCACCTCCCCATCCCCAGCTCTGCAGGTTTTGCACCCTCACAGCCAGTCACCGGATGAGTCTGGGGTCCCCTAGTGCTGTGCCAGCACTCGGAGGAGCTGCTGTGGCACAGGGACAGGGGATCAGGCGCCGGCAGTGCAGGGGGAAATGAAGGGACCCTCCATGCAAAGATACAAGAACCAGAAAATGCTCATTTTTAATGGAAGCAGAGAGGGTCCCACAACTACAAGACCCCAAAATGCAGCTATTGCAGAGATTGTGGGCAGCTTGGCTGATGCTTTTGCTGTTTGAACTCCATGAGGGACATGGGCGCAAGCTGAGGCATCTTGGTAGCCACTGGCGTGGGGACGGACTCCTCAGGGTTTCAGGGTCACCTCCACTGGGAAATGGTCACTGACTTCCAAAGCCTGGATATGGTGGTAAAGCAAAGAAGTGGCTGAGCTTGTCTGGACCTGCCACCACTGTCGTGGCTGGGACCGAACGCTCTGCTCCAACCCCAGAACGGAAACCAGACCCCAGGCTGGGGGAGCATCGGAGCAGATACAACACTCAGGGGTAGGATTGCGATGCCACCAGGCTTGTGTGTCTTAGTCCCTCACTCACCTTCTTGTTAGTGAGGCTGAAAGCCGACTCAAAGTTGTAGATTCTGTCAGAGCCAGGCTCGATGTCTTTTTTCAGATCATCACCGCAGACGACGATGCTGCCGAGGCATCAGGGGGGTGTTAGTACTCTCCATGACCCCCCAGTGACAGCCCCTGTGCCACCACCACAGCACCCACCGGTCATAGGGGCAGTGGGTTGTTTCAGTGACGGTGGTATCATCATTGTCTGTGATGAGCCAGTCACAAGGAGCTTGGGTGCGCAGACGGATTCTGGACCAGTCATCATCTGTCACATAGCTGCAGCCAGCGTTGAAGTCGCCAAGGAGGATGATGTTCTGCAGGGCAGCATGCTCTGTCCCGATCCCAGGGCCACACGTGTACCAAGGGCTCCTGAAATCTCTGCAGCCCCCCTAGGTCTCCCCAGCATAGAAGGACACCCCCCAGGAATGGCAGTGGAGCTCCCCCTCTGCCGGGTGTGAGAGGTCTCCCGTGGGACACGTCCATTCCAGGATGGTGTCGGCATGTGTGGTGCCCACCGCCCAGCCCGCCCGGCTGCCCCAGGCAGGAGCCGAGCTCCTCAACTCCACTTACATCATTTTTCCAGGCAGTGCGGATATCGTTGTAGACATCATAGAGCTTGTCGATCTCTTTTACCGCATTGTCAGGCTTGGAGTGCAGGGGCACCATCACAAATTCCTTCACCTCTGCCAGATAGGGAGCCATCAGCTCCCGGCTCGGGTGCTGCACCCAGCTCGGGAGTGGAACCCCAGGAGACATCCCCCCGCCCAAGCCCCAGCTGCCAGCAGGGAAAAGCTGCTGAAGGGAAAGGATGCCTTGGCTTGTTGTCGTCTGCCTCTCCTCCAGCCTGGGATTTGCAGCACAGACCTACAGCCCTCTGCACGTGGCCTGGGGTTTGCTGCTTGTTTCTCATCATTCTTCCCAAGTCACTGTGGCTTTGGGGAAGGAGATGGGGGTGGGAGAGATGGGAGAGTGTGTGTGTCCTGGGGATCTGCCGGGGAGTTGGAAGTGATGGTCCCGAGTTAGGAGAGGGGATGAGGTGGGAAATGGGAGGCGAGTGGCAATGGCACATGGTGGGAGATGTTGGGAGATGGGAGAGGTTGGGAGGTGGCACACAACTGGGGGAAGCAGAGAGTGGGCGATGGCATAAATGGGAGGTAGCAGGTGCTGGGATGTGGGACACGAAGGGAGAGGTGGAGGAGCTGCCATGTATCAGCGCTGCTCACGCGTGTTGGGTGAGTAGAACTCAACAATGTAAGGCGGTCTGCTGAAGACACTCTTGTCCAGATACTGGTGTGTCTGCACCACGGAGACTTTGTCAGTTCTGAGGGACAAGAGTGGAACATTCCCTGTCACCTCTCCTGCCACAGAGGAAGTCCACAGACAAACTCACCTCCCCTCAAGGGCCACCAGGCAAGACAGCAGGTGACACGGGGAACACCAGACACTGGCAGCATCTCCTACCTGTAGATGAAGAGGTACTGCTCTGCATAGCTGCTTGAGCCCAGTGGTTCACTGGCCTCAAATTTATATGAGCCTGGATTCCCGCTGAAAGAGAGAGAGACGTGGGGAGTGTGAGAGGAGCTTCCCACCAGCACCCAGCACTCTCACTCCGGCCAAGCCAGAGGTGCCCCAGCACGATGAAACACCACCCAGGATCCGGTCCAGCATCCCATCTGCAGGCATCCCCTGCCCTCTGCCATTGAGGTCACCTGTTGAGTTCAGCCATGAGCATATTCACAGCGTCCAGGTTCTTGTCCCGGACCTCCTGCACCAGGGTGATATCGTACTGCTTCACGATCTGCAGGAACAAGCTCAGAGCTGCTCACCCTTGCCCAGGAACCGCTCTTGGGGGACCCAGGGGTTCCTAGGCTGGGCTGGGAAGGCTCCCAGGCTGGCAACAGGCAGGCAGGCAATGGAGAGCCAGGGAGGGAGCTCCTCTGCTGGTGTCCTTGGGCTTGGAAGGACTCTGGGGTAACAAGGTGCCCCCTAATGCCCATTTGTCTGCTACCTCCCATGCCTGCAGCTCCTTGCTCTCTGGGTACTGTGAGTGAGGAACCTGGGCATCAACAACCATTTCTCGCCCCTGGCAGAGGACAGGTAAGAGTGGCGATGTCCCAGGGTTGGAGAATGTGATGGAGGAAGAGGAGATGGGCGGATGGATGGGGGCTTGGACAGATGGATGGAGGTGTAAATGGATGCACTCAATGGTGGATGGATGGATGGATGGATGGATGGATGGATGGATGGATGTGCAGGTGGATGGATGGGGCTGTTGAAAGATGGACTGGTGGGTAGGTGCATGGATGGACACAGAGGATGGGTGGATGGCTGTTGAGCTAATGTCTGACTGCCCCAGCTAGCTGCATCGCAGAGAGCAGAGCATAGTCAAGAATGTTCCTGTTCCCCAGCACTCACGCTGGCAATGATGTTAGCGACTTCTGGTTTGTTCATCTTTGTCTTCCCAAAACTCTTGATGTTGAAGGCGCTGATCCTTAGTGTGACGGCCACATGCAGCAGGAGAGCTGCAACCAGCAGCGACAGCACCAGCTTCGAGGCCCCCATCCTGCGTGCAGAGGGGCAGGAATGGGCTCAGCCCCCGGCCTGGGAGGGGGATTTGGCACAGACAACAAGGGGGACCAGGGTATTCCCACTGGCCGTACTGGTTTCACTGGGAGGCGTCTCTTCTCCAGTGAAACACCAGGACCCTGGGATGGTTAATCCCTGTCCAGCCTCACTCCCGCAGCCTGGAGCTGCCGAGTTCTTGTCCCCATCTCAAGTGGGGCCTCATCCTACCTGTCCCTCTTGGTGGGAGCCCAGTCCACCCACGAGGCCAGAGTTGATAATTCACAGCAAAGGAGCAAATGCCATTTCCTGGCAACACAGAGCTGTCCTTTCCTCAGTCACCACACTCAGCCTGGCCACCTCTCCTGGGCTGGGACAGGGGGCAGCCTCCAGGGACACCAGGATGCCTGGGCTTGCACCTCTCCCAGCCGTCCCTGGGTCTGCTCCAGAGACCCAAAAGACCCTGCAGCAGTCGAGGTGGGACAGAGCAGGGGATGTATCCCTCTCCGGCAAACCAGAGCACCCTCACTTGAGGTATCCAGCCCCACTGACAACCAGCACTGCCCCTGCCCCCTCCTCGCCCAGGCTGGAGTCCCCAGGGCCCCAAACAAGGCAGCGCAGTGGCTCCAGACTGTGGGGAAAGTCATTTGGGACGCGATTCCTGTGCCACTCAGCTCCACGGAGTAATATTTCACTGGCAGGTAGGCTGGGAGCGCTACCCAAGCCCAGGTACCCCAAGCACTCTGCTTTCCAGCAGCCCTGACAGAGAGGAACACCAAACAACCCGGCTATCGGCACAGCCAGGAAGGGCTCGCTGCCTCAGCATCGCTATTCCTTCTGGGGCAGATGCTGAACTGAACTGGTTCAGTTCTCACCTTTCTCCACTTGAATTCTGTCTACAGCTGCAAGCTCTTCCAGTCTCCCCAGATGAAAATGCAATGATCCCGTGACACCTTGATTGGTTAAGGCTACAATTTGATCACGCCACAAACTGCCCAAAGCCCCTCGAGTCAATCCCGCTCTCAGGGGATGCAGCAGCCTCCGACGCCTCCCCACCAGAGGCATCTCAGGAGGAGCGGATCCATCCTGGGTGATGCTCGTCCTCTGTGCCCGGGCTCAGCCCCGCAGAAACACTCGGCAAAATTAAGCTGAGCTGGAGAAGGCAACGTTGGAGAGGGGAAGACATGGGGTGCAGGAGGAACAGTAAGCAGTGAGCAGGACCTACCTTTGGTGTTCTCCAAAGTCTCTGTAAGGGGAAGGAACTGCGCCTGTATTTATAGGGAGGGACACGCTCACCTTGCCAAGCGATTGCACGAGGCCACAGCTCCATATGTATTTTTTCACAGAAATGAAGGTCTGCTCAGTGAAAAAAACCAGCTTTTTAACAAATGGCAACACCTCCCACTGCAGCTGAGCCTGACAATGTGGCTGCATTGATAACATCACCAGCAAGATATCAGCAAGGTGAATCCCAGAGTCCTCTCATGGGGAAGAGCAGTTCCCCAACTGGGACACAGGCAGCTCTCACACATAATCAGCTACAATTTCTCTCAGAAAGTGTTTATTTCACCAACACTAAGCATTCCCATCCTGCACACCTCTTTTCCCACAAGCCAGTTCCAGACCAGCGTGATGAGGCCGGCCGAGCACAGTGCAGGGCTGCACACCAGCCTCTAATCCTGAAACCCACTGGGTCCTACTGCAGCGCCCATCACCAGACCCTCCCAAGAAATTCCACAGGTGGCAGCCCCACACCCCACATGCTCCCACAGCTCCCCAGCCTTGCTCCAGTGCCCTTGGCTGATGCCCCAGTGCTCCCTGGCCTCCCAAGGCAGCTGCTGTTTCCCAGGAGGGCTCTGCAGGGTTCCTGAGGTGCGCGGGTGCCTTGGGGGATGGAGGATCTTCGACCTCCCAGTTGGATAAATAGCTCCCCAGATTCAGGGCTCTGGGGCTCATAAGTTCCTCCGAAACAGGCCAGGCTTTCTCCAGGGCAGAGACCCCCCCAAAGCCATCCAACCCCTACGTTCAGTTGCGCCAAACTCCAGGCTCTCCCCATTCCCATCTCCAGGCTCTCTCCATTCCCTGCTCCAAGCTGCCCCCCCTCCCAAACCCAAGATGATCATTCTGGGAACTGCTGTAAAACCTCTCAAGACAAGACAGTCCCTAGGCCCAGCCAGCATGGAATCACAGGGTTCTGCCTGACAAACTGCATTTCTTCCTATGTCAAGGTCACCCAGCGAGGTGATCAAGTGAAGCCACTTCTCATGGTGAAAAAATTTCTCATTATGTCTAATCTTACTCTGCCCCTCTCCAGTTTATAGACATTGCCCCTCATCCTATCCCTACAAGCCTCTGGAAACAGTCCCTCCCCAGCTTTCTAGTAGCCCCTTCAGGTACTGGAAGGTCATTATAAGATCTTCTCGGAGCCTTCTAGTCTCCAGGCTGAACAACCCCAACTCTCTCAGCCTGTCCTCGGATGGGAGGTGCTCCAGAACTCTGATCATCCTTGTAGCCTCGTCTAGGCTCATTCCTACTATTGATAGGAATGGTTGGACTCGATGATCCAGAGGGTCTTTTCCAAGCTATTGATTCTATGATTCTAAACATTTCCATCTCCTTCGTATGCAGAGGATTCCAGAACTGGACACAATAATCCAGATGAGGTCTCACAAGAGAGAGGAAATGAAGGGCATAATCCCCTCCCTAGACCTGCTGGCCAGGCTTCTTTTGATGCAGCCCAGGACACGGTTGGTCTTCTGGGCTGCAAACATGTATCGCCTGTACATATTGAGCTTCTCATCGACCAGCACCCCAAGTCCTTCTTTGCGGGGCCACTCTCAATCACATCGTCCTCCATCCTGTACTGACATTGGGGATTGCCCTGACCCAGGAGTAGGACCTTGCACTTGGCCTTTTGAACCTCATGAGGTTCTCACAGCCCCACTTCTCCAGCCTTTCCAGGTCCCTCTGGATGACATCCCATCCTGGTATGCCAACTGCACCACTCAGCTTGGTGTCATCTGCAAACTTGCTGAGGGTACATTCAATTGCACTGTCAATACCATTGATGAAGATATTAAACAGCACTGGTCGCACTGCAGACAGGGACACAGCTTGTCAGAGATCTCCATCTGGACTTTGAGCCATTGACCACTACTCTCTGAATACAACAACCACCAAACCAATTTCTTATCCAAAAAAGAGTCTACCCATCAAATATGTATCTCTCCACGTTTGAGAGAAGGTTGTTGTGAGGGTCCATGTTAAGGGCTTTAAGGAAGTCCAGATCAACCATATCCATTGGTTTTCCCTTGTCCCCTGCTGTAATTCCCCATCATAGGAAGCAGCTAGGCGGGTAGGACAAGGACTTACCCCTTCTGAAGCCAAGCTGGCTGCCACTAATCACCTCCCCGTCCTCCCTGTGCTTCACCAGAGCTTCTAGGAGGATCTGTTCCATGATCCTCCCAGGCACCGAGGTGAGGCTAACAGGTCAGTACTTCCCAGGGTCATCTTCTCTACCCTTTTAATAACAGGCACAAGGTTACCCTTCTTCCAGTCACCGGGGACTTTCAGGGAAGCCTTGGATCCTGTCTCTCCTAAACAAACAGTGCAGCGCTCAGCTGGAGAAGCACATGATGCAGTGGGAGCGATGGCCTGACAGGCCGGGCTCAAAGGCTCTCAGTCAGTGGGTTCCATTGGTCTGGCTTCTCCTGGCAGGGCTGGGTAGGGGCTTGGGGGTCTGTGGCCGGGGTGGCCCCCTCGGTCACAGTGTGGGGCACGGCAGCCAGGCAGGAGGTGAAGGGCGATGGCCTTAGTGGGGGTGATTGAGAGGGTGGAATTGTAGGGGACAGAAGGGACTCAGGGGGTGTCTGGGGGAGGCCGGCTGAGCAGCACCAGCCTCAGCAAGAGGGGCAGCTGCAAACCCCCACAGCATCCCCTCTTGTCCCCTAAAGCAGCCCCAGCTGGCACCTAAAGCAGCCCCACGGGGGACTCGGATCCACAGAGCAGTGCTGGCACAGCCGGAATCCCCTGCACTGGCACAGCCACCCCCTGGTACTTGCTGTCCCCCAGCTCAGAGAGCGAGTGGCTTGGCTGGGTTTGGGGAGGTGTCAGCTGCTCGTGTCAGGGCTTGCCAGGCTCTCGCCAGCTCTGCAGGTTTTGCATCCTCACAGCCAGTCACCGGATGAGTCTGGGGTCCCCTAGTGCTGTGCCAGCACCCGGTGGAGCTGCTGTGGCACAGGGACAGGGGGACTGGCACAGGGGGTGCTGAGGGAAATGAAGGGACCCTCCGTGCAGAGGTGCAAGAACCAGAAAATGCTCATTTTTAATGGAAGCAGAGAGGGTCCCACAACCGCAAACCCCCAAAAAGCAGCTATTGCAGAGATTGTGGGCAGCTTGGCTGATGTTTTTGCTGTTAGAACTCCATGAGGGACATGGGCGCAGGCTGGGGGCATCCTGGTAGCCACTGGCGTGGGGACGGACTCCTCAGGTTAGGACCGTCTCCACTGGGAAATGGTCACTGACTTCCAAAGCCTGGATGTCGGGAGGGAAAGCAAAGAAGTGGCTGAACTCATCTGGACCTGCCACCGCTGTCGTGGCTGGGACCAAATGCTCAGCTCTGATCCCAGAATTGAAACCAGACCCCAGAGTGGGGGATCATGGGAGAAGAGGTTGGGGCTGAGATACCCTTGGGAGCGCCCTGGGGAACAGGGACCCACCTACACGCAAGGGTGGGATTGCGGTGCCACCAGGCTTGTGTGTCTTGGTCCCTCACTCACCTTCTTGTTAGTGAGGTGGAAAGCCAACTCAAAGTTGTAGATTCTGCCAGAGCCAGGCTCGATGCTTTTTTTCAGATCATCACCGCAGACGACAATGCTGCCAAGGCATCAGGGGGATGTTAGTGCCCTCCAGGACCCCCCAGTGACAGCCCCTGTGCCGCCACCACAGCACCCACCGGTCATAGGGGCAGTGGCTCCTGGTAGCAACAGTGGTATCATCATCATCTGTGATGAGCCAGTCACAAGATGTTTGGGTGCGCAGACGGATTCTGGACCAGTCACTTTCATTCACATAGCTGCAGCCCGCGTTGAAGTCACCAAGGAGGATGATGTTCTGCAGGGCAGTGTGCTGAGTCCCCACCCATGGGCCACACATGGCCAGACATGGCCAGGGGGCCCCCCCACTGCCGGGTGTGAGAGGTCTCCCGTGGGACACGTCCAACCTAGGATGGTGCCGGCATGTGTGGTGCCCACATCCCCAGCCCGCCCGGCTGCCCCAGGCAGGAGCCGAGCTCCTCAACTCCACTTACTTCATTTTCCCAGCCAACACGGACATCATTGTAGACATCATAGAGCCTGTCGATCTCTTTTACTGCATTGGTGGGCCTGGAGTGCAGGGGCACCATCACAAATTCCTTCACCTCTGCCAGATAGGGAGACGTCAGCTCCCGGCTCGGGTGCTGCACGCAGCTCGGGAGTGGAACCCCAGGAGACATCCCCCCGCCCAAGCCCCAGCTGCCAGCAGGGAAAAGCTGCTGAAGGGAAAGGATGCCTTGGCTTGTTGTCGTCTGCCTGTCCTTCAGCCTGGGATTTGCAGCACAGACCTACAGCCCTCTGCACGTGGCCTGGGGTTTGCTGCTTGTTTCTCATCATTCTTCCCAAGTCACTGTGGCTTTGGGGAAGGAGATGGGGGTGGGAGAGATGGGAGAGTGTGAGTGTCCTGGGGAATTGCCAGGTAGTTGGAAGTGATGGTCCCGGGTTTAGGAGAGGGGATGAGATGGGAAATGGGATGTGAGTGGCGATGGCACATGCTGAGAGATGCTGGGAGGTGGGAGATGCTGGGAGGTGGGAGATGCTGGGATATGGGAGATGTTGGGAGATGGGAGAGGTTGGGAGGTGACACACAACTGGAGGAAGCAGATGGTGGGCTATGGCATAAATGGGAGGTGCTGGGATGTGGGACATATTGGGAAAGGTGGAGGGGCTGTCAAGCATCAGTGCTGCTCACGTGTGTTGGGTGAGTAGATCTTGACAATGTAAGGCGGTCTGTAGAAGACACCCATTCTCCCAATCTGTTTGGTCATCCGCAGGGTGACACTGTCATTCCTGAAAAGGAGAGTGAGGCAGCCCCTGTCACCTCAGATGAACCCACCTCCCTTCAGGGTCCACTAGGGAGGACAGCTAGTGACACGGGGAACACCAGACCCTGGCAGCATCCCTTACCTCCAGATGAAGAGGTACCGCTCCTTGTAGGTGCTCGGGCCCAGGGGTTCGCTGTAATTAAAGTTGTACAAGCCCGGGGTTCCTCTGAGAGAGAGAAGTAGGGAGGGTGAGAGGAGGCTCCCGGTTCCCACCAGCACCCAACACTCTCACTCTGGCCAAGCCAGAGGTGCCCCTGCACGATGAGACACCACCCAGGATCCGTTCCAGCATCCCATCTGCAGGCACCCACTGCCCTGTGCCACTGAGGTCACCTGTTGAGCATTTCTTGGAGCTTATTCATGGCATCCAGGCTGTTTCCCAGGACCTCCTGCACCAGGGTGATGTCGTACCGCTTCACGATCTGCAGGAACAAGCTCAGAGCTGCTCACCCTTGCCCAGGAACCGCTCTTGGGGGACCCAGGGGTTCCTAGGCTGGGCTGGGAAGGCTCCCAGGCTGGCAACAGGCAGGCGGGCAATGGAGAGCCAGGGAGGGAGCTCCTCTGCTGGTGTCCTTGGGCTTGGAAGGACTCTGGGGTAACAAGGTGCCCCCTAAAGCCCATTTGTCTGCTACCTCCCATCCCTGCAGCTCCTTGCTCTCTGGGTACTGTGAGTGAGGAACCTGAGCATCAACAACCATTTCCTGCCCCTGGCAGAGGACAGGTAAGAGTGGCGATGTCCCAGGGTTTGAGAATGTGATGGAGGAAGAGGAGATGGGTGGATGGATGGGGGCTTGGGCAGATGGATGGAGGTGTAAATGGATACACTCATAGGTGGATGGATGGATGGATGGATGGATGGATGGATGGATGGATGGATGGATGGATGGATGGATGGATGGATGGAGCTACAGGCAGAGGATGGGGGGCTGTTAATGGACTGGTGGGTGCGTGCCTGCAGGGATGGACACATTGGATATATGGTTGACTGTTGAGCTAATGACTGACTCCCCCAGCTGGCCGCATCCCAGAGAGCAGAGAGAGGTCAGAAGTGTATCTGTCCCATAGTACTCACTTCGACGATGATGTTTGCGACTTCTGTTTTGTTCATCTTTGTCCCCGCAAAGTGCTGGATGTTGAAGGCGCTGATCCTTAGCGTGACGGCCACATGCAGCAGGAGAGCTGCAACCAGCAGCGACAGCACCAGCTTCGAAGCCCCCATCCTGCATGTAGAGGGGCAGGGATGACCTTAGTCATTTGGGATGCGATTCCTGTGCAGCTCAGCTCCATGGCGTAATATTTCACAGGCAGGTAGGCTAGGAGGGCTACACAAACCCAAGTGCCCCAAGCACCCGGCTCCTCAGCAGCCCCGACAAGAGAGGAGCACCAAACAACCCGGCTTGCGGCACAGCCGGAGCCTGCCCTGGGGAAGGGCTCACTGCCTCAGCATCGCTTTTTTCTTCTGGGGCAGCCGCTCTGATTCAGTTCTCACCTTTCCCCCCTCAGACTAAAGCTCCAAAAGCTTACAATCTCTCCAGATGAGCTTGCAACAATTCCCTGACACCTCGATTGGGTAACACTACAATTTGATCATGCCACAAACTGCCCAAAGCCCCTCGAGTCAATCCCGCTCTCAGGGGATGCAGCAGCCTCCAACACCTCCCCACCAGAGGCACCTCAGGAGGAGCGGATCCATCCTGGGTGATGCTCGTCCTCTGTGCCCAGGCTCAGCCCCGCAGAAACACTCGACAAAATTAAGCTGAGCTGGAGAAGGTGATGTTGCAGGGGGGAGGACATGGGGCGCAGGAGGAGCAGCAAGCAGGACCTACCTTTGGTGTTGTCCAAAGTCTCTGGAAGGAGAAGGAGCTGCGCCTGTATTTATAGGGAGGGACACGCTCACCTTGCCAAGCGATTGCATGAGGCCACAGGCTTCATATCACATCCATCATGGAAATGAAGGTCTGCTCAAGAAATTTCAACACCTTCTACTGCTGCTGAGCCTGACAATGTTGCTGCATCGATAATATCATCTGCAAGATATTGGTACGGTCGAAGTGAGCAGTTCCCCAAGCTGGGACACAGGCAGCTGTCACATACGAGCTGCTACAATTTCTCTCAGAAAATGTTTATTTCACCAACACCAAGTGTTCCCGTCCTGCACCCCACTTTTCCCACAAGCCAGTTCCAGAACAGGGACAGGATTTGCAGCTGCTCCCCACAAGGTGATCAAGGCCTGGCCTTGACCCCTTGAATGGACGTGTGGCTTCCTAGGGTCAGAGCTCTGAGGACATGAGCCCCTGAAACAGGGCTCCCTGTGACATGTGCCCCCACAGCCCCTCTTCACTTCTCCTGCAGTTCCTGACATCCATCACAGCACTGTACGACATCTCTTCTAGTGGGCGTTTGGGTTTGGCTCTCTGTGAATTTCTGTAGAATAAGGCAACACAAATGAACTGTTGCAACCCTGAAGATGCTTGTTACCATAGAGTTATGAAATGGTGATTTGTAAATGGAGGGATGGAATGTGTTAAAAAACAAGATGAACAACTAAGATAACGATACCGACCCTTAACCCTTATCTTCTTGTCACCCAGAGTCGTTGAGATTGACCCCTCAGATATGGCCACTCATTAAGGGCTCTGGGTGGCATTGATCTCAACACCTCCCACCAGATCCAGGTGTCCAAGGAGCGAAGTGCCAGCCCCAGGCTGGGCCTGGAGGCAGAACAAGGCCTGGGATGGCACTGAGAACGCCGGGAGGCCAGGAGTGGCTGGAGGGTGGGGCCAAGGGGTTCAGGAGGGGGTCCCTGGGGGGCTGGTGCTGGAGAGTGAAGCTCCAGAAGGAAAGGACAGGGTTCTTTGGGAGCTGGTGCTAGAGACCAAGGCCTTGGAGGGCCAGGATGGAGTTCCTGGGGGGCTGGTGCTGGAGACCAAGCCCCCAGAAGGACATGACAGGGACCTAGAGCTTTCCTGTGTAAGTAGGTAAATGTGATAGAGGTTCAGGAATCTTGAAGATGTGCATCGTGCACAAAGACTGTGTTCCTTACACCCAGGAGAAGCTTGTGGCCTTTGCTGTTCCTGCCTTTCACAAAGCAGCTCTCAATTCTTCAAGAGCCCCAGTATATTGTGCAGCTTTGCTTTTGTTTTCTTTCAGAGACTGAATTCCTTTCAGGAGCTTCAGCTCCTTGAGATCGAATTGCAGACCAAGGATTCAGTCCGGCAGATCATGTTCTCGCCTCTCTTCAGCCCTCAAGGAAACAAAGCCGATGACAGCAGGATGGCTTTGCTAGGAAAGCTGGTTTCCATGGCAGTGGCTGTGTGCAGGGTTCCTGTGCTGGAGTGCGCTGCCTTCTGGCTGCAGGTACCGCTGCCGTGCAGGCAGGAGAGCAGCAGGGAAGGAGGGAGAGATGTGCTACCATGGCTATGGGTGAGCCGAGGCCTTGTCACTCATTGCCAGTGGCAGAGAAAGCTGGGGAGAGGCTGTTTCCAAAGGCTTGTAGTGATAGGACAAGGGGCAATGGGTATAAACTGGAGAGGGGCAGAGTGAGACTGGACGTAAGGAGGAATTTCTTCACCATGAGAGTGGGGAGGCCCTGGAACAGGTTGCCCAGGGAAGTTGTGTCTGCCCCATCCCTGGAGGTGTTCAAGGCCAGCTTGGATGGGCCTTGGCAGGCTGATCTGGTGGGAAGTGTCCCTGCCCATGGCACAGGGGCTAGAACTGGATGATCTTTAAGGTCCCTCACATCCCAAACTATTCTGTGATTCTATTCTCTGAAATGCAGAGCAATTACCTCAAGTGACTTCCCTTGGTCACCTCGCTGGGTGACGTTGACATAGGAAGACATGAGGTTTGTCAGGCAGGACCTTCCCTTGTGATCCCGTGCTGGCTGGGCCCAGGGACTGTCTTGTCTTGAAAGGTTTTACAGCATCCCTACTGGAACTGGCTTGTTGTACAGGGAGGTGAGGGAGGTGGTAAGACAGGACCTGCCCCCGGTGAAGCCAAGCTGGCTGCCACTAATCACCTCCCCGTCCTCCCTGTGCTTCACCAGAGCTTCTAGGAGGATCTGTTCCATGATCCTCCCAGGCACCGAGGTGAGGCTGACAGGTCAGTACTTCCCAGGGTCATCTTCTCTACCCTTTTAAAAACAGGCACAAGGTTACCCTTCTTCCAGTCACCAGGGACTTTCAGGGAAGCCTTGGATCCTGTCTCTCCTAAACAAACAGTGCAGCGATCAGCTGGAGAAGCATATGATGCAGTGGGAGCGATGGCCTGACAGGCCGGGCTCAAAGGCTCTCAGTCAGTGGGTTCCATTGGTCTGGCTTCTCCTGGCAGGGCTGGGTAGGGGCTTGGGGGTCTGTGGCCGGGGTGGCCCCCTCGGTCACAGTGTGGGGCACGGCAGCCAGGCAGGAGGTGAAGGGCGATGGCCTTAGTGGGGGTGATTGAGAGGGTGGAATTGTAGGGGAGAGAAGGGACTCAGGGGGTGTCTGGGGGAGGCCGGCTGAGCAGCACCAGCCTCAGCAAGAGGGGGCGGCTGCAAACCCCCACAGCATCCCCTCTTGTCCCCTAAAGCAGCCCCAGCTGGCACCTAAAGCAGCCCCACGGGGGACTCAGATCCACAGAGCAGTGCTGGAACAGCCGGTATCCCCTGCACTGGCATAGCCATCCTCCTGGTACTTGCTGTCCCCCAGCTCAGAGAGTGGGTGGCTTGGCTGGGTTTGGGGAGGTGTCAGCTGCTCGTGTCAGGGCTTGCCAGGCTCTTGCAGCTCTGCAGGTTTTGCATCCTCACAGCCAGTCACCGGATGAGTCTGGGGTCCCCTAGTGCTGTGCCAGCACCCGGTGGAGCTGCTGTGGCACAGGGACAGGGGGACTGGCACAGGGGGTGCTGAGGGAAATGAAGGGACCCTCCGTGCAGAGGTGCAAGAACCAGAAAATGCTCATTTTTAATGGAAGCAGAGAGGGTCCCACAACCGCAAACCCCCAAAAAGCAGCTATTGCAGAGATTGTGGGCAGCTTGGCTGATGTTTTTGCTGTTAGAACTCCATGAGGGACATGGGCGCAGGCTGGGGGCATCCTGGTAGCCACTGGCGTGGGGACGGACTCCTCAGGTTAGGACCGTCTCCACTGGGAAATGGTCACTGACTTCCAAAGCCTGGATGTCGGGAGGGAAAGCAAAGAAGTGGCTGAACTCATCTGGACCTGCCACCGCTGTCGTGGCTGGGACCAAATGCTCAGCTCTGATCCCAGAATTGAAACCAGACCCCAGAGTGGGGGATCATGGGAGAAGAGGTTGGGGCTGAGATGCCCTTGGGAGCGCCCTGGGGAACAGGGACCCACCCACACCACCAGGCTTGTGTGTCTTGGTCCCTCACTCACCTTCTTGTTAGTGAGGTGGAAAGCCAACTCAAAGTTGTAGATTCTGCCAGAGCCAGGCTCGATGTCCTTTTTCAGATCATCACCGCAGACGACGATGCTGCCGAGGCATCAGGGGGATGTTAGTGCCCTCCAGGACCCCCCAGTGACAGCCCCTGTGCCGCCACCACAGCACCCACCGGTCATAGGGGCAGTGGCTCCTGGCAGCAACAGTGGTATCATCATCATCTGTGATGAGCCAGTCACAAGATGTTTGGGTGCGCAGACGGATTCTGGACCAGTCACTTTCATTCACATAGCTGCAGCCCGCGTTGAAGTCACCAAGGAGGATGATGTTCTGCAGGGCAGTGTGCTGAGTCCCCACCCATGGGCCACACATGGCCAGACATGGCCAGGGGGCCCCCCCACTGCCGGGTGTGAGAGGTCTCCCGTGGGACACGTCCAACCTAGGATGGTGTCGGCATTTGTGGTGCCCACAGCCCAGCCCGCCCGGCTGCCCCAGGCAGGAGCCGAGCTCCCCAACTCCACTTACTTCATTTTCCCAGCCAACACGGACATCATTGTAGACATCATAGAGCCTGTCGATCTCTTTTACTGCATTGGTGGGCCTGGAGTGCAGGGGCACCATCACAAATTCCTTCACCTCTGCCAGATAGGGAGACGTCAGCTCCCGGCTCGGGTGCTGCACCCAGCTCGGGAGTGGAACCCCAGGAGACATCCCCAAGCCCCAGCTGCCAGCAGGGAAAAGCTGCTGAAGGGAAAGGATGCCTTGGCTTGTTGTCGTCTGCCTCTCCTCCAGCCTGGGATTTGCAGCATAGACCTACAGCCCTCTGCACGTGGCCTGGGGTTTGCTGCTTGTTTCTCATCATTCTTCCCAAGTCACTGTGGCTTTGGGGAAGGAGATGGGGGTGGGAGAGATGGGAGAGTGTGAGTGTCCTGGGGATCTGCCGGGGAGTTGGAAGTGATGGTCCCAGGTTAGGAGAGGGGATGAGGTGGGAAATGGGATGCGAGTGGCGATGGCACATGCTGAGAGATGCTGGGAGGTGGGAGATGCTGGGAGGTGGGAAATGTTGGGAGATGGGAAAGTTTGGGAGGTGACACACAACTGGAGGAAGCAGATGGTGGGCTATGGCATAAATGGGAGGTGCTGGGATGTGGGACATATTGGGAAAGGTGGAGGGGCTGTCAAGCATCAGCGCTGCTCACGTGTGTTGGGTGAGTAGAACTTGACAATGTAAGGCGGTCTGCTGAAGACACCCATTCTCCCAATCTGTTTGGTCATCCGCAGGGTGACACTGTCATTCCTGAAAAGGAGAGTGAGGCAGCCCCTGTCACCTCTCATGCACACATGGGGACCTCAGATGAACCCACCTCCCTTCAGGGTCCACTAGGCAGGACAGCGGGTGACACAGGGAACACCAGACCCTGGCAGCATCCCTTACCTCCAGATGAAGAGGTACCGCTCCTTGTAGGTGCTCTGGCCCAGGGGTTCACTGTAATTAAAGTTGTACAAGCCCGGGGTTCCTCTGAGAGAGAGAAGTAGGGAGGGTGAGAGGAGGCTCCCGGTTCCCACCAGCACCCAACACTCTCACTCTGGCCAAGCCAGAGGTGCCCCTGCACGATGAGACACCACCCAGGATCCGTTCCAGCATCCCATCTGCAGGCACCCACTGCCCTGTGCCACTGAGGTCACCTGTTGAGCATTTCTTGGAGCTTATTCATGGCATCCAGGCTGTTTCCCAGGACCTCCTGCACCAGGGTGATGTCGTACCGCTTCACGATCTGCAGGAACAAGCTCAGAGCTGCTCACCCTTGCCCAGGAACCGCTCTTGGGGGATCCAGGGGTTCCTAGGCTGGGCTGGGAAGGCTCCCAGACTGGCAACAGGCAGGCGGGCAATGGAGAGCCAGGGAGGGAGCTCCTCTGCTGGTGTCCTTGGGCTTGGAAGGACTCTGGGGTGACACAATGCCCTCTACAACCCATTTGTCTGCTACCTCCCATCCCTGCAGCTCCTCGCTCTCTGGGTACTGCGAGTGAGGAACCTGAGCATCAACAACCATTTCCCGCCCCTGGCAGAGGACAGGTAAGAGTGGCGATGTCCCAGGGTTTGAGAATGTGATGGAGGAAGAGGAGATGGGTGGATGGATGGGGGCTTGGGCAGATGGATGGAGGTGTAAATGGATACACTCATAGGTGGATGGATGGATGGATGGATGGATGGATGGATGGAGCTACAGGCAGAGGATGGGGGGCTGTTAATGGACTGGTGGGTGCGTGCCTGCAGGGATGGACACGTTGGATATATGGTTGACTGTTGAGCTAATGACTGACTCCCCCAGCTGGCCGCATCCCAGAGAGCAGAGAGAGGTCAGAACTGTATCTGTCCCCTGTCCCGTAGTACTCACTTCGACGATGATGTTTGCGACTTCTGTTTTGTTCATCTTTGTCCCCGCAAAGTGCTGGATGTTGAAGGCGCTGATCCTTAGCGTGACGGCCACATGCAGCAGGAGAGCTGCAACCAGCAGCGACAGCACCAGCTTCGAAGCCCCCATCCTGCATGTAGAGGGGCAGGGATGACCTTAGTCATTTGGGATGCGATTCCTGTGCAGCTCAGCTCCATGGCGTAATATTTCACAGGCAGGTAGGCTAGGAGCGCTACACAAACCCAAGTGCCCCAAGCACCTGGCTCCCCAGCAGCCCCGACAAGAGAGGAGCACCAAACAACCCGGCTTGCGGCACAGCCGGAGCCTGCCCTGGGGAAGGGCTCACTGCCTCAGCATCGCTTTTTTCTTCTGGGGCAGCCGCTCTGATTCAGTTCTCACCTTTCCCCCCTCAGACTAAAGCTCCAAAAGCTTACAATCTCTCCAGATGAGCTTGCAACAATTCCCTGACACCTCGATTGGGTAACACTACAATTTGATCATGCCACAAACTGCCCAAAGCCCCTCGAGTCAATCCCGCTCTCAGGGGATGCAGCAGCCTCTAACACCTCCCCACTAGAGGCACCTCAGGAGGAGCGGATCCATCCTGGGTGATGCTCGTCCTCTGTGCCCAGGCTCAGCCCCGCAGAAACACTCGGCAAAATTAAGCTGAGCTGGAGAAGGTGATGTTGCAGGGGGGAGGGCATGGGGCGCAGGAGGAGCAGCAAGCAGGACCTACCTTTGGTGTTGTCCAAAGTCTCTGGAAGGAGAAGGAGCTGCGCCTGTATTTATAAGGAGGGACACGCTCACCTTACCAAGCGATTGCATGAGGCCACAGGCTTCATATCACATCCATCATGGAAATGAAGGTCTGCTCAAGAAGTTTCAACACCTTCTACTGCTGCTGAGCCTGACAATGTTGCTGCATCGATAATATCATCTGCAAGATTTTGGAATGGTCGAAGTGAGCAGTTCCCCAAGCTGGGACACAGGCAGCTGTCACGTACGAGCTGCTACAATTTCTCTCAGAAAATGTTTATTTCACCAACACCAAGTGTTCCCGTCCTGCACCCCACTTTTCCCACAAGCCAGTTCCAGAACAGGGACAGGATTTGCAGCTGCTCCCCACAAGGTGATCAAGGCCTGGCCTTGACCCCTTGAATGGACGTGTGGCTTCCTAGGGTCAGAGCTCTGAGGACATGAGCCCCTGAAACAGGGCTCCCTGTGACATGTGCCCCCACAGCCCCTCTTCACTTCTCCTGCAGTTCCTGACATCCATCACAGCACTGTACGACATCTCTTCTAGTGGGCGTTTGGGTTTGGCTCTCTGTGAATTTCTGTAGAATAAGGCAACACAAATGAACTGTTGCAACCCTGAAGATGCTTGTTACCATAGAGTTATGAAATGGTGATTTGTAAATGGAGGGATGGAATGTGTTAAAAAACAAGATGAACAACTAAGATAACGATACCGACCCTTAACCCTTATCTTCTTGTCACCCAGAGTCGTTGAGATTGACCCTTCAGATATGGCCACTCATTAAGGGCTCTGGGTGGCATTGATCTCAACACCTCCCACCAGATCCAGGTGTCCAAGGAGCGAAGTGCCAGCCCCAGGCTGGGCCTGGAGGCAGAACAAGGCCTGGGACGGCACTGAGAACGCCGGGAGGCCAGGAGTGGCTGGAGGGTGGGGCCAAGGGGTTCAGGAGGGGGTCCCTGGGGGGCTGGTGCTGGAGAGTGAAGCTCCAGAAGGAAAGGACAGGGTTCCCTGGGAGCTGGTGCTGGAGACCAAGGCCTTGGAGGGCCAGGATGGGATCCCTGGGGCAGAGTCAGACTAGGCATAAAGAGGAATTTCTTCACCATGAGAGTGGGGAGGCCCTGGAACAGGTTGCCCAGGGAAGTTGTGTCTGCCCCATCCCTGGAGGTGTTCAAGGCCAGCTTGGATGGGCCTTGGCAGGCTGATCTGGTGGGAAGTGTCCCTGCCCATGGCACAGGGGCTAGAACTAGATGATCTTTAAGGTCCCTCACATCCCAAACTATTCTGTGATTCTGTCCCTCACATCCCAAACTATTCTGTGATTCTATTCTCTGAAATGCAGAGCAATTACCTCAAGTGACTTCCCTTGGTCACCTCGCTGGGTGACGTTGACATAGGAAGACATGAGGTTTGTCAGGCAGGACCTTCCCTTGTGATCCCGTGCTGGCTGGGCCCAGGGACTGTCTTGTCTTGAAAGGTTTTACAGCATCCCTACTGGAACTGGCTTGTTGTACAGGGAGGTGAGGGAGGTGGTAAGACAGGACCTGCCCCCGGTGAAGCCAAGCTGGCTGCCACTAATCACCTCCCCGTCCTCCCTGTGCTTCACCAGAGCTTCTAGGAGGATCTGTTCCATGATCCTCCCAGGCACCGAGGTGAGGCTGAAAGGTCAGTACTTCCCAGGGTCATCTTCTCTACCCTTTTAAAAACAGGCACAAGGTTACCCTTCTTCCAGTCACCAGGGACTTTCAGGAAAGCCTTGGATCCTGTCTCTCCTAAACAAACAGTGCAGCGCTCAGCTGGAGAAGCACATGATGCAGTGGGAGCGATGGCCTGACAGGCCGGGCTCAAAGGCTCTCAGTCAGTGGGTTCCATTGGTCTGGCTTCTCCTGGCAGGGCTGGGTAGGGGCTTGGGGGTCTGTGGCCGGGGTGGCCCCCTCGGTCACAGTGTGGGGCACGGCAGCCAGGCAGGAGGTGAAGGGCAATGGCCTTAGTGGGGGTGATTGAGAGGGTGGAATTGTAGGGGAGACAAGGAACTCGGGGGGTGTCTGGGGGAGGCCGGCTGAGCAGCACCAGCCTCAGGAAGAGGGGGCGGCTGCAAACCCCCACAGCATCCCCTCTTGTCCCCTAAAGCAGCCCCAGCTGGCACCTAAAGCAGCCCCAAGGGGGACTCGGATCCACAGAGCAGTGCTGGCACAGCCGGTATCCCCTGCACTGGCACAGCCGTCCCCCTGGCACTTGCTGTCCCCCAGCTCAGAGAGTGGGTGGCTTGGCTGGGTTTGGGGAGGTGTCGGCTGCTCGTGTCAGGGCTTGCCAGGCTCTCGCCAGCTCTGCAGGTTTTGCAGCCTCACATCCAGTCACCAGATGAGTCTGGGGTCCCCTAGTGCTGTGCCAGCACCCGGTGGAGCTGCTGTGGCACAGGGACAGGGGGACTGGCACAGGGGGTGCTGGGGGAAATGAAGGGATCCTCCGTGCAGAGGTGCAAGAACCAGAAAATGCTCATTTTTAATGGAAGCAGAGAGGGTCCCACAACCTAAAGACTCCAAAAAGCAGCTGTTGCAGAGATTGTGGGCAGCTTGGCTGATGTTTTTGCTGTTTGAACTCCATGAGGGACATGGGCGCAGGCTGGGGCATCCTGGTAGGCACCACTGCCAGGACGAACTCCTTAGTTTTTCAGGGTCACCTCCACTGGGAAATGGTCACTGACTTCCAAAGCCTGGATATTGAGGGGAAAGCAGAGAAGTGGCTGAGTTTGTCTGGACCTGCCACCGCTGTCACGGCTGGGACGAAAGACTCAGCTCTGATCCCAGAATTGAAACCAGATCCCAGAGTGGGGGAGCATGGAGGGGTTGGGGCTGAGATGCCCTTGGGAGTGCCCTGGGGAACAAAGACCCACCCACATGCAAGGGTGGGTTTGCGGTGCCACTAGGCTTTTGTGTCTTGGTCCCTCACTCACTTGCTTGTTAGTGAGGTTGAAAGCCAACTCGAAGTTGTAGATTCCGCCAGAGCCAGGCTCGATGTCTTTTTTCAGATCATCACCACAGACGACAATGCTGCCAAGGCATTAGGGGGTGTTAGTGCCCTCCAGGACCCCCCAGTGACAGCCCCTGTGCCACCACCACAGCACCCACCGGTCATAGGGGTAGTGGCTGTTAGCATTGACAGTGGTATCATCATCGTCTGTGATGAGCCAGTTACAAGATGTTTGGGTGCGCAGACGGATTCTGGACCAGTCACTTTCATTCACGTAGTTGCCGCCGGCATTGAAATCTCCCAGGAGGATGATGTTCTGCAGGGCAGCGTGCTGTGTCCCCACCCACGGGCCACACGGGTACCAAGGGCTCCTGAAATCTCAGCGACCCCCCTGGGTCTCCCCAGCACAGGAGGACAACACCAGGAATGGCAGTGGAGCCCCCCCTCTGCCGGGTGTGAGAGGTCTCCCGTGGGACACGTCCATTCCAGGATGGTGTCGGCATGTGTGGTGCCCACAGCCCAGCCCGCCCAGCTGCCCCAGGCAGGAGCCGAGCTCCCAACTCCACTTACTTCATTTCTCCATTCAGTGCGGATATCATTGTAGACATCATAGAGACTGTCGATCTCATTAACTGCATTGTGGGGGTCAGCGTGCAGGGGCACCATCACAAATTCCTTCACCTCTGCCAGATAGGGAGCCATCAGCTCCCGGCTCGGGTGCTGCACGCAGCTCGGGAGTGGAACCCCAGGAGACATCCCCCCGCCCAAGCCCCAGCTGCCAGCAGGGAAAAGCTGCTGAAGGGAAAGGATGCCTTGGCTTGTTGTCGTCTGCCTCTCCTCCAGCCTGGGATTTGCAGCACAGACCTACAGCCCTCTGCACGTGGCCTGGGGTTTGCTGCTTGTTTCTCATCATTCTTCCCAAGTCACTGTGGCTTTGGGGAAGGAGATGGGGGTGGGAGAGATGGGAGAGTGTGAGTGTCCTGGAGATCTGCCGGGGAGTTGGAAGTGATGGTCCCAGGTTAGGAGAGGGGATGAGGTGGGAAATGGGATGTGAGTGGCGATGGCACATGGTGGGAGATGTTGGGAGATGGGAGAGGCTGGGAGGTGGCACACAACTGGAGGAAGCAGAGAGTGGGCGATGGCATAAATGGGAGGTAGCGGGTGTTGGGATGTGGGACACAATGGGAGAGGTGGAGGGGCTGCCATGCATCAGCACTGCTCACGTGTGGTGTTTGAGTAGAAGTTGACAATGTAAGGCGGTCTGCTGAAGTTCCCGCTCCCAATCTGTTTGATAGCCAACACAGAGACTGTGTCATTCCTGAAAATGAGAGTGAGGCAGCCCCTGTCACCTCTCCTGCACACACGGGGACCTCAGATGAACCCACCTCCCTTCAGGGTCCACTAGGGAGGACAGCTAGTGACACGGGGAACACCAGACCCTGGCAGCATCCCTTACCTCCAGATGAAGAGGTACCGCTCCTTGTAGGTGCTCTGGCCCAGGGGTTCACTGTAAATAAAGTTGTACAAGCCCGTGGTTCCTCTGAGGGAGAGAAGTAGGGAGGGTGAGAGGAGGCTCCCGGTTCCCACCAGCACCCAACACTCTCACTCTGGCCAAGCCAGAGGTGCCCCTGCATGACGAGACACCACCCAGGATCCGTTCCAGCATCCCATCTGCAGGCACCCACTGCCCTGTGCCACTGAGGTCACCTGTTGAGCATTTCTTGGAGCTTATTCACAGCAGTCAGGTTCTTGTCCCGGACCTCCTGCACCAGGGTGATGTCGTACCGCTTCACGATCTGCAGGAACAAGCTCAGAGCTGCTCAACCTTGCCCAGGAACCGCTCTTGGGGGACCCAGGGGTTCCTAGGCTGGGCTGGGAAGGCTCCCAGGCTGGCAACAGGCAGGCGGGCAATGGAGAGCCAGGGAGGGAGCTCCTCTGCTGGTGTCCTTGGGCTTGGAAGGACTCTGGGGTAACAAGGTGCCCCCTAAAGCCCATTTGTCTGCTACCTCCCATGCCTGCAGCTCCTTGCTCTCTGGGTACTGTGAGTGAGGAACCTGGGCATCAACAACCATTTCCCGCCCCTGGCAGAGGACAGGTAAGAGTGGCGATGTCCCAGGGTTGGAGAATGTGATGGAGGAAGAGGAGATGGGCGGATGGATGGGGGCTTGGACAGATGGATGGAATTGTGAATGGATGCACTTATGGGTGGATGGATGGATGGATGGAGCTGGCAGATGGATGGGGCTGTTGAAAGATGGACTGGTGGGTGCGTGACTGTAGGAATGGACACTGTGGATGTATGGTTGACTGTTGAGCTAATGTTTGACTCGCCCAGCTGGCTGCATCGCAGAGAGCAGGGAGAAGTCAGAACTGTATCTGTCCCATAGTACTCACTTTGACGATGATGTTAGCGACTTCTGTTTTGTTCATCTTTGTTTTCCCAAAACACTTGATGTTGAAGGCGCTGATCCTTAGTGTGACGGCCACATGCAGCAGGAGAGCTGCAACCAGCAGCGACAGCACCAGTTTCGAGGCCCCCATCCTGCGTGCAGAGGAGCAGGAATGGGCTCAGCCCCCTGCCTGGGAGGGGGATTTGGCACAGACAACAAGGGGGACCAGGGTATTCCCACTGGCCGTACTGGTTTCACTGGAAGGTATCTCTTCTCCAGTGAAACAC
This sequence comes from Clamator glandarius, assembly GCA_033459285.1. NCBI lineage: Eukaryota > Metazoa > Chordata > Aves > Cuculiformes > Cuculidae > Clamator > Clamator glandarius. Next base: position 14,689,329 of record JAUNZM010000157.1, read on the forward strand.
CAGACCCCAGGGATGCTTAACCCCTATCCAACCTCACAGCCGCAGCCTGGGGCTGCCGAGTCCTTGTCCCCATCTCACTCGGGGCCTCATCCTGCCTGTCCCTCTTGGTGGGAGCCCAGTCCACCCACAAGGCCAGAGCTGATAATTCACCAAACAAATTCTCCTGCCCTGGGGAAGGGCTCACTGCCCCAGCATCGCTTTTTCTTCTGGGGCATTTGCTCTAGTTCTCTTCTCAACCTTCCCCACCCCGCACTACAGCTGCAAATGCTTCTTGTCTCTCCAGATGTGAACGCAACGATTCCTTGACACCTTGATTGCGTAATGCTACAATTGGGTCACTCCAGAAACTGCCCAAAGCCCCTCGAGTCAACCCCACTCTCAGGGAATGCAGCAGACTCCAACACCTCCCCACCAGGGGCACCTCGGGAGGAGCGGATCCATCCTGGGTGATGCTCGTCCGCTGCTCCCAGGCTCAGCCCCGCAGAATCTCTTGGCAAAATTAAGCTGAGCTGGGGAAGGCAACATTGCAGAGGGAAGGACATGGGGCGCAGGAGGAGCGGCGAGCAGGACCTACCTTTGGTGTTGTCCCAAGCCTCTGTAAGGGGAAGGTGCTGCACCTGTATTTATAGGGAGGGACACGCTCACCTTGCCAAGCGACTGCACGGGGCCACAAGTTCCACATCGCATCTATCTCAGAAATGATGGTCTGCTCAACCAGTTTTGACACCTTCCACTGCAGCTTAGCCTGACAATGTGGCTGCATTGATAACATCACCAGCAAGAGATTGGTGATGTCAAAGTGAATCCCCGAGTCCTCTCATGGGGAAGAGCAGTCCCCCAAGCTGGGACACAGGCAGCTCTCACGCATGAGCTGCTACAATTTCTCTCAGAAAGTGTTTATTTCACCAACACTTAGCATTCCCATCCTGCACCCCGCTTTTCCCATAATCCAGTTCCAGGCGAGCGTGCTGAGGCCGGCAGAGCGTGGTGCAGGGCTGCACACCAACCCCTCATCCTGAAACCCACTGGGTCCTACCATAGCTGCACCAAGGTTTTGAGATGGTGGACGTGGGCTAGAGAGCCAGGGCCAGAAACTCTAAGCGCTGGTGAATGCTGCGGGGTGTGGGCCTGTGGGGCTGCAAGGCCCGTCTGCGGCTCCCCCAGATCTGCCTGGTGGTTCCCTTGGCGCTGTTCTTTGGAGAGGCAGGAACATTTTTCACCCCGGTGTTGCTATGGGCCTCATCTCTCAGCTTGTGGGCAGCGCTTGCTGGTGCAGCCGGCCCCAGTCTGGGTGTCCACGTGTTCCACTACAACCTAGAGCTTTCCTGTGCAAGCAGGTTGTAATGGCGGAGGTTCAGGAATCGTGAAGGTGTGCATCGTGCACAACGACTGTGTTCCTGACACCCAGCAGAAGCTCCTGGCCTTTGCCATTCCTGCCTTTCACAAAGAAAATGAACTAGTGCAATTGTAAAGACGCTTGTGATCATAGGATTAGCATAGAACTGTGGAAGGGTTTGGGCTGGAAGGGACCTTAAAGATCACCCAGTTCCACCCCTGCCATGGGCAGCGGCACCTCCCACTGCATCAGGGGCTCCAAGCCCCATCCAACGTAGCCTTGAACCCCTCTAGGTATGGGGCAGCCTGCTCTGGGCAGTCTGCTCTGGACACCCTGTTCAAGGGCCTCCCCACCCTCACGGGAAAATATTTCTTCCTAAAATCTCTTTTGAGCAGCTGTAGGAATGAAAGCTGATCAGCCTCAATTGAGCAGATTGGCCTCCTACTGCAAATTCTGAATATTTGCAAGTGGGAGCAGGAGTTCTGTTGGGCAATGACAAGAAACACAGTCAACACCACGGCTCTGGTGCGCTCTCTGACTCTGTGTGACCAGCTCGTGCTTTACGCAGCGAGAGAGACTGGGAGCTCGTGGCAGGATAGGGAACAACCACACAACCACATCTTAACTACCAACATTATGTATCACCCCAAAATACAAATAGGATTTATTATCGATAAAGGAAATGTTTTGCACATCCAACTAATTAAAAGACGTGTCAGAAAGGAAATACCATGAGGTACAGGATGTAAATTTTTTTTAATTGCTTAGTTGATTTGAGATGTTATTGGTGACACAAGGGAAGGAAGTTTGCTTTTCAAAGAGCTTCCACTGAAACGTGTGGTTGTCCAGGTCTCCGGCTGCAGGGGGTGCTTGAGCCGGTCACCAGTTCCAGAATGTGGTGAAGACACTGACTGTTCTCGGTGCGACCAGGCGAATGATCTCCTCAGCCTGCTGGCAGAGCTGAAGGAGGGAGCAGAAAGGTTAAGGAGTATCAGGGAGTGTGAGAGGGAGATAGGTTGGTGGAGTCGCACCCTGCCATCGCTGAGGCCAAGGTGGCAGGTGGAGGCTGCTCAGAAAGCTGAGGATCCCCTAGTCCCTTGCCACTGAGCAGAAAGCTGAGAGAGCGAGAGAAATGGAATCAGAGCCTTCTCTTCCCCAGGCTGAACAACCCCAACTCTCTCAGCCTGTCCTCGGATGGGAGGTGCTCCAGAACTCTGATCATCCTTGTAGCCTCCTCTGGGCCCGTTTCAACAGCTCCATCTCCTTCTTATGCAGAGGATTCCAGAACTGGACACAATAATCCAGATGAGGTCTCACAAAAGAGAGGAAATGAAGGGCATAATCCCCTCCCTAGACCTGCTGGCCAGGCTTCTTTTGATGCAGCCCAGGACACGGTTGGTCTTCTGGGCTGCGAACACGCATCGCCTATTCATATTGAGCTTCTCATCGACCAGCACCCCAAGTCCTTCTTTGCGGGGCCACTCTCAATCACATCGTCCTCCATCCTGTACTGACATTGGGGATTGCCCTGACCCAGGAGTAGGACCTTGCACTTGGCCTTTTGAACCTCATGAGGTTCCCACAGACCCACTTCTCCAGCCTTTCCAGGTCCCTCTGGATGACATCCCATCCTGGTGTGCCAACTGCACCACTCAGCTTGGTGTCATCTGCAAACTTGCTGAGGGTACATTCAATCGCACTGTCAATACCATTGATGAAGATATTAAACAGCACTGGTCGCACTGCAGACAGGGACACAGCTTGTCAGAGATCTCCATCTGGACTTTGAGCCGTTGACCACTGCTCTCTGAATACAACAACCACCAAACCAATTTCTTATCCAAGAAAGAGTCCACCCATCAAATATGTATCTCTCCACATTTGAGAGAAGGTTGTTGTGAGGGTCCATGTTAAGGGCTTTACAGAAGTCCAGATTGACCATATCCATTGGTTTTCCCTTGTCCTCTGCTGTAGTTACCCCATCATAGGAAGCAGCTAGGCTGGTAGGACAGGACTTACCCCTTCTGAAGCCATGCTGGCTGCCACTAATCACCACCCCATCCCCTTGCCAGCTCTGCAGGTTTTGCACCCTCACAGCCAGTCACCGGATGAGTCTGGGGTCCCCTGGTGCTGCGCCGGCACCCGGAGGAGCTGCTGTGGCACAGGGACAGGGGATCAGACGCTGGCAGTGCAGGGGGAAATTAAGAGACCCTCCGTGCAGAGGTGCAAGAACAGGAAAACACTCATTTTTAATGGAAGCAGAAGGGTTCCTACGCCTGCAAGACTCCAAAGAGCGGCTGTTGCAGAGATTCTGGGCATCTTGGCTGGTGCTTTTGCTGTTTGGACTCCATGAGGGACATGGGCGCAAGCTGAGGCATCTTGGTAGCCACTGGCGTGGAGACGGACTCCTCAGGGTTTCAGGGTCACCTCCACTGGGAAATGGTCACTGACTTCCAAAGCCTGGATGTGGTAGGAAAGCAAAGAAGTGGCTGAGTTTGTCTGGACCTGCCACCACTGTCGTGGCTGGGACCGAACGCTCTGCTCCAACCTCAGAACTGAAACCAGACCCCAGGCTGGGGGAGCATCGGAGCAGTTGCACCACTCAAGGGTGGGATCACGGTGCCACTAGGCTTGTGTGTCTTGGTCCCTCACTCACTTGCTTGTTAGTGAGGTTGAAAGCCAACTCGAAGTTGTAGATTCTTCCAGAGTTGGGTTTGACGTCTTTTTTCAGATCATCACCGCAGACGACGATGCTGCCGAGGCATCAGGAGGGTGTTAGTACTCTCCATGACCCCCCAGTGACAGCCCCTGTGCCACCACCACAGCACCCACCGGTCATAGGGGTAGTGGGTTGTTTCAGTGACGGTGGTGTCATCATTGTCTGTGATGAGCCAGTTACAAGGTGCTTGGGTGCGCAGACGGATTCTGGACCAGTCACTTTCTTTCACGTAGTTGCCGCCAGCGTTGAAGTCGCCAAGGAGGATGATGTTCTGCAGGGCAGCGTGCTGTGTCCCCACCCACGGGCCACACGGGTACCAAGGGCTCCTGAAATCTCAGCGGCCCCCCTGGGTCTCCCCAGCACAGGAGCACACCACCCAGGAATGGCAGTGGAGCCCCACCTCTGCCGGGTGTGAGAGGTCTCCCGTGGGACACGTCCATTCCAGGATGGTGTCGGCATGTGTGGTGCCCACAGCCCAGCCCGCCCGGCTGCCCCAGGCAGGAGCCGAGCTCCTCAACTCCACTTACGTCATTTCCCCATTCAGTGCGGATATCATTGTAGACATCATAGAGACTGTCGATCTCTTTAACGGCATTGTGGGGGTCAGCGTGCAGGGGCACCATCACAAATTCCTTCACCTCTGCCAGATAGGGAGCCATCAGCTCCCGGCTCGGGTGCTGCACCCAGCTCGGGAGTGGAACCCCAGGAGACATCCCCCCGCCCAAGCCCCAGCTGCCAGCAGGGAAAAGCTGCTGAAGGGAAAGGATGCCTTGGCTTGTTGTCGTCTGCCTCTCCTCCAGCCTGGGATTTGCAGCACAAACCTACAGCCCTCTGCACGTGGCCTGGGGTTTGCTGGTTGTTTCTCATCATTCTTCCCAAGTCACTGTGGCTTTGGGGAAGGAGATGGGGGTGGGAGAGATGGGAGAGTGTGAGGGTCCTGGGGATCTGCCGGGGAGTTGGAAGTGATGGTCCCGGGTTAGGAGAGGGGATGAGGTGGGAAATGGGATGCGAGTGGCGATGGCACATGGTGGGAGATGTTGGGAGATGGGAGAGGTTGGGAGGTGGCACACAACTGGGGGAAGCAGATGGTGGGCGATGGCATAAATGGGAGGTAGCAGGTGCTGGGATGTGGGACACGAAGGGAGAGGTGGAGGAGCTGCCATGTATCAGCGCTGCTCACGCGTGTTGGGTGAGTAGAACTCAACAATGTAAGGCGGTCTGCTGAAGACACTCTTGTCCAGATACTGGTGTGTCTGCACCACGGAGACTTTGTCAGTTCTGAGGGACAAGAGTGGAACATTCCCTGTCACCTCTCCTGCCACAGAGGAAGTCCACAGACAAACTCACCTCCCCTCAAGGGCCACCAGGCAAGACAGCAGGTGACACGGGGAACACCAGACACTGGCAGCATCTCCTACCTGTAGATGAAGAGGTACTGCTCTGCGTAGCTGCTTGAGCCCAGCGGTTCACTGGCCTCAAATTTATATGAGCCTGGATTCCCGCTGAAAGAGAGAGAGACGTGGGGAGGGTGAGAGGAGCTTCCCACCAGCACCCAGCACTCTCACTTCGGCCAAGCCAGAGCTGCCCCAGCACGATGAAACACCACCCAGGATCCGTTCCAGCATCCCATCTGCAGGCATCCCCTGCCCTCTGCCATTGAGGTCACCTGTTGAGTTCAGCCATGAGCATATTCACAGCGTCCAGGTTCTTGTCCCGGACCTCCTGCACCAGGGTGATATCGTACTGCTTCACGATCTGCAGGAACAAGCTCAGAGCTGCTCACCCTTGCCCAGGAACCGCTCTTGGGGGACCCAGGGGTTCCTAGGCTGGGCTGGGAAGGCTCCCAGGCTGGCAACAGGCAGGCGGGCAATGGAGAGCCAGGGAGGGAGCTCCTCTGCTGGTGTCCTTGGGCTTGGAAGGACTCTGGGGTAACAAGGTGCCCCCTAATGCCCATTTGTCTGCTACCTCCCATGCCTGCAGCTCCTTGCTCTCTGGGTACTGTGAGTGAGGAACCTGGGCATCAACAACCATTTCCCGCCCCTGGCAGAGGACAGGTAAGAGTGGCGATGTCCCAGGGTTGGAGAATGTGATGGAGGAAGAGGAGATGGGTGGATGGATGGGGGCTTGGACAGATAGATAGATGTGCAGGTGGATGGATGGGGCTGTTGAAAGATGGACTGGTGGGTAGGTGCATGGATGGACACAGAGGATGGGTGGATGGCTGTTGAGCTAATGTCTGACTGCCCCAGCTAGCTGCATCGCAGAGAGCAGAGCACAGTCAAGAATGTTCCTGTTCCCCAGCACTCACGCTGGCAATGATGTTAGCGACTTCTCGTTTGTTCATCTTTGTTTTCCCAAAACTCTTGATGTTGAAGGCGCTGATCCTTAGTGTGACGGCCACATGCAGCAGGAGAGCTGCAACCAGCAGCGACAGCACCAGCTTCGAGGCCCCCATCCTGCTTGCAGAGGGGCAGGAATGGGCTCAGCCCCCGGCCTGGGGGGGGGATTTGGCACAGACAACAAGGGGGACCAGGGTATTCCCACTGGCCGTACTGGTTTCACTGGAAGGCATCTCTTCTCCAGTGAAACACCAGGACCCTGGGATGGTTAATCCCTGTCCAGCCTCACTCCCGCAGCCTGGAGCTGCTGAGTTCTGGTCCCCGTCTCAAGTGGGGCCTCATCCTACCTGTCCCTCTTGGAGGGAGCCCAGTCCACCCACGAGGCCAGAGTTGATAATTCACAGCAAAGGAGCAAATGCCATTTCCTGGCAACACAGAGCTGTCCTTTCCTCAGTCACCACACTCAGCCTGGCCACCTCTCCTGGGCTGGGACAGGGGGCAGCCTCCAGGGACACCAGGATGCCTGGGCTTGCACCTCTCCCAGCCGTCCCTGGGTCTGCTCCAGAGACCCAAAAGACCCTGCAGCAGTCGAGGTGGGACAGAGCAGGGGATGTATCCCTCTCCGGCAAACCAGAGCACCCTCACTTGAGGTATCCAGCCCCACTGACAACCAGCACTGCCCCTGCCCCCTCCTCGCCCAGGCTGGTGTACCCAGTGTTGCATCTCAGCAAAACCCCCCTGTACTGGACTCTCGCACCACTCCGGCGAGAAACATTGAGACACAGACTCTAATACAGAGGAAGCTCAAAATGGCAACTTTATTGATTACGCAGTCTGCATTTATAGCCCTGACCTCTGCCATCACTTCCCATGTATCTTCCTGACCTACAAATCCCCCTCTCCTTGCAGGAGTAGTGCACGTTGAACAGCAGAGGCATGCTGCATGCCACGCGTACGCGCGATGAGACATTGAAATGCACAACTCTAATCATTGGAAGTAATAATAGAAGAAGCAAAGCTGCAACACCCCATAGGATCCATTCCTTTAAACTAAATGATGCAAACCAGTCCCATACACCCTGTGAAGCTTCAGCCAGTGCATCCCTTCCCCCCCCCCCAAATTGCTCCCCAGCCACCAAGCCGAGATAGCCAGAGTCGCACCCAGCCCCCGTTCTACAGTGTATTATTGGTTAAAGGTAACTGTTCATAAAGATAGTACTAACACATAATTGGCTTAACTACTGCACACGCCAAGAAACCAAGTTACCGTAAAATGAACAATGTTGATAGATTTCTTCAATTGTTTTTCTGTCAGGTGGTACTCGCTCTCACTGAACCAGCTCTTGTATTCCTTCCAGCTGCTTATCAGAAAGCTGTCTTTTCTCCTCACCGAACTGGCCTTTGCTTATCTTTCAGTTCTCTGTTTCAAGGCCTTCTTCTCTGTAAAATGTTCCTACAATTTCCCCTTTTCGCTTGTCATTGACTAAAGTGTTCAGGTGAAACATATGATTGACTTGATGTTGTATACACTGTAACACACAGAATAATTGTTAAAGCAATTAACACCATTAAAAATAACATTCCTCCTCGTTCTTATCAACTGCTTTTGTGGTTGAGGCTTAACAGCTGTCACACAGCAACATTGCTTGTTTCATCTTGAAGGTGCCCAAAGTGGAGAGATAACACCGTTAACTCCTCTGGACTTCTTCAAAGCTGAAAGAAAAAAACTTAGAAAGGAAGGAGAAGGGCGGGGGGGTGGGGAAGAACTCACACACATACAGCTGCAAGATCAGGCAGTTTTTGCATGTTTTGCTAGGTATTTTAAACTTTTTACTTCTGAACCTTCCATTTGAAAGATCCCCAGGTAAATCTACCTGGTTGCCGGCTTCGTGGACGTTTGAGATTGAAAGGTCCCAGAGATATATTTTCAAGATTAATCAAAACCAATTTGTAAGTCTCAAAAATGTTTGAAGTACTTCAAACACACACACACACACACACACACACACACACACGCGCGCGCGCGCAAACACTCATTTCTCAGCTAGCCGTATACATTCCTACAATTGGTTATCACTATTGGATCCACACTTTTACAATGCTACACTGTACCGGGAACATACAACACTTAAAATATGCACATGCATTATCCAATAAGGCTCATTATCGATTTCACATATGGTAAATCCCCTGTAGTCGGCTGTGGTACGAAAAGGGCACACATTTGCCCTACTGCACGAACTGCTGGCAGAAATAGGCACATCTAAGTCAAATTCCTTGCACACACCCACTGCACCCATCGGTTTTCACCAGTGTCTTGCTCCCAAAGGTTCCCAGTCGTCAGGGCCAGGCCATATATCAGTAGGTATGCTTCCGGCGAATAGTACAGAACTGCGATTAGGCTTCAACCTACAAAACACTTGAGGTCATGGTTAATCAACTACCTGTTCCTTTTCTGACGCAGCGGTAGGCGTCCCACCCTCCAAGGTCTTGTCTGGGCATGCAGGCACCCACTTAATCTCTCCGTGTCTCTCTACCGCAGCGTATCCTCACCCTAAGACACACAATTTCCATCCCCGCTCCCATATTGAAGCACTTGGGAATCGAACTTGCACCTGAGGATAGTTAGTCTCTGCCCATAACAGGGAAAAATGTTTGAAAATTGGGATGTGTTTGCTGCGTTCATGATGGTTGAGAGCGTATAAGGCTTTTGCTAGAAGGAGATCTTGCTGTGCCTGGGGAATCACCCTTCCAGGGAGGTGTCCTTCCCCCTCCCCTAGCCGCAGCAGTAAACATTTGAGTGTCCCGTATGCTTGCTCCGCAATCACCTGCCCTTGACTATTCCCGGGAATGCCCGTTTTCAACTGAATGCCCCATCGTTCTGCCCTTTGACGGGTTAAAGCGCCGTATAGTTGGACCCATTATCTGCTTTCATAACCTCTGGTTTACCCAGCCATGCCATACATGTTAACCAGTGTAGAATCGTGGCTCTTAAGGTATTTCTCGCATGCAAGGTGGCCATGATCATTGTGCTGTACGTGTCAACAGTGACCTGCAGAAATCGCTGAGGCCTAAAGGGCGCAAACTCCGTAACATCAGTCTGCCAAATTTGATTTGCCTCAATACCCCTGGGGTTTACACCTGCCTCCCAGAGGGGACCATTTTGACAATAAGGGGAAGCTTGAACAACTTCTCGTGCATATGGTTTTGAAATTTTACATGCCCTTGCCAATGTATCAGCGCCGAGATGCAGCTCAGCATGCAAGGCCCAGACCTTGGCTGTGGCACTTGCTCGGTCATGTCCTGCCTTATACAATCCAGGGAGCTTTTGATGAGAAGGAATATGTATAACTGCCACCTTTTTACTTCAAAGTTGCCCTGCTCGGCTCAGTAACATGGCCGCTTCCATAGTGGTGAAATGCATACGGATAAGTTTCTGGCAGATGGTAAAGACGTACAGTGAGTCTGTGACTATGTTTATTGGTTGATCTGGGAAGGCAAGGAGCGCCAGTTCTACTCCTTTTGCCTCCAGCCACTGTAACGAGGCCTGTGGGTCACAATATTCAATATGCTCCCAAATACTGTCTGTCTCCCACCCATTAAGCTTTCGTATCTGTAATATGCAAACCTCGATTCTCCAAGGCACGAATCACGTGTTCATATAGCCACTCCACGCTCCCCTTATGTTTGGCAGCCAGCAGAATGTCATCCATGTAATGTAGGATACATGCATCAAATGCATGTTGTCAGATGCTGTCTAACGTACAAGATACCATTATCTGGCAGATGGTGGGGGAATTCTTCATGTCTTGTGGTAATACCGTCCATTGACATTGTTTAGCCGGGGCTTGCAAATTAGTACTGGGCACCGTAAAGGCAAATCGCTCCAAATCAGCAGGGTGTAATAATATCGAGGAAAACAGACTTGTACATCCAAGATGATGATCGGCCAGCCTTCCAGTATGATGGATGCTCGAGGCAGTCCCGGCTGCAGTGCTCCCATATCTCCCAAGTGAGCATTCACTGCTCAGAGATTGTGAAGCAATCGCCACTTCCCCGTGTTTTTCTTTATATCATAAACACAGGTGTGTTCCAAGGACTATTAAACAGGACTATATGCCCGTGATCTAGTTGCCCCTCCACCAAATTTCACAATGTGCCCAATTTTTCACTCGTTCATAGTTCCAATCCCTATTCCCCTTGCATTTAACACATCTCTGTCCCACAAAATTAGTGGAACGTGCACAACTAAGGGTTACACTAGAGCCATTTCAAGACATCCTGGCTTCCCACTTTTGTGTTAATGTTCACTTCAACAGAAGAGTCTGAGTTTGTAGGGACTAAGCCAAATGTATATCAGGGATTCTTATGGACTCAAATCCTTGTAAGCCATGCTCTACAGAGTCAGCTTGGAACACAGCCACTTTGAACAAAATTAAATACACTATCCGGCTATCCTTTGGTATTAATACTAGTGGAAATGGTGTTCATAACATTAGTGGAGACAGCATGCATACCCTCGCTTGAATGATTCCAGTACAGCCTGTATCAATGACCACAGGTAAAACAAAGAGTCCCAACCAAATTATTGACAGTCATTCTAATTACAAGGCAGTAAAGCCAACCCCAATGGTCTTTTTACATTCCTTGTTATTGTATGAAAGGCAGATGATTGCAGCACTACTGCAATGGTGGCAATAACGTCTATCTTGGTGCTGCCTCTGATTCTTGCTCTGAGGTGAGAGCTGCTGCTTGCTGTGGAGGCGTTTGTGTTGGGACATGCCTCCAAACCATGCTTTGCTCCTGGTTTTCCGACAACACTGTCCCGTTCTTATCCTATGTTGATCTACACCAACTGGCAAAACGTTCACCCTGTCCACACTGAGGGCAGATTTTAGGCCCTCTATCCTGGCATTGCGTGTGGCAGTCTCTTTTAAAATGTATTTTCTTGCCGTGTCTCTAACAGAACGTATTTCTGTCCTAGATTACAGTCAGGGCAGCAGCTACCAACTGTGCTTGATAGGTAAATAATCCCAGCTGTCATTGTAGGAGTTGTCAGATCACACCATATCGTTCTATAGTTGTCATTAGGATTTTTTTTTTCACAGATTGCAGAATCAAGGCTCCTGTAACTGCTTAGCACATCCTTTGATCTATCTATAAACACCATATACGGATCATGCCTGTCTCAGCTTTCCAACATCCGGTATCTTTATAAGAGTTCGACAAAACAAAAAGCTGCATCTGTTGTAAAATTGCATTATTTAAACTGTCCTGATTCTTGAACTGCTACCAATGTTGTATAAGTGAGCCATTTCCCACCGCATCCACTAATAGGTCCCACTGTAATGCCGAAACTGTTCGAGCCCCGCGGTGGCTCATAAGTTTTCCTATATCCTTTAATTTCTCCCCAGAACCCGATAGCGCTATCTCCAACATCTCCGGCTTCGTTTCTCCCACATAATTATATCCTTCGGCTGCTTACTTCAGCCTTCCGGCTTCATCCTTAGGATGATCGAACACACTCCCGCGGACTTCACCCACATCCGCACTCCTTCAGGGCCCACCAATCATCCGCAATATGTTCTCAGCCATGGCTATACTCACGCTCCCGAATCCAGTCGGGGCCGTCCGAGTATCACATTGGGGTCACCATTTGTTGCATCTCAACAAAACCCCTCTGTACCGGACTCTGGCACCACTCCGGCGAGGACCATTGAGACACAGACTCTAGTATAGAGGAAGCTCAAAATGGCAACTTTATTGATTACGCAGTCTGCCTTTATAGCCCTGTCCCACAAGAGGCCCTCCTTCGTGGGTGTCTCCTGACCTCTGCCATCACTTCCCATGTATCTTCCTGACCTACTCTGCCCACACCCCAGGGCCCCCAACAAGGCAGCGTGGTGGCTCCAAACCATGGGGAAAGCCATTTGAGATGCGATTCCTGTGCCACTCAGCTCCATGGGGTAATATTTCACCAGCAGGTAGGCTGGGAGCGCTGCTCAAGCCCAAGTGTGCCAACCACCCGGCTCCCCAGCAGCCCTGACAAGAGAGGAACACCAAACAACCCAGCTTTCGGCAAACAAATTCGCCTGCCCTGGGAAAGGGCTCACTGTCCCAGCATCGCTTTTTCTTCGGAGGCAGCTGCTCTAGTTCTGTTCTCACCTTTCCCCACTTGCATCCTCTCTACAGATGCAAACGCTTCCAGTCTCTCCAGATGAGAATGCAACGATTCCCTGACACCTTGATTGGTTAAGGCTATGATTTGGTCATGCCACAAACTGCCCAAAGCCCCTCGAGTCAACCCCGCTCTCAGGGGATGCAGCAGCCTCCGACGTCTCCCCACCAGAGGCACCTCAGGAGGAGCGGATCCATCCTGGTGATGCAGAATCTCTTGGCAAAATTAAGCTGAGCTGGAGAAGGCGACATTGGAGAAGGGAGGACATGGGGCACAGGAGAAGCAGTGAGCAGGACCTACCTTTGGTGTCGTCTGAAGTCTCTGGAAGGCGAAGGAGCTGCACCTGTATTTATAAGGAGGGACATGCTCACCTTACCTTGCCAAGTGATCTCATGATGCCATGGCTCCACATGGCATTTATCACAGAAATGAAGGTCTTAGCAAAAAGTTGTGACACCTCCTGCCGCAGATGTCAATGTTGCTGTGTTGATAATATTGCCAGCAAGAGATTGGTAAGGTCGAAGTGAATCCCAGAGTCCTCTCATGGGGAAGAGCAGTTCCCCAAGACAGGATGCAGGCAGCTCTCACACATGAGCTGCTACAATTTCTCTCAGAAAATGTTTATTTCACCAACACCAAGCATTCCCATCCTGCACCCTGCTTTTCCCATAATCCAGTTCCAGACAAGCATGCCGAGGCCAGCAGAGCGCGGTACAGGGCTGCACACCAGCCCCACATCCTGAAACCCACCAGATCCTACTGCAGCGCCCATCGGCAGACCCTCCCTGAGAGGTGCCGCAGGTGGCAGCCCCACAGATCACATGCTCCCGTAGCTCCCCAGCCTTGCTCCAGCACCCTTGGCTGATGTCCCAGTGCTCCCTGGCCTCCCAGGGCAGCTGCTCTTTCCCAGGAGGGCTCTGCTGGGTCCCTGAGGTGCAGGGGCTCCTTGGGGGCTGGGGGAGCTGCCAGCCCCCTTTCCCCTGGGGCCAATCCCCGGGAGATCAGGGACAGGATTTGCAGCTGCTCCCCACAAGGTGATCAAGGCCTGGCCTTGACCCGTTGAAAGGACGTGTGGCTTCCTTGGGTCAGGGCTCTGAGGACATGAGCCCCTGAGCCAGGCCTCCCTGTGACATGTCCCCCTCTAGCCCCTCTTCACTTCTCCTGCAGTTCCTGACATCCATCACAGCACTGTACGACATCTCTTCTAGTCAGCATTTGGGTTTGGCTTCCTGTAAATTTCTGTAGAATAACCAACACAAATTAACTGTTGCAAGAAAGTGAACTGCTGCAACTCTAAACATGCCTGCTACCATATAATTATCATAGAACTATGTTTCGGCTGTGAGGAACCTAAATGCCCATCCAGTTCCCCTCGGCTGCCGTGGGTAGGGACACCTCCCACTGGATCAGGGGCTCAAATGGCCTTGAACACCTCCAGGGCCTCCCCACCCTCAGTGTGAAGAATTTCTTCATGATGTCTGGTCTAAATCTTCCTCCTTGAAATCTGAAGCCATTCCTCCTCCTACTATTACTCCCTGCCCTTGTTAAAAAGTCCCTCCCCAGCACTTTTGCACGCCCATGGAGGTGCTGGAAGTCTACTGCGGGAAACTGAACTTTACTTCAGCTTAATCAAAACGTATTTCTCCTCTAGCTCCATCCACTCCCCCCAGTCTCAGACGCCCTCTAGCCATGGCGACCAAGGCCACCAGGGGGCTCTGTGGTCGGCGTTCGCGCTGGTCCTTTTGGTCCCCGGCGGCTGCCGTAGCGACGTTCGCGCTGCCCCTTTTTGATCCCGGCGGTTTCCGTAGCCTCTTTGGTGTCTCGCTCGAGGAGAGCTACAGGCGGCTTTCGCCTTGCCGCTTTTTGTCCCCTGCGGCTGCCGTAGCGCCGCGAGGGAAGGGCGGAGGGGAGCGGTGGAGCCATGAGCGACATCCGGCACTCGCTGCTGCGGCGAGACCCCCTGAGCGCCGCCAAGGAGGTGCTCTACCACCTGGACATCTACTTCAGCAGCCAGCTGCAGAGCGCCCCACTGCCCCTCGGCGACAAGGGCCCCGCCGAGCTCCTCGAGGAGTTCCTCTTCCAGGTGCCCAAGGAGCGGGGCGCCACCCCCAAGGTGGGCCCGGCGGCAGAGCGAGGCCTGGCGAAGCACCGAGAGCCCGGGGAGGCCGGGAGTGGCGGCAGGGAGGGGCCAAGGGGTTCAGGAGGGGGTCCCTGGGGGGCTGCTGCTGGAAAGTGGGGCCCCAGGAGGACAGGGCAGGGTCCCTGGGGGCTGGTGCTGGAGAGCAAGGCTCCAGAAGGGCAGAACGGAGTCCTTGGGGGGCTGGTGCTGGAAAGTGGGGCCCCAAGAGGACAGGAAAGGGGTCCCTGGGGGGCTGCTGCTGTAGACTTAAGCTCCAGAAGGAAAGGACAGGGTTCTTTGGGAGCTGGTGCTAGAGACCAAGGCCTTAGAGGGACAGGATGGAGTTTCTGGGGGGCTGGTGCTGGAGACCAACACCCCAGAAGGACATGACAGGGACCTAGAGCTTTCCTGTGTAAGTAGGTAAATGTGATAGAGGTTCAGGAATCTTGAAGATGTGCATCGTGCACAAAGACTGTGTTCCTGACACCCCAGAGAAGCTTGTGGCCTTTGCTGTTCCTGCCTTTCACAAAGCAGCTCTCAATTCTTCAAGAGCCCCAGTATATTGTGCAGCTTTGCTTTTGTTTTCTTTCAGAGACTGAATTCCTTTCAGGAGCTTCAACTCCTTGAGATCATGTGCAATTATTTCCAAGAGCAGACCAAGGATTCAGTCCGGCAGATCATGTTCTCGTCTCTCTTCAGCCCTCAAGGAAACAAAGCCGATGACAGCAGGATGGCTTTGCTAGGAAAGCTGGTTTCCATGGCAGTGGCTGTGTGCAGGGTTCCTGTGCTGGAGTGCGCTGCCTTCTGGCTGCAGGTACCGCTGCCGTGCAGGCAGGAGAGCAGCAGGGAAGGAGGGAGAGATGTGCTACCATGGCTGTGGGTGAGCCGAGGCCTTGTCACTCATTGCCGGTGGCAGAGAAAGCTGGGGAGGGGCTGTTTCCAAAGGCTTGTAGTGATAGGACAAGGGGCAATGGGTATAAACTGGAGAGGGGCAGAGTGAGACTGGACGTAAGGAGGAATTTCTTCACCATGAGAGTGGGGAGGCCCTGGAACAGGTTGCCCAGGGAAGTTGTGTCTGCCCCATCCCTGGAGGTGTTCAAGGCCAGCTTGGATGGGCCTTGGCAGGCTGATCTGGTGGGAAGTGTCCCTGCCCATGGCAGAGGGGCTAGAACTGGATGATCTTTAAGGTCCCTCACATCCCAAACTATTCTGTGATTCTAAGAAAATTAATTTTGTTTAGTGTTGATGAAGATTTTATTGATTTTTCCACTCCCTGCAGCATCTTAAAAGGGATCAGTAGAAGAGATGAGCCACACCAGGAACAAACCCATCGCACCCTATGTTCACATTGCCCAAAGAAGCTGACTGTGGAATTTGGGAAACAGACTTTGCCTGATGTGCAAGTTTGCACGTGGTGGAAGGGGCTAACCCCTCTCTAGAGATCTGGGTGTGAAATGGCTGTGTCTGTCTTCCGCAAACGTAGTTATGTTGGGGATCTCCTGTGTCTCCTCCTTTGCCACTGAGATTCCCCACTGTAGACCCTGGGAAGCGCATCCATGTTCCTGCTGCCTTCGCTGGCTGGGCAGAATTCACCTGCTTTACAGAAGGGGGAAGAGCAGAAATACTTGGAGAAGAGGAGGCTGAGGGGAGACCTCATTGCTCTCTACAACTACCTGAAAGGAGGTTGTAGAGAGGAGGGAGCTGGGCTCTTCTCCCAAGTGACAGGGGACAGGATGAGAGGGAATGGCCTCAAGCTCTGCCAGGGAGGGTTCAGGCTGGACAGAAGGAAAAAATATTTCACGGAAAGAGTCACTGGGCACTGGAACAGGCTGCCCAGGGAGGATGTTGAGTCACCTTTCCTGAAGGTGTTTAAGGGACGGGTGGATGAGGTGCTGAGGGACGTGGTTTAGTGATTGGTGGAAATGGTTGGACTCTATGGGTGAGTCTCTTCCAACCTGGTGATTCTATGATTCTATGATTCTGTAACTGTGCAGGGAGGAGAGGGTGGGAGGAGGCCGACCTGCATGGTTTCTCTGCGCTCTCTCCTTTCCCTTCACATCAGCCTGGGACGTAACCTGATCAGTGGAAGAAGGTGTAGCTCTTTGTAGATCATAGCTTTTCCATGACATGAAGATCGCACAGAGTTTCTACCATATTTTTAATGTCAAGCGTAACTAACTGGTTACTGAACTCGTTGTTCCAGTACTGAACTCATTGAACTGTGTTGCTGATATAGTGAAAAAGTCTCTAAGTCAAAATATTGATGTAAAAGGTTTTAATTTAAGTTACAGATATTATAAACATGAAACATTGCCATCTATTTTAATACCACGAAGCAGCATTTTGAGAGTGAGCAAGAGAAAGTGTGCTTTAACTTGGGGACATGGAAACACCCAGCAGAAAAGCGGCTGGGTGAGGTGGGCAGGCAGAGTGTTCAAGCAATGTGAATTTTAAAGTTGGCTCTGTAGAACCTGCTGTGATTGGGTTTAATCTGCTTTTTCTTGTGCTCCCTGCAGCGAACCCCGGCTGTGTACTGTGTGAGGCTCGCCCGGGCCCTAGTGGATGACTACTGCAACTTGGTGCCAGGGTCCATCCAGACGCTGAAGCAGATATTCAGTGCCAGTCCTCGCTTCTGCTGCCAGTTCATTACATCCGTCACAGCACTCTATGATCTCTCTTCAGGTAAGCGTTTGGGTTTGGCTTCCTGTGAATTTCTGCAGAATAACACAACACAGATGAACTGTTGCAAGGAAATGAACTGCTGCAACTCTAAAGTTGCTTGTTACTATATAATTACCATAGAACTACAAAATGGTTCCGGCTGGAAGGGACCTTAATCTAATCCATTTTCACCTCCTGCCATGGGCAGCAACACCTCCCACTGGATCAGGGGCTCCAAACCACATCCAACCTGGCCTTGAACACCTCCAGGGATGGGGCAGCCACCACTGCTCTGGGCAACCTGGGCCAGGGTCTCCCCACCCTCACAGCAAAGCATTTTTTCCTAAAATCTCTTTCAGCTTAATTGTTGCCAGAAGCAGCTCAGGGGTGTGGCAGTTGCATCCTCTGTTGTTGGCATGAGAATAAAGATAAGCACTCCATAGCTAATGGGGGAATCTTTGCTGGAGAAGCAGCCTGCTGAGCCAGACATAAAAGTCACCGTTCTCCACAGAGGACAAAGGACATGGGGGACTTGGTTGAGCAGCTGTAGGAATGAAAGCCGATCTGCCTGAGCTGGGCAGTTTGGCCTCCCTACTGCAAATTCTGGATGTTTGCAAGCGGGAGCAGGAGTTCTGTCAAGCAGTGACAAGAAACACAGTCAACAGCACGGCTCTGGTGCGCTCTCTGACTCTGTGTGACCAGCTTGTGCTTTACGCAGCGAGAGAGACAGGGAGCTCGTGGCAGGATAGGGAACAACCACACAACCACATCTTAACTACCAACATTATGTATCACCCCAAAATACAAATAGGATTTATTATCGATAAAGGAAATGTTTTGCACATCCAACTAATTAAAAGACGTGTCAGAAAGGAAATACCATGAGGTACAGGAAGTAAATTTTTTTTAATTGCTTAGTTGATTTGAGATGTTATTGGTGACACAAGGGAAGGAAGTTTGCTTTTCAAAGAGCTTCCACTGAAACGTGTGGTTGTCCAGGTCTCTGGCTGCAGGGGGTGCTTGAGCCGGTCACCAGTTCCAGAATGTGGTGAAGACAACGGCTGTTCTCGGTGCGACCAGGCGAATGATCTCCTCAGCCTGCTGGCAGAGCTGAAGGAGGGAGCAGAAAGGTTAAGGAGTATCAGGGAGTGTGAGAGGGAGATAGGTTGGTGGAGTCGCACCCTGCCATCACTGAGACCAATGTGGCAGGTGGAGGCTGCTCAGAAAGCTGAGGATCCCCTAGTCCCTTGCCACTGAGCAGAAAGAGAGAAGCTGAGAGAGCGAGGGAAATGGAATCAGGGCTAGCAGGTGATAGCCCTCCTAGCCTCCCTCACCTCCCCATTTGCCCTTTCTCAACGAGTATGATGCTTTGGAACTTGAAGGCCACGCAAATGAGGTGGTGAGTGAAGGTCCACCCAGAGTGTCAATCAAAAGGAGGGTAATTATCATTGATTCCCTTCAGAGAGGAACAGAGGACCCAATATACCAACCAGACCCTTCCCTCAGGGAAGTCTGCTGCCTCCCCAGTGCCCACATTAGAGACATTACTGGGAAACTCCCTGATCTGGTTCAGTTCTCTGGTTATTACACGCTACTGGTTATGCAGGTTGGCAGTGATGAGGTTGCAGAGAGAAGTCCAAAAGCCATAAAAAGGGATTTCTGGGCGCTGGGACAGTTGGTTCAAGGATCAGGAGCATGAGTAGTGTTCTCAGTCCCATCAGTGGCAGGGAGGAGCACTGAAAGGAATAGGAATCATAGAATCAGGTTGGAAGGGGCCTTAAAGATCATCCAGTTCTAACCCCCCTGCAATGGGCAGGGACACCTCCCACTGGATCAGGCTGCCCAACCCGGCCTTGAACACCTCCAGGGATGAAGCAGCCACAACTTCCTTCAAAACTCGTGATTAGCACATGGCTCAGCAGCTGGTGTCATTGGTAGAATTTTGGGGGTTTTGATCCTGGAGAGGTTTGATTCTACATGGTCAATAATTGTCATGATACGGTCAAGTGCTTATGAGGGGGAACAAGCCCAACTCTCTCAGCCTGTCCTCGTATGAGAGGTGCTCCAGCCTTCTGATCATCCTTGTAGCCTCCTCTGGATATGTCCCAACAGTTCCATACTCTTCTTATGTGGATGATTCCAGAATGGGACATAATACTCCATCACCTGGTAGATAACCCTTGGGAAGGGCTGTAGATGTTGTGTCTGCCTCAGCTTCAGTAAAGTCTTTCACTCTGTTTCCCACAGCATTCTCCTAGACACGCTGGCAGCTCATGGCTTGGACAGGGATCATAGAATCATAGAATAACCAGGCTGGAAGAGACCCACCGGATAATCGAGTCCAACCATTCCTATCAAACACTAAACCATGCCCCTTAGCACCTCGCCCACCTGTCCCTTAAACACCTCCAGGGAAGGTGAATCAACCCCCTCCCTGGGCAGCCTCTGCCAGTGCCCAATGACCCTTTCTGTGAAAAATTTTTTCCTAATGTCCAGCCTAAATCTCCCCTGGCGGAGCATGAGGCCATTCCCTCTCGTCCTATCCCCTGTCGCTTGGGAGAAGAGCCCAGCTCCCTCCTCTCTACAACCTCCTTTCAGGTAGTTATAGAGAGCAATGAGGTCTCCTCTCAGCCTCTTCTCCAGGCTAAACACCCCCAGCTCTCTCAGCCGCTCCTCTTGTTCTCCAGCCCCTTCAAGAGGTTCGTTGCTCTTCTTTGGTCTCGCTCCAGAGCCTCAACATCCTTCTTGTGGTGAGGGCCCCAGAACTGAACACAGGATTCATGGAGCGGTCTCACCAGTGCCAAGTACAGAGGGAGAAGAACCTCCCTGGACCTGCTGGCCACACCATTTCTGATACAAGCCAAGATGCCATTGGCCTTCTTGGCCACCTGGGCCACTGCTGGCTCATGTTCAGTTGCTGTCAACCAACACCCCCAGGTCCTTCTCCTCCAGGCAGATTTCTAGACAGACTTCCCCTAGTCTGTAGCTGCTCAGGGTTGTTGTGCCCCAAGTGCAGGACCCGGCATTTGGCCTTGTTAAACCTCTTGCCATTGGACTCAGCCCAGCAGTCCAGCCTGTTCAGATCCCTTTGGAACCTCCCGACCCTCCAGCAGATCCACGCTTCCACCCAGCTTAGTGTTGTCCGCAAACTTGCTAAGGGAGCACTCGATGCCTTCATCCAGGTCATTGATAAAGACATTGAACAGGGCTGGACCCAGGACTGAGCCCTGGGGAACCCCACTTGTAACTGTCCTCCAGCTGGATTTAACACCATTTCCCACCACTCTCTGGGCCCGGCCGTCCAACCAGTTTTCCACCCAGGATAGTGTGCGCCTGTCCAGGCCAGAGGTGACAGTTTCCGTAGCAGAATGCTGTGAGAAACTGTCAAAGGCTTTACTGAGGTCCAGGAAGATCCATCCACAGCCTTTCCCTTGTCCACCAGCTGAGTCACTTTGTCATAGAAGGCGATCAGGTTAGTTTGGCAAGACCTGCCTTTCATGAACCCGTGTTGACTGGGCCTGATCACCCAGTTCTCTTGCATGTGCTTCATGATAGCACTCAAGATCAACTGTTCCATGACTTTCCCTGGCACTGAGGTCAGACTGACAGGCCTGTAGTTCCCTGGATCCTCCCTGCGACCCTTCTTGTAGATGGGCACAACATCAGCCTCCAGTCTAGTGGAGCTTCCCCAGTCTTCCAGGACTGTTGGAAGATGTTGGAAAGGAGTGCTCTTTACTAGGTAAAAAACTGGCTGGATGGCCAGGCCCAGAGAGCTGTGAATGGAGCTAAATCCAGTTGGTGTCCGGTTGCAAGCATTGTCCCAAGGGATCAGTGTTGGGGCTAGTTCTGTTTAATATCTTTTTCAGTGATCCAAATGAGGGGATCAAGTGCTTTTCCTTTCTTGGGGAAAATAAGCATCGACCTCTGGTTTCTTGGAAAAATAGCTGAGTTGGGCAGGTTTTACAATTGTAATTATGACAGTGCAGGAAGGGTGCGTGTGACAGGTCAGTTAAAGACTGCTGTCCTGTGCCAGGTTCAGCTTACCCAACAATATCTTTCCTATTTTCAGATGACCTCATACCTCCCTTGGATCTGCTTGAGTTGATTGTTTCCTGGATCTTTGAAGACCCTCGCTTGATCCTTATTACCTTCCTAAACACTCCTATCGCAGCCAACCTGCCAATAGGGTTTTTAGAGCTCACCCCACTGACCGGACTGATCCGTTGGTGTGTGAAGGCCCCCTTGGCTTACAAAAGGAAGAAGAAAGCTTCTCTCTCAAATGGACACCCTCCCAGCAAAATTGCCAAGGACTCAACTTCAGGAGAAGACAGAGATTGCCACCAGCTGTATTCAAAACTGCATCTCAGTGTCCTGCAAGTTCTTATGATGCTTCAAGGGCATTTAACGGAGAAGAACCTTTACGGGCGCCTGGGGCTCATACCCTTTGACCACGTGGTTCCGCTCGTTGAGGAAATTAACAGACTGTCTGATGAACTGAATCCTCTCAATGCATCCAAAGAGATTGAACTGGCTCTAGACAGACTGGCCCAGGCTTTGCAAGTGGCCATGGCATCAGGAGCGCTCCTGTGCACTAGAGGTAAGTTGGTGGGGCTGGCACAGACCCTGCCATGGGATTCTTTTCCTCCAACGTGTGGATGCTGTGCAAGGGAGGTCTGAGGAGTAAATATGAACTTGTTTACAGCAGAAGTAGTAGTTTACCTTTCTTAGGAAGGGATAGTGCAGGAAGTAGTTCAGGAAAAATGACTGGATGGGAAGTGAGAAAGTAGAGATGTGGCAGCTGGTGCATTGCTTCACAGGCCTGGAGACCTGATGTTCCACAATGCAGTGGGCACAGCAGGGTTAGCTGCATGACTGGCACAGGGACAGATTTGTTCCCCTTAGAATTGCTTGTAGCTGTTTAAAAGCACTGTTTAATTGTGTTTCAGTTTGACTTCAAGTTTGCCTGCTGGAGGAGAGACCATAGAGCAGATAAACCATGGGGTGGGTGTGCTAGACAAGGAATTTGAAAAGCAAGCAAAAACTGTCTGGAACTTCTAGAGCCTTCAGCTCTCCTGTAATGAGTGTCTCCAGTACGGCATGTATCATTTCAGTTAAGCTTAGTAAGGAAACCTCTGATGTGGTTTTCATCTGTCCTTCCTCTCTCCAAAACCAGCTCTTTCCAAGACATCTGAAGAGAAGAAAGTGGGATATGCCCCAACACGGCCCAGGGTCAGCCAGACAGTTTGCTGGATATATTCCCTTGAAAACAGGCAATTTTTGGTGCAACTAGAAGGCTCAAAGCTGCCCAAAGCCTGGGCAGTTAGTGCAGGCCCTGGCTGCAGAGTGTGGCTGAGGCTTTTCCCCTGGCTGAACCAGTGCTGCTGGCCAAATATCAATGTTCTTCTTTCTAATATGTCATAAAGTAGCTCTGGGTGTAAGGACAACAAGCAGAAAAGTGGAGATTTTTGAGTTGATGACTTATTTTGGCTGTGTCTTTTCCTAGCTGTTCATTCTGCACGCTTGCTGTTACCATAGGAGTGGAAGGTGATTCAGTCTAAGTAACTGCTGAAATACCAGCTTTTTCAGTGCTTTGGGGAAGGCGTTTATTGGTACAAAGGCAGGAGCTTGTTATCAAGCTGTTCCAAAAGGACTCCAGCACTAGGGTATGGTATCAAATACCTTGACTTTTGCTATTCTGCTGTAGCAGAAGTTTGGAGGTGGTAAAAAAAGGTTGATAGACCTAATTGATAGACCTCAGCAACAAAACCCAGCCCTTTCTCACACTGGACTGTTTAGAAACAACAAACAATACAAACCAGGTATTGGGTAAGCTTTGCCTTGCTTTGGCCTGGTGTCTTCCTCATCATAAATGCCACGTTCAGGGGGCAGAGCCACACCTTGTATTTCCTCTGCCTTAGTTCCTTCTTGCTTGTATCCGAGTATTGGCCTGCCTGGCAGTGGAGCTGCATTTCCCATATGGCAGCGTGGGTTAAACGCCAGACATACAACACAGCGTCTGGTGTGGAAAGCCAAGAGGGACTGCTGAGATGGAGAAACACTTTATCTCTTGTAGAAGTGCTTGGCCCCAGCATGGAATTCTGGATCTGTTGATGACTGGGGCTTTTTTTGGTAATCTGACTTTCCTAGAAAGGAGAGTGGAGAGGAAAATCACTCTGATTTCTGCTTTACCCTCATTGTTGTCTTGTGTCCTCTTTCAGACGACCTGAGAACTGTTTGCTCCCGGCTACCGCATAACAAGTAAGAGACCTGTCTACAGCTATTTTGGTGTTGATGCATTTTCTCAGACATACCTGAGGGCAACTGAGACAAAATCTCCTCTAAAAATTCATGTTTCTTTTCTGGAAGGTGCCCTTTATTCACACACAGCTTAGTGCAAGGGTAGAGGTGACCGTACTGGCTCCTTCTTCCCTTGCGAGCTGGAAGGAGTCTTGACTTCCCTCTTGACTGAAGTAGACTTCAGTGACTCCCACCACACAGATGATCTTGCCCAGCCTGTGCTAGAACAAATTCACAGAAAGGGAAAATGAATTCAGGTGTAGAACCTGCCTCAGAGTTGTCCCATCCCCAACTCCCTGCTTGTTTTACCAGACCCCAAGCTTAAGGGCACTTAGCTTCTTGCCTCTTTGCAATGAGCAACCAAGTTTAAAAAAAAAAAAAAAAGTAAGGAAAAAGAAAAAAAGGGTCTGCTGGAGGCTGTAAAGAGCTTAATTGACTCACTGATGGGGCTTTTGCCTCTCCACAGCTCTGAGTGTTGGTTATGAGGTGTCCTTGTATCTAGACCCTTGAGGGCTGGGGAGGGCTGTGACCAAAGCTGCCTCTTGATAACCCTCATGCCTGTCTGATTTTTCTCTCCACAGCCTGCTGCAGCTGGTGATTTCGGGTCCGGTGCAGCAACCCACCCACAGTGCTCTGCCCCCAGGATTTTACCCTCACATCCATACTCCTCCTCTGGGCTACCCGGCGCACGCCACGCACCCAGCAATACCGGCTCACCCGGCTCTCCCTGCTCACCCCGTACAAACATTTATACCAGGAGTGACGTTCCCATATCGACCTATTCGCTAAAATGCTAGGACTGTAGAGTGTTCCCAGTTTCCTTTAGTTTGAGGAAGCCTTGCAGATGAAGCTAAACATCTTGGGAACCACATTTTCCTGAGGTGTAAAGCTGGGCAAGGGCCATCTGCGGGATCAGCCCTTTGGCAGTAGAGAAGACACAGGCAGGTGGGCTGCAGGCATTTGGATGCGGACACTAAGTTAGATCATAGGGATGAAAGGAAGGGATGGGACAAGGCAACAAAACTCCAAACCTCTGTGGTGTGGGGCAATTTTTGCTCCACATTTTTTCCTACAGTCATCAAGAGCATGTTCTTTCTCAGTCGTGTTCTTTT
The DNA here is from genome assembly GCA_033459285.1 of Clamator glandarius. Classification (NCBI taxonomy): domain Eukaryota; kingdom Metazoa; phylum Chordata; class Aves; order Cuculiformes; family Cuculidae; genus Clamator; species Clamator glandarius. The sequence goes on from JAUNZM010000157.1 coordinate 14,714,090, forward strand.
CTGTAGCCCTGATTGCTTCCAGCATGGTGAGCCCAGCTCATCCTGCTCTAGGAGGGCCATAAGGAAAGGCCTGAGTTTTTTTCAAGCTAGCCCACTTCAGCCTGCTTGTCCCTTTGTAAATGTTTGTATCTATAACTACAGAGTACCTGTACACTGTATATTTTTGGAACACAAATGTTTGTTTCAGAAGCACAAGGTAGAGCAAAGCAGCACTTCTTAGTAAAGGAAATGATTTAAGAAGCATAAAATATTCTGCTGCTTTATCTTCAGGGAATGGTTTGGATTGAAAGGGACCTCAAAGCCCAGCCAGTTCCATCCCCCTGCCATGGGCAGGGACACCTCCCACTGGATCAGGAGCTCCAAGCCCCATCCAACCTGGCCTTGAACACCTCCAGGGATGGGGCAGCCACCACTGCTCTGGGCAACCCGGGCCAGGTCCTCCCCACCCTCACAGCAAAACATTTCTCCCCAAGATCTCATCTCAGTATCCCTCTCGTCCTATCCTTGCACTCCCTGATCAAGAGCCCCTCCCCAGCTTTCCTGTAGGCCCTAAGTAGCATTTAGAATGTCCAGCTCAGTAGGCCCATGACAGGGAGGGAACAGAAGCTGATGAGGCTGCAGCAGCCACCATCCTCCTGGCTCAGCAAATCCCCTTCATGTACAGCTCCGTCACTTACTCGGGGACCTTTGGGTGCAGTCTGGGGGGCTGTAACTGGGGCTGCAAGGTGCTGGGTAGCTCTGGACAAGGTGTTTGCAAGTGCGGGAGCATCCTAGGAAGGGAAGCAGACTGCTGAAAACTCTGCTGTAATGCTCTGAACCTCCTCTACTTGGTGAAAAAGCTAGGAAGAAGTTTCCTTTCTACACAGTAGCTATTAGAAAGACTCCCACTGCTATTGTCTTCGTTAGAGAGGATGGGGTGGTTGTGGTTACCTGGTTGCATGCTGGCTGCAAAAATGGGACAGAGAGGAAAGCCGTGAAAATCTGGTTTGAATCAAATGGCTAAGAAGGAAACTGTTTGCCCTTCTCTGGAAAGGGCAAGGAAAATAATAATACTATAATAATGTACTGTAACTGTTGGTCAGCCTGAAGTGGTAAGGTAGTTGGGCTAAACAGTTCCAAGTCCTTTCCAATGCAAACATCCTCTCCCTCTTCCTTCTCTCTCCCTGCCCTTTCCCTCTTTTTCTTTCTTTTCTTTCATTCTTTTCCTTCTTTCTTCCTTTCCCTCTTCTTTTTTCTTTCTCTTTCATTTCCTCTTTATTCCTTTCCCTCTTATTTTTTTCTAACCCTCCTCTTTCCTTCCTCCTCTTTCCTTCCTCCTCTTTCCTTCCTCCTCTTTCCTTCCTCCTCTTTCCTTCCTCCTCTTTCCTTCCTCCTCTTTCCTTCCTCCTCTTTCCTTCCTCCTCTTTCCTTCCTCCTCTTTCCTTCCTCCTCTTTCCTTCCTCCTCTTTCCTTCCTCCTCTTTCCTTCCTCCTCTTTCCTTCCTCCTCTTTCCTTCCTCCTCTTTCCTTCCTCCTCTTTCCTTCCTCCTCTTTCCTTCCTCCTCTTTCCTTCCTCCTCTTTCCTTCCTCCTCTTTCCTTCCTCCTCTTTCCTTCCTCCTCTTTCCTTCCTCCTCCTCTTTTGTCCTTTCCTCAATTCTTGCTTTCCTCAATTTTCTTTCCTCAATTCTCTTTCCTTTTTTCTTTCCTCATTTCTCTTTCCTCTTTTCTTCCTCTTCTTTCCAATCTTTTGTCTTTCTCCTCTTTCCTTCTCTTTCCACCCTTTTTCTTCTTTCTTCCTTTCTCTCTCCACTTTGTAGAGCTTCAAGAACAACATAAAACCCCTTTCAAATCTCACTTCAAGCTTAGATCCCTTCCAGCAGCCCCATCCCCTCCCCTTCGTGCTCCCCTCCAACCACGTGGCCGCGGGGCGCTTCCCCCCTCTCTGCGCATGCGCGCCGCCTTCTGGTCACGTGCCTCTCGCCAGCCACTCGGAAGGCTCTTTTCACCCACTTCCGCCTCGAGCGCTCCCGGAAGTCGCCGCCATCGCCACTTCCGCGTTCGACTCCGCCGCCACGGGATGCGCTGAGACCCCTTCTCCGCCCGCGGCGACACCGCCGCCACCACGAGGTGAGCGAGGAGAAACCGGGGCGGGGACGAGGCCGCAGGAGACCGGGACGGGCCGTACGGCCCGTCCCGGCCTCCTGCGGCCCCGTCCCCCCCACTCATCAACATGGTTAAACCTCCGGCGTAGGGGAGAGGAGCATCTTCCGTGCTAGGCTGGGCTGGGAGAGTCGGGGTTGTCCAGCCTGGAGAAGAGGAGACTCCGGGAAGACCCTACAGCAGCCTGGAAGGGGCTCCAGGCAAGCTGGGCAGGGGCTGTTTATCAGGGAGTGCAAGGAGGGGGGTGAGGAGATCCCTGGAAGTGTTCAGGACCAGGTTGGATGGGGCTCTGAGCAACCTGATCCTGTGGGACGTGTCCCTGCCCGTGGCGGCGAGGTGGAACTGGATGGGCTTTAAGATCCCTTCCAACCTTCTATGAAAATAGCATCTTCATTTCAAGATTCCTGCTTCTTTCTCTGTCCTGGCAGAGTGACTAGGTCTGGCATCCCTGCCGCTAGCATTGCTGTGTCCAGCCTGTGCCATTTGCTTTTGATTATAGGCACGTAATAATTATAATTTCCTGTTTATAGCTGTTTAAATGCTAAACATCTTTACGTTTAGATTGTCGAGTCTGAAATTTGTTAGCTTGCTCGTTGTCTGTTGTGTTGTATCAAACCATAGAATCATCAGGGTTGGAAAAGTCATCAAAGATCATCAAGTCCAGCATAGTTTATCCTGGTTTTATCATGCTCCAGCACTTCCCAGTATCATCCAGCCTATGCTGACCTCCTCTGAACCTTGGCTGTGTGTTCCTGCTCTTCTCTCTGCTTGTATGAGTTTTGTGAACCATTTATTGACACACATGTAGAACCATTAAATATCTAATGTGAGGAGGAGCATGCCAGCTTGGACCAAAGGGTTAATGCTGTCTCTTTCTGTGTCCTGGCAGAATGACCAGAGCTGGCATCCATGCCACCAGCATTGGTGGATTTTTGATAGGAATGGTTGGACTCGATGATCTGGTGGGTCTTTTCCAACTTGGTGACTCTATGATTCTTTGATTGCTGTGTCCAGCTTTTTGCTTTCGATGATAGGCATCAAATTGCTGTTATCTCCTGCAGCGAGCTGTTTAAATACTTAATTATGTTTAGACTGGTGAGTTTGAGCTTTGTTAATCTGCTTGGTGTCTGTTGTGTTGGAGTTTATCCTGGTTTTGTTATGCCCCAGCACCTCCCAGTCTCTGCTGAGCTCCTCTGAACCTTGGCTGTGCGTTCCACCTCTTCCCTCTGCTTGTGAGAAATGTATGAATGTGACTGAGTGTCTGACCTTTTACTGTCACATATATTAAATACCTCTAATGTAAGCACACCAGCTCAGATAGAAGGCCACCTAGGTGTGTGTTTTCCCCTCCCCGTTGGTTCTGATAATGCCCAATATCCTAGCCTGAGCATCAGAGAACTCACTGCAGAGGAGGCCACAGATATGGTTAAGGGTTTAGAGGGGAAGCCATGTGAGGAGCGGCTGAAGTCACTTGGTCTGTTCAGCTGGGAGAAAAGGAGACTCAGGGGAGACCTCATTGCGCTCTGCAGCTTCCTCACAATGGGGAGGAGGAGCAGGTGCTGAGCTCTTCTCTCTGGTGACCCAAGGGAATCGCAGGGAGATTCCAGGGGAGGCTTAGGTTGGATATTAAGAAGTTCTTCCCACAGAGAGTGGTGGAGCACCGGAACAGCTCCCCAGGGAAGCAGTGACAGCACCAAGCCTGGTAATCATAGAATCACTAGGTTGGAAAAGACCCATGGGATCATCAAGTCCAACTTTTCCTATCAATCACAAAACCACATCCCTCAGCACCTCATCCACCTGTCCTTAAACACCTCTAGGGAAGGTGACTCAACCACCTCCCTGAGAAACACTTGGAAGAGCTCCTGAGACACATGATGTGAGTGTTGGGGTTGTCCTGGGCAGGGACAGGAGCTGGTCTTGATGACCTGGTGGGTCTCTTCCAACTCAGGACATTGTATGATTTTACCACCCTTGCAGAGGTTAACACAAATTGGAAATGTTTGCCTGTCTCCAACCTGCATTCCGTTTTTATCTGCCAACTCATAACTTTATCTGCCATTTTATTAATCTTTTGGCATTGTGCAACCTTTCTACAGCATTGTGCAGCTTTAGATTTTGCTGTCCTGGAAGTCTGTGTCCTAGCCCAAAGAATCACTGATTATTATTGCGTATCTGTTCACTTCTTTTCCCATGTAGGTTTTGTGAACCTGCGGAATGGATTATAGCTGGAATCTGTTTTCACCAGGGATTCATCTTCAGTTTCCTTCCTTTCTTTTAATCTGTCATAGACTGTCCTTACTGCAGCCGAGTTTCCTCAAACGCCTTTACAGGGGACGCTTCTGAAAGCTTTCTGGGAGTGCTAATGCATGGTGGTTTTGTTAAATAAATCAGTTAACTGTGTCAATAAATTCTATTGGATTTCTTCATAGAATCATGGAATGGTTTGGGTTGGAAGGGACTTCAAAACTCATCCATTTCCACCCCCTGCCGTGGGCAGGGACATCTCCCACTGGATCAGGGTCTCCAAGCCCCATCCAACCTGGCCTTGAACACCTCCAGGGATGGGGCAGCCACCACTGTTCTGGACGACTTGGGCCAGTGCTTCACTGTCTTAGAAGTGGGTTTCTTTTAAAACAAGCTGGTGGCTCACTCCCCCCCATGTCATAATTGGAGCGTTAAATCTTCATTTACAAGGTAATATCGGAGCCACCTCACCCCTCCCCTTCAGCAGCAGTGATACTGGGAACTGCCCGGCACCAGGCTTTTAAAGTAGCTGGTTTTAATCTTGCAGCAGTTCTGTATGTCTTGTAAGCTGGTGCTTTAATTAGTTTTCACATAATTAAACAGACGGCAGTGTGTAAAGCTCTGTACTAGGACATGGCTTTGGTCTTTGGAGTGGCTGCTCTTGGCTGGCTCCTTGGTGAATTGACTTAACATTTTTGAGTAACTGGTAAGTGGCTGTCCTGGGAATGCCCTCTCCAAACCTCTGCCATCTTAATTATTGTTTCTTTTGAGATCTGAGCTGGCCTGTTGTGTCAGAAAACCTTGTAAGAACTGCTAGTGGACTCAGGAAAACGATCTTCTGTAGTTGAAAGCTTAGAGAACCTTTAACATAGATTATCAAAGTATTTTTGTTAGTGAAGTGTGGTGCTTCTTTCCTGTTTGTGGTTCCTTTTTTCCTTATAAGGATGGTCTTTATTTGCATGTGTTGGGTGAGTTTCTTCATGGAGGGGAGTTTGGAGGGATTTGAGCCAGTACAAGCTGATGGGTCCAGTGAGTGAGTATCTTAGCCCATCATCTCATGCAAACTAGTCCTCCCACCCAGGAAGCCATCCTCTCTCTTCCTGACTCTTTTCCACCACTCTGCTCCCCACTCCGTCTGCTCCCAGCGTGATTTATGGCATAAACAGGAGCAAGTGATGCTGTGGCTGTGAAGGCTGACTCTTGATGACAGCGTGATTGGAAATACCTGAGGAATGATAGGTACCAACCTGTGAGTGGCCGGCAGAGTTGATTCATAACTCCTGGTGACTCTGCCTTCCTGCTCATCCTGGGCTAGAAGCAGAAATTCCATGCAGTGACTCAGGTTACTCGCTGTTACTGCTTTGTTCCTCTGATGTTAGAAACAATTGGGCTAAGCTGTTCAGTGCAACGGCACAGAAAGTTCTGTCTTACCTGAGCACCTTGTCTAAAACTCAGAAGTGAAAAGCTATCTGAAATCCTTATTGTAGTGGTATCGCTCCTGCCTTCCCGGGTGTTTAACCAGTCACAGCCTCTCTCATGGCTTCAGCGCAGGTTGTTGCACAAAGATTAGAGCTTCATGCCTCGCACAACATCCAGCATTAGCTTGTAATTTCTCCTTTTCAAGTTGCTCCTGTGGCTGTAGGAGCAGGCACCTATGCCAGAATCCATTTTACGAGTCACTAGCCTGAAGCAGTAGCTGTGGGTTCTGAGGCAAACCTGGGCATCTCATGTTGGAAAACACTCCTGAGAAAGAAAAGGAAAAGGAGCCATGTTGGCTGAAATGTTAAACTGGGGATCTTGGAGGGGGGTGAGTTTGGGGCACATGCCTACCAGCTAGGGAAAGAAGGTTCTTCCCACCCCTTTTTAAATTATCTTGTTGGCAATAGGCTCTGAAAACTGACTTATTAGTGTCTCCTGTAATGATGTGGGCGGAGGGACAGGGTTTATCGACAGCTGTGTTTGCTGCTTGATAATGAGGACAGTGCCTAGGAAATGGAGGCAGGCTCGTATTCCCTCTCCCCATGTTTGTAGTGCACTCAGCTGAATTCCTGTCTGTTTTTTTTAGTCAGGACATACATTTTTGGTGTAGCTGTTTATATTCATTTGGAAATAGCAGCAGGCCTGCATGTATGAGGAATTGTTTGGGGTTGGGTTTTGTTTCCTGGATTAACAGCTGCCTGTTGGAAACTTGCCGTGTGTGGCATTTGTGAGGTATTGGATCTCTCCTCTGGCGAGCTTCTTGTTGTAAATGTGCTTCTATTGTGACCCTTCAGCTTTGACTCCCCGCAGTGCTACTGTCACAAAGCAGATTTTCTCTTCTACGTCTTAGCAAGAAAAGCTTTAACAGCAAAACCCTCTTAGAGATTCTTGTTTGCTGTTCCCGGAGGAATTGCTGTATTTGGGGCAGCAGTAGGCTGTGCCTTTCGCGGTACGTGTTAGAGGCACTCTATCGGGTACCAGCTCCCATGAAATCTACGGCTTCAGGAATGTACCTGAAGCTGCAGCACAAAAGCACAGCCTAGAAAGCCACTCGTGAGCCAAGCATTAATGTTGTTGCTGCTGCTGGACAGCTGGCAAGTCAAACTTCAGGTGCACAGTGGATCAGGGACACAAGTATTGAAGGTTTTCACTAACAGTAAGTGCTTTCAGTTCAGCTAAATAACCGCTGCTTGCTGTGCAGGTAGAACCACGTTGTGCCTCCTTGTTTCTTAATATTCTTTTGCGTTCTAGTTCAAACCCTGATCCTTCATGGCAGGAGGCCGGAGTGTTAATTACTGTGATTCTGTGGTTGTGGCTTTCAGACTTTCAGTCCTGTGGTGTGCACACCTCGGTCTGGGCATAATGGAAACTGAGTGTGGAGCTGGGGACAAGGAGCGGGTGAATTTCCTAGAATGATGTTTCCAGAATTTCAGAGCTGAGTAAAAATTATCTGAGCAGTGCGGGGTGAGCCTTGGGAGGAGGGCTGGAAGCCAGGGTGGGTTTCTAAGGTGTTTCCTTTCATGACTGTCTTAAGTCCAACGTGTTCTGGCCAGGCTCTTGTAGATATTCCACACAAGCAGGGTTTCATATTCAAAGTACTTGTTTGGTATTACAGGGGAGTTTGATTTAGCAGGTGATACAACAGCATTCTGAAGTCACAGCACAGGCTGAATACAGCAGTTGCAGTGCACAGCTGGATCCAGATCCGAATGAGATGTTGCTACCGCTCTCTCTGTGCTCACCATCACAGTGCTCAGTGCCCACAGTCACCAGGAAGGAATACACGGATTGAAGTCAGCTCAGGCCCCTTGCCTTCCTCAGAGTTTAATAATTGCCCGGTTCTTATGCCTTGGGCTGAGCCGTGTGTATGATTCCCACGCTGGCCAGCTCAGGAAGACGTTCTACTTTGTGGATCTCGGAGGACCTGGTGGTTCACTGGTGCAGCTGTGTTGTCTAAAGGTTACTCTCCAGTCTCCCCAGTGTCGAGATAAATTTGACTTTCCCCCCCACAAACTCTCTGATTTCTGTCCTCCTCCACTGTGGGGGTGTGACAGATTTACTGGAGGAGAAAATCCAGGTGCTACAAACTCCTTTCTCTAGAGTGATGGCCCCGGAGAGAAGCTCATTCGTACCTGGTGTGCTTGGGAGGCAAATGAGATCCAGAAAACAGAGCTGGGCTAAGCACTCATCTTCAGGAGGCGGCAGCCTGAGAGATTGAGCAGGGGGAGCAATTGAGGAGGGCAGTTTTGTGCACAGGAGGAGGCTGCTGCTGGAGGAGTTTAAAGACTGAGGAGCAGCCTTGAGCTTATGCTTGTCCCTGAGTGACATGGAGTCCACAAGAAGCTCTAAGGCTTAGTGCTTGTGGAGTGGTCGAAGTCACAGGAAAATAACTGGATCTAAAGGTGTTATGGAATGTTGTGAAATAATATTGTCTGGCATCACCGTCTCCAGCCACGTTGTTACATTATTTTCAGACCAAGGCACAAAAATCAGTCATTTTGTCCTAGATTTCTCATTTAGTGTCTGACTGTCTCCAAACATCTGCTTCTGCAAATGTAAGGAATTAAGCGATGGCAGTTTTGGGCAGCGCTCCCGTTGGATGTGAAATGATGGATGAAAATGGGGGTGAAATGATCACCATTCTGCTCATCATTCTGAATTCCAAGTTCCATCAGTTTGCACAACATACGGGGAATGAGGAGAACATAGCTTATGGGATTTGGATGTGGCTTCTCCCAAATGAACCCGCATGGGATAGGAATCATGAAGGAGCAGGAGTCTTAAACAGGATAAATGGGATAAATAGAGTGTAACAACTAGAGGTAAGCTCACGTTGCACGTGTAGCAGAGGTGGTTGTGTTGATGTAGACAGCATGTTTAACACCTCAGCTCTCCTGTTCAGTGTTGGGTGCAGAAGACCTGGTCGGAGCCCAGGCAGGGGGAAGAGGATTCCTCCTCCCTGGCATTACGTGAGACTGTGGGCTTGCGCAGCCTCATCTTAGTTGGATTAAACCCCAAAGGGCCCTTCCAGCCTGATGTTTTTATTCTATGACCAGACTTGAAGTACCACCTAGGATGTATCAAGCCATGTATGTAAGTGTCTTTAAAAATCTGGCTCCTGTTGCTTTGATAACATTGCCCTAAGTCCCGAGGCACCTCTTTGAGATTCTTAGTAATGAGTTAATGATGTTTTCACATCCAATTGCAATTTTATTGTATTAAATAAAAAGAGATTAGTAACAGGGGTGTCTGTGTGAAACTTTCCCTGCAAGACCAGTAACCTAAAAATGCAGTGAGCTTACAGTGAAATGCAGAAGGGTAGTCTTTGCTGCTTTGTTGGAATTAGACCTTTGGCTGGTTCTGATGGAACAGTTTCACGTAAATCAAATCCCTGGTGCCAGATGGCACAAGGCAGAGAGACTTAGAGGTGTAGAAACACCCGCTGGTGCTCTCAAAGTGAAACAAAGTTCGAGGCTGGTTTGAGTGCCGTGGTGCTCAATCACAGCTAACAGGCACCCGTCCTGCATTTTGAGTAGCTCTTAAAATTCTGCCTGGGCTTTGTTTGACCCTGTTTATTTACAAGTGAGAGAGGACGCCAGGTGTTATTAAAAGACTTTTCCTTCAAAATATAGTCTTGCTGGGATTTGAGGGCTGTCCACACAGACGTTGCAAACAAGGGATTTGGTGGTGACCCTGGAGGTGAGGTACTAGATGAAAGAAATGCACCTCTTGGCCACTGTGCGTGCGAGCAGATCTTCCGGGGAGTATCTGCTGGTCCGTGTTTTTGCTGAGCAGATGGTCTGCTTGTGTACAGTGACATACAGCTACTATGCAGATGTCCGTCGATGGAATGCTGGATAGAAAGACGCAGCCGTAGGCAGAGGGACAGGACCTGACAACCCGAGGAAGGGCCAGTTCGTGTGCTGCCTTTACCAAGCAGGCCTCTTCAGCATCGCGGCAGTTCCTCAGGCACAGTCCATACACGGCCCGTACTTTGTACTTGTCTGGAGGAACTTAATCCTTTCCTTCTGTGGAGGGACAGCAGATAATCCTTCTTAATGATCTAGCAGCAGCGTGCCTGAAGAAAGCGCTTTGAATTTCAGAAGGTGAAAATCTTCAGCCCAAGTACTTAGGGGTTGGCACTCTTCTGTGCTGCTGGGGTGGTTGGCTGTGTCTCCTTCCTGAGCCACAGGATCACTTTATAACCCCCCCCAGCCTGCCAGTACTTATTTTCTTTATTCTGTCTTTCAGGTTTGTTTCTTTCTGTTCAGAATGAATTAATTTCAATTACTTTTTCCATTGTAAAATAATTGGCTCTGTCTGGATGTGTTTCTACAAGTGGAGAAGATTCCTTCATGCTCTTTTATTATGTGAACGCTCATTTTGAAGCCATTACACCCCTTACTGTAAGTCACATCCATATGTGATTCTAGTTATTATGCATTTAGCTTTAGACTTAGATTAACTTGCTTTTATTCTGCTAGGAAGTTCAGTGGTATTCGTTGCTTGATGATAAAATCTTTATTGAGGTTTTTCGTGAGCTTATCTGGATGGAAGTTGAAGTCCAAATAAAGATTCATAGAAATGGCATTTTATGATTGTTCTTTGCTCAAATCCATATCATTTTCACAGGATGCACAAGGCAGAAACTTCATTAAAACATGTCTAGTAGTGCTAAACAAGAGAAACCCAAATTTGTTGAAACACTTGGACAGGCTTTTGTAGGTATGGAAGTGCTCAAGGGATTTTCCAAAGCATTGAGGCACCTGCCTGCCAAATTCTAGTACACATCAGGCTTTATCTGGCATGGGAGCACCCTGAGTGCCGCTTCTGTGAGTACCTCAGTTTCTCTAAAAATATGATGTTACGTAGATTTTCTTCACTGACAGGGATCTAAGAGGGAGAGGAAATGCTCTGCTCTTGAGAAAAGCCTGAGTTGAGGTTTCTTAGGTGGAAAGCATCTAGTTCAAGTAAAGAAATTGGCTCTGCACCCAGTAGCTAGGCTAAACTCAAACAAAACTTGCTCTTACACTATAGGACCTGCAGTGCAGTGGTAGGAATACATCAGTACTCGTACTCGGCTCATTGTACGAGCAGACGTGGAGAGTTTGTGAAGTCCCAGCTATCACCTGGGCCAATGCTGGCAGCTAAAGGCTTCTCTGCTTTTGGACAGAGTTGTGAGCTGTTCTTCAGCTCATTAAAGCTTGTAGGTGCCGAATATTTATGACATTGATTTGAAATAGTGAGTTTAGGCCATACAATGTGCTTTAATTTTAAATTATGTGTTAAAGTGGTTTATTTAGTAATGTACTTTTCATCCCACTTCCTTTACTGCTGGATGTTTTTAATGGTTATGGAATGGATTCCTCTGCTGCCCGGTGCTCATAAGACCAAGACATTTTGCTAGGTTTGTTTCAATAAAGCCAGGAAGAGATGCTCAAAACCATTATTCTTTACTGCCGTTTTCTTGAAATTAATTAGTTGTGTGTTGATGTCTGCAGTTTTTAGGGAGTAAAGGGAGTTAAAAGCTCAATTCCTAGCTCTTCTCACTGCTAACTTTGGTACTTTGGAAGGGGGTGGCCTCAGAGCTCTTTCAAGCATTTACCTGCCCAATCCCTTCATAAGCATAAAACATTGGCTCATTTTTTAATCATTATAAGCAAGTTCTTCCCATTTTGACACAAGGGGGAGGTTCCTGTGCCCCCTGGGTGGAAGGGTGATACCAGCCCACAGCTGCTACATGAACAAAGACCTGGGAAAAAGATCTTAAATAAGGTAACTTCCCTTTGGGTATCACAAAATGATGAGGAGCTCCTTCGGTTAACTGCACGTGGCTGGGGGGCATGTTTTGCTTTGCACTATTTAGTCTCAAAAGCCAGAACTTGGTGTGTCTATGTTGCAGTGGTGAGCAGAGCTGTGCTGCTCTCTCCAAAAGGCCCTTCTAACTTCCCCTGAGCCCTGGGGTTGTGTTTAACACCAGTATTGTCTTTTTGATGATTCCTCAATGCTTCTAAACCTATCTGTTATCCTCTAAAATCAAGCTGACTGAAAGTTATACCCTGAACACTCTGCTAGCTGAGTTTTTTGTTCAGGTGTCTGGTTGGCACAGGCTGCGTAGAGGGATGGGACCCCCGAGACATGGGTGCTTGCCTCGGCATCTCTGCAGAGCCAGCAGCTGTCACCTGGGTTTGAAGGCAATCGACTGGCCTGGGATTTCATAGAATCATGGAATGGTTTGAAGGGAAGGGACCTTAAATCTCATCCAGTCACACCCCCTGCCATGGGCAGTCCCTGCGAACACAACAGTGGTGTGACGCTGCTGTCTGAATTTGAGGGGAGGGGAATTACCCTGTTCAACGAAACGTGCATGGATTGTTGTTTTTTTTAAGGCTGGCTTCATCTACAGGATAATGCATAATGCTTGCCTAGCTCTTTGAGAATACAGTGTTAAATAAACGTGAACTAATCCCTGCAAGAATGCCTCCTGTGCTGGCTCTGCCCCTCCGGCAGCAGCCGTTGTCGAAGTCTGCTCCCAGGCCCCTGCCTTTTCGACTCATTAGCAGAAGTAGGGCTCTGTTGTGGTTGTGCCATTTATCTCTGATCCGAGAGGATTGATTGATTGTTGCCTTACAGGAGCATCGAATATTCTCAAGAATAATAAACTCCATGAGAGTGCACATTCCCAGGCTGCGGCTGAGCTGATCCACACAGCTCCTGATGGAGGCATCTGATGTGCAGAACACTTCTTCCACTCTTACTGGACCCTTTCAGAGCAGTGACCCACCACAAGATTACAAAGCGAGGGCAAAACACTTGTTTGTAGGCCAACAAAAGCTTGGGTCGCATAAGACAGGCTTCCCAGGGGTGGAAAGAAGAGGGAGATGTGAGCAGGCACATACAGCCAGAGCCTCTTTGACCATGACAAAGCTACAAACTCTGATGTATCGCTGTAGGCTGCTCGGTAAATATGCAGCCACACTCCTGGAATGGGCAGTGAAATAACTCTAATTCTCTTTAAGAACCAGTTTGGAGAAGAACAAGCAATCTTTATCAATATAGGGGTCCCTTCAGATGCCCTTCATGAGGAAATATGTAGGACAAGGCACTGGAAGGAAGATTGTGTCTGGGGAAGATCCCTTGCTTGAAGGAGCTTTCCCCGTTCCATCTTTTTCCAGAACTGCAAAACATCCTTGGGCCTCTGCTCTATTAAAGCATTTTGCCCTTCTTTCTGCCTGCTTGGGAGAAGGGCTGGCAAAGATTTCTCTCAATTAATAATGCACTTTTATTATGTCCTTTCTCCTATTGATATATTGGCTGTTTGACATGTTCCTGGTTGCACACAAAGCACTGTTAGAACCCCCACTCCATCCCGTGGAGATCCAGGCTGATGCAGCGCAGGGGCTTTGTGCTACTGTCCCAAAGGACGGAGGGGTGGGAGCTCACACTGCTCTGGTCTGCGCAAAGGAGTCGGAGTCCTACAACACATGTTGCAGAAGGGTGAACACTGTTTCTTGTCAGCAGTGCTAATTACCTCTCTTTCAGCACTGCTGTTGAGTTCAAAGGACCCCGGCATCTGGGGAGACTCTGCTCTCTGAACATCACGATGTGCAAGCTGGGAATTCCGCTGTGCCAGTTCATCCAGGGGAACTGCAGAAAAAAAAATAAAGCTGGCTTTTGTGCCTTAGAAGAGAAATTTGGGGACAGAATATGGATTTTGTGGCTGAACCTGGTTTTTTCTCAGGGGTACAGTGGAAGAGAATGCTTCCAAATTTTTAGAAGCACGGTCACACTCAGTTGTTTGCTGTCAAAACATGGCAAATGAGGATCATTGCTGTCCCTGCTCCTCTTAGGCACCTTTGCCAGTTACAGAGGTGATGTAGTTTTTGCGTTGGAACTGCTGCGGTGGCTTAGCCAGTCCAGTGGGGAGCACGTTTAAATCTGCTCCTTCTCGAGTCTCTACACTTTGAAGCAAGAGCACAGCAGAGCTGAGCATCCTTTTCAACAGGAGGGTGTATGCAAGCGCTGCTGCGTGCAGCTTTTCCTTATAGCTCAGCATTTCAAAACCAAGATTTGAGCCTCTTAAAACTGGGAAAACAAAGGAAAATCAGCTTTTTAAATGGAGGGTGTTTTTGTCTCTTTGCATCCTGATCCGGTTCTTTGACCTGGGACTAGGAGGGCTGGAGACAAAGCCATGGATGGAGAACTGCAGGTGGCCGGCGGAAGGGAAGCGAGTCCTGCAGCTGCCCCGTCTCTGCCTGTCATGTTTGCCCTGCATGCTCAGTGTCTTGAGGAGAGCTTTGTCCTGCCTAAAGCCTGCTTGCAAGATCTGTTCTTCATTCAGGCGTCTGTGCTTCAAATGCTTTTACAACCGCTCTAGTTATTGCTTCTTTTCCCCTTAGCCTTGTTAAAAGAGGCTAAGTGCATTGGAGTGAGTGTCCCATACATGGTTAGCGGGATTGTGACCGTGCTGTAGTGAAAGAACAGGGTATCTTAGTATTTCTGTATTTGAACATGCTCTGCTGGGCCAGAAAGCCAGGCCTTGTGGAGTTGTAGCTCGTAGGAATGAGGGGAAATGAAAGTAGACCTCCTTTCACCAACGTAAGTTGAACAAAATTAACATTTTAAAGAATGTGAATCCTCTGTGTGCTGGAAATGATGGGCTTGGGTCAGAGGACTTTATAAATGTTCTTCTGGCAGCGCTTCCTTTTTGAGCTGTTTGTTCAGTTGTGTTTTAACAAAGCGTTGGTCCTGCACAGGCATTTGAAGAGCTCCTTGCATCATAAGGCACACTTGGCACATTGTTGGCTTGTTTAATGCAGCATCCTGAGCTCTTTTTGGAAGCGGCTGGTGCCACCTGCTCTTTCTCCCGCAGCCGCACGGGACCGTGCTCCCAGGCCGAGAAGTTGAGGGTGCTTCTGCTGTGGGCAGCCTGGCTTCCAGGTGCTGCTCGGGCTAATGCTGCCATTTTGCTGCTTCTCCTTTGAAAACGCATTCTTCTGGGAACAAGAACATTATTGAGACTGAGAACCTCCTGCTTCCTTTGCGCAGATGCCAGACTTGAAGCTGAGAGTCAGAATCTGAGAGTCCGAATCCGTGCTTCATTGTTCCTAACGTGCTTTCTTTTCTTGCAGGCGTGAATGACAGAGGACGTGCCTCCAACTGCACTTACGGACGTAAACCTTCGTCTTCTCTGCCACGATGACATAGACACGGTGAAACAGCTCTGCGGCGACTGGTTCCCAATCGAGTATGTTACTGGTTTGGGTGGGAGATGGCAAGGGTATAGAAAGAAGTAGCGTGAACCTGTACTCATCCAGTTCGGCGCTGACACCAACGGCTCTGCAGCTGTCTGAGCTGTTGTGAGAACAGCAGCAAGTTCTGGGTTGGGTGGTGTTCTTGGTAACGGCCCTTTGCTGCCTGTCCTGCGCAGCCCTGAAGTCATCAGAGAGTTCCTGTATGCAGATTTTGGCAGAAAATAGCATATCACAAATAGCTTTGTAATTAAGGGGGTGGATCAGCTTCTTGGGAAAGACTGTGTGTGAGATGGGGGAAGGAACATACCTGCAGGAAAAGGGAAAGTCAGTTGCATTGTGGAGTGTGTGCTGAGAAGGCACTCGGGGCTGAACCAGACTGACAGAGAACAACTGTTCCTCACGAATTGTCTTTCCAAGTGTCCCAGAGGGAGATGGAACAGTCTGTGCTTGTGTACTCAGGGTCCCTGTTGCTCCCAAAGCTCTGGCTTACAGCTGAGCTCAGTCCCAGGGCAGTTGGTTTGGTAAATGCCTGTGTCTGCACAAGCACGGGAGTAAAAACCTTTTCTGGGGGACAGCGGTACCTTTCTGGCTTAAAGCATCCAGGGAAACTACAGCTGTAGAATCATAAAATAACCAGGTTGGAAGAGACCCACCGGATCATCGAGTCAAACCATTCCCATCAATCACTAAACCCTGTCCCTTAGCACCTTGTCCACCCGTCCCTTAAACCCCTCCAGGGAAGGTGACTCAACCCCCTCCCTGGGCAGCCTCTGCCAGTGCCCAGTGACCCTTTCCGTGAAAAATTTTTTCCTAATGTCCAGCCTAAATCTCCCCTGGCAGAGCTTGTGGCCATTCCCTCTCGTCCTGTCCCCTGTCACTTGGGAGAAGAGCCCAGCTCCCTCCTCTCCACAACCTCCTCTCAGGTAGTTGTAGAGAGCAATGAGGTCTCCCCTCAGCCTCCTCTTCTCCAGGATAAACACCCCCAGCTCTCTCAGCTGCTCCTCTTGTTTACCAGCTTCGTTACTCTTCTATATCAGGTTTCTTTTTTGTTTTCTTTGTTGTGAAGGCTTATAGAGGAGGTTAACAGATTATAATTAAGATTAATTTAGATTGCATAAAATATAACAAACCAGCAAAAGCATTTGTAATATTTTGAATTTATAGATTTCTTTTAAACACAAGGAGTGCTGAACTGCACTTTGAAAGGGAAACCAGCGTTTATTTCACGCCTGCAGAAGGGGACGGAGAGCTGGAGGCTGGCGATGTGGTTTGGGTTTTTTTTCTGTACCAGTATGCAATATCTTTTTCACATGTGTATCAAATTAATGAGATCCTTGCGCTCTTAGATGAGGGCAGATGGATCTTGTATTTAAAAATAACTTGCTAAAGATGGAAGTGAAAGCTCTGGGCAATGTAAAATGAAAATTTGGTTGTCTTAGCAAGGCAGGAGGCTGTTACATGAGCAGCCTGCACTGCTGCTGAGATGCAATCAAAGGAAACACTGCAACTGAGTGACTACAGCAGCTGTTTGATGTTCATTGGCACTATTAACACAGGGAAAGGTGAATAACTTCCTAACCCAGATGTCATGGAATCAGCTAGATTAGTAGCGTAGAAAGAGCTTCAGGCTGACATATGCCTGAGCTACGTGGCTGTGTGTCTCTGCTGAAGAAAGCGCTTTTCATGTTAAAGCTTCCCTCCCTCGTATGAAATACACTTACCTGCAGTTCCAGTGACTGATATGTAGGATGTTGCTGCCATTTCCAGTTGAGCAGCGTCTTGACTCTGTCACTGAACATTCCTGTTTTTCCTTCCTTCCCAGGTACCCTGACTCATGGTACCGAGATATCACTTCCAACAAGAAGTTCTTTTCCCTCGCAGCCACATATAGAGGCTCCATCGTGGGAATGATAGTGGCAGAGATCAAGAGCAGAACAAAGGTGCATAAAGAGGTACGCTCTGAACTGTGGTTCAGTCTGAGACAGTCCACTTCCTCCCATCATTAGCTGCAGTGGGACCCACTCGGGGTAGTTTTTCCATCTCCATCCAGACACGTATAAGAGTTAATTTAAGATACCAAGAACGTGCTGATTTCCAGCCAACAGAGCATGGCTGGCAGGATGTCCCTGAACACGTGGGCTGCTGAGCCGCCTGGTACTGCAGTATCTTCCTGCTGGGGTTAGGCAGCTGTGGCCTCGAGGACCTTCCTGCCTGGTGTGCTGTGCAGAGACATCCCACTGTGCAGGCGTAATCCAAACGTGACTGTGCAGCAGCCCTTTAACTGCTGCCTGGCTGTTTTCAGTGCACCTCATCATCGCTGGTGACTGAGGTATGTGCAGCTGTGGGAGAAAAAACCTCTTCCTTTCTTACGTAGGGGCGGAACTTCCTTAGCTGTGCCGAGTGAGTCACTCCTGTGACACCCTGCAGAAGCTGGACTCGGTCACTGTCCCAAACACAAAGCAGAGGGCACCAGTCTGCAGAAAGCTCAGGCTTAGAATAGAATCATAGAGTCACCAGGTTGGAAAAGACCCACCAGATCATTGAGTCAAACCATTCCTATCAAACACTAAACCATGTCCCTCAGCACCTCATCCACCCGTCCCTTAAACGCCTCGAGGGAAGGTGACTCAACCCCCTCCCTGGGCAGCTTCTGCCAGTGCCCAATGACCCTTTCCGTGAAAAATTTTTTCCTAATGTTCAGCCTGAACCTCCCCTGGTGGAGTTTGAGGCCATTCCCTCTTGTCCTGTTCCGTGTCACTTGGGAGAAGAGCCCAGCTCCCTCCTCTCCACAACCTCCTTTCAGGTAGTTGGAGAGAGCAATGAGGTCTCCCCTCAGCCTCCTCTTCTCCAGGCTAAACACCCCCAGCTCTCTCAGCCGTTCCTCATCAGGCCTGTTCTCCAGCCCCTTCACCAGCTTCGTTGCTCTTCTCTGGATTCGCTCCAGAGCCTCCACATCCTTCTTGTGGTGAGGGGAATATCGGAGCTTGGAGGCCAGGAGAGACAACTCAGTACAGCAGAGGGGTGAAGGAGAGATAGTCTGGGAAAAGACCACGTGGTGTGGGGAAAACATTGCAGGCAAGTGGGTTAAAAAAATCAGGGGCAGTGCAGAGAGTGCCTGGCTTCTAAAAGGGTGTCAGTGTTATGATTAAACAATAATCTTAACATAGGAGTCAAGAGCACGGAGTGGTGTGGGTGGCATTTGGGCTGTCTGGCTTCACTTCGAAGCCAGTCATAGTCAGAAACTGCATCTTCAGCTCTAACAAAAGGCTCTTGTTCCAGCTAACCTGAAAGCCAGGGGCTCATCCAGACCGAGCCTGTAGGACGTGCTCCTTGCCCTCTGCAGCAGTGCAGAGCTCTCCAGCTGACGCAAAGCTCAGACTGAGCATGCAGGAAAAACAGGATGTTGCTGGGCTGATCTAGACACTGATGTGTAACTCCACAGTTGGCAGTTTGAATCTTTCCTGGTAAAGGATGAGAATGTGTTCTGTCCCTAAGCCCACAGATAATGTATATAGTGAGGAAATATCATGATTTGTGTTCTCCATATAGGAAGTGAAATGAAAGTAGCAATAACCCCTAAGGGACCATGCTTGGTTTTTTTAACTCCACACCACCTTTCCAGAAGCTTTAGCTAAGGCTATTCAGTGAGAAGTTTCCTGCTATAGCCTTGTTTTGACATGTTCCAGTATGGGATTCTTCCTTTCTCCTGTGCCTCCCCAGGTGTCCTCTAAATAACTTGTTCTATCTCTACGCAGGATGGAGACATCTTAGCTTCCAATTTTCCTGTGGACACTCAAGTTGCTTACATCCTAAGCCTTGGTGTGGTGAAGGAGTTCAGAAAACATGGAATAGGTAAGATGCTGCGAAGTGACAACTCTGTTGCTGTCACTTGCCTGGTGTGGTTGGTGGGCATGGCCAGAGGAGCTCCAGCATTTCACCGCAATACTCTTCTGAGAGAAGCCTGTCGGTGACTAGTGGCAGCAAGTGGGATGGTGATGCACTCATATCCCCTTCTCGGTGTTAATGCCGGTGCACTGAGACGTTTTTACAGGTGTAGGCACAACACAACATACACGTTTCCAAACAGCACGGGGCTTTGTCAGGCTTGTTCCCAGGCAGCAGCAGAGCACACCAAGAACTCGCTCTCCGGCTGCTGAGGCTGACTGAAGCCCTAGGACTTCACCCTGGAGCAGGGTTTGAAGCGATTTTCTTTCATGGGTATCAGAAGCCTAGTCCCTGAGGCAGAAAATACAGCTGCTTTTAACCTTTCACCTTCAACAGATAGAACAAACACTTAGAAAATGACAAATGGAACTGGAAAAAGTGTAACTTGGACCTGATTAAATCTGTCAAATGCGTATTAAGAGTCAGCTCTGAATCAGAGTCAGTCTGCCTGCTGCAGCACAGAGCAGTTTTGCAGCCATTTGACAATCCTGCAGTCAGAAGAGCTACCTCCATTTAGAGCAGGATGTGTTTTGTCACCGTATCAGTGCCCCCAGTGCAGTTTGAAGCATGATCTGTATCTTTGATTTGCAAAAGGAAACAAGCAAGGTTTGGCTGCACCACCCAGTGTTCCACATCTGGAGTCTCTTCAGTGGATACAGGTATAACTTGTCTTCCAGAAGTCCTTTCTTCCCCAGACATGTTTGGAAGGACGCACACTGATGGGATACATAAAGAAATGACCAGAAAAGTCCTCAGGGGGAGTACTGTGTTTAAAACTTCAATTGAAACGCTGCTGCAGATGAATGCTCTCTGTACAGAGAAGGAAATGCTTGCATAAAGAAAGTGATAGAGGGGTCTTCTGTACTGTAAAATCGTGGTGGTTTAAGTCTCCTTTCAGTTTTTAGGTCCTGATTTTTTTTACCAGCTCCATCTTGCTGGAATTTTCTCCTTTCAGAATCAGTATTTCCTGTGTCCATTATGTGCACACAGCACATTGCTTTGCTCTCAAAAACCTCGGACTTGCACCTGTAGCAGAACAACCCAGAGAAGCTGCTGCCTTTTCTAAGACCTTTCTCTTGAGAGTTTTTCTACTTGTGTTTGAAGCTGAAGTCTTTCATGCTGGAGGTTTTTCACCCCAGGCATATTTTTAAGCACTAAAGCTCTGTTTTTTTTTCTGGCAGGCATTAAAAGGCTTTGGTTTCTAGTTCTCTGCTGTTCTCAAACCAGAGGGCAGTTGGATTCTGTGAGAAAGAAAAGCAGAATATCCATAACAAAATTAAACCACTCTCCTGTTGATGTCTCTCAGGTCTTTTTGTGCTTGGCTGATCTAAATTCCCACTAAGTGTCAAGGCAGCATAAAGTTGGCGCTGCTGACTTCTGCTGTGAAATCCTGCGGGTCCTGCTGAAAGTCTTACATGCCCCGTGGATCGTGAAACAGCAGCATCAACCTCATGTGTGTGTTCATATGCGCTACTTCTTTAGCCTGGTGTTACCACACCTGGTGGTAACCTGCAGGTTCTGCTGGGTCCTTCTTGAGGTGGTTTGGATGGACCTCCAGGTCTCGTCTCTCAGGGCCAGAGCATCTGCTGTGCCCTGCTCTGGTTTCTTCTGCTGACTAGAGTCTACGCCTAAGCTCCCTTCCTTAGCAGGGATCTTAAAACCCTGCCTGTTCCTAGGTTTTGAGTTCAGTGGACACAATGCAATAATCTGTTTATGAGTCCTGTTTTGACACTCTGCTGTTTTAAATGGCTGTAAAATAAATCAGTGTGATGGAACAGATAGCACTGAAAATTACTCACGGACCTTCCCCAAAGCTGAGGGCTGCATGACTGGGGATGGGCGTGACTGGCAGTTCCCTCGTCTGCCTCATCTTTCTGGTTGTTGAATCAGAAGTTTGTGTCTACGTAGTGTCGTGCTCATAGGTGAGATGAGGTTCATATTAAAACTATGTTGCCTAGTCCTGTTAAATTCCTCCTCACGAGGATCTGTGGGAGCTGGGTGGGATTTGGGGCCTTCGAGTGATTGCTTAGACGCTGGGTGGAGGAGATCTCGTGTGGGACTGTTGTGCTGTCTCTGAGAAGGCAGCTGCACTGTGTGATTCTGCTGCTCTTCCCTTCAACAGGTTCGCTCTTGCTTGAAAGTTTAAAAGACCATATATCAACGACTGCCCAGGATCACTGCAAAGCCATCTACCTGCACGTCCTCACCACTAACAACACAGCAATAAATTTCTATGAAAACAGAGACTTTAAACAGCACCACTACCTTCCCTATTATTATTCCATCAGAGGGGTCCTCAAAGATGGTTTTACCTACGTCCTGTACATCAACGGTGGACACCCACCCTGGACAATCTTATATCCTTTACCTTCAGCCTAATTAGCAGCAGAGCGCCCTAAGCTTATGCTTAATGATGTTTTGGGTTAAAAATAGCAATCCAGCAAAGTGTGACCCGGCTGGGGCTCAGATGCCTGCTCAGATCCAAGTTTAATCTGGAGCAGGAAGGAAGGCAACGTTAGAGGGATTTGACAGGGACTCGTTTGTGCCCATGCTCCCCCGACTCCTCTGGGACCGGTTCAGGAAGGCAGTGTAGGATGATACATTAAATTCTAAGTAGGAGCAAGTTTGATGGCAGTTTGATGGCAGTGAGAGCGAATGCTGGTGTTAAACGAGAGCGCTAGGTGTGCTCTGCCTTGTTTACTGCAGGATTTGTCCAGCAGTGCGGCAGAGAAGCCATGGGGCTTGTTTGCTGTGGCCTAGGATTCCCTGGAGCCCTGCCCGGTCTGGATCTCAGCAGGCTGCTCGCAGTCTGACTTAGGGATTTTCTTTCATATGATTGTGGAGAAGAAACTTGATCTTTCCCAGGTGTAATTGTTCCAAACCTCTCCAGGCAGGTGGGACTGCACTCCCCACAGGAACCTGCTGTGGGGCACAAAGGACACGCAGCTGCTTAGAGGAAGCATTTCCCATACAAGCTGGAGGCTCCCCAAATCGTCATCTTTTATGGGGCAAAGCATGATAGAAAGGAGCAAGGAGTTAATACAAGGTCTGTCCTGAGTTACAGTGTGAGTGTCACTGTCCTTAACTGAGGGCCACTGACTACCTACAGCACATTGGATCGACGCTCGCCAGCCTGAGCCCGTGCTCCATTCCCCAGAGGATCTACCGACAAGCCCAGAGCCTTCTCTGCAGCCTCCTGCCCTGGTCTGGCATTTCTGCCAAGAGTGGCATCGAATACAGCCGGACAATGTGACCGGAGCGGAAGATGCACAAAAGGCAAAGGCAGGTACTTGGAGGAAAGCTCCTTGCTCTGCCCGAGGCTGCAGCTCCTTGCTCTGCGCGAGGCTGGCTGGGATGTAGAGGCGATGCCTCATGTCCTGGGGCAGCCAGGAGCGTGCGAGGGCAGCCCAGTGTGCCTGGGGCATCGCTGTGCTCCCAGCTCCTGTGGGTTTTGTGTGAAGGGAATTCGAACTGTGATCTTGAAAACTAGAGGCCAGAGCCTGACAGCAGATTGAGCCTGTTCCTGCTGTCCTTTTCTCAGCTGCCAGACCAGCTTCTCTGAGCCCTCACTCTTTCCCCAGCTCACTGTCCCAGTACAGTAACTGGTAGCCTGGTTGCTGCCGGCTGTGTTGCAGGTCTCTGGGTCACAGAATCACGGAATCACCAGGTTGGAAAAGACCCACCAGATCATCGAGTCCAACCATTCCTATCAAATGCAGGGCCTGAAGAGACCCATAACACCTGGTCCCTAAGCCAACTGCCTCTTCTCTTTTCACAGGATTGTGCTTCCATCTCCTGAACCATCCGGCTCTGCACCAATTCCAGCCCTTGGGTCAGTGACCCAGTGACTCCCTGTTCCGCAGGTTGGGACTTGGCAAGACTCCGCACTTGCTGGGCCGCAGCCCTGAGCCCGAGGCCTGGAGCCGGCGAGCCTGGAGGGGCCTGGCTGCCCTGCAAGGCCCTGGCCGGGCCGTAGCCGAGGTCTGTGTGCATGTTGCACTGTCCCCACCACTTCCCTTGCCTCTGGTTTGCTCCTGTTCCTACGTGTGATGTCAGGAGGTTCCATGGCCGCTCCCACACCTGTGTGAACGAGGTTAATGAATCCGTGCTGACCACGTTAACGAGTCGCAAGCGCCCTGGCAGGATATCCAGTCCTGCCCTTGCTGCCCGGGAAGGGGACGGTGGGTGAGGGGAAGCAGGGAGCAAGGATCGTGGCGGGGTCCTGCGGGGAACTTCCAGGGAGGGAAACTGCCTCGCATGAGAAGCCACCCATCCCTCCGGAGTGATGTAAAAAGCAGCATTTAATTCAGAATGCATCAAGTAGAAGGCAGGGAATGAAATTGCTATTTCATAGTGAAATATATAAATATTCTACTGTATAGATCACTGCCTTTGTCCAAGTTGGAATGCAGCTAGGGAGGGGAGGAGGGGTTGCAGAGCCCAGCCCAGAGCCTTTCTTCCCGGCACGTTCCCTCCCTCAGTGTTGGATTGCAGGATCTTTAGGGATGAGCTGTGTGCATACGTCGTCGTAAAGGGGGTTGAAGCCGCAGCCTGTGCCTGGCCTGGCTGTGCCGGCAGAGCCTGGGGACACGACACAGGTCAGGCTTCAACTCAGAATTCGGAGAAAGCCGTTGCAGTGTCTGAGCTCCAGAGGTGGGTGTTAATGAACAAAAGGGTGCAGCAGACGAGCGTGCTCTGCGTGGCACCGGCTGCTTCCCGAGAAGGGTGGCTGGGACCAGCGCTGCCAGCGTCGTGGAGCCTGCTGGCTCCTTCACCTGGGCTCCAGCTGCTGCCGCGGCACCAGGCTGGCTGCACGGGTGCCCTGGCTGCGCTCCCCTGCCAGGCTCACAGCCCAGCAGCCCCCAGCCCGCGGGCAGCAGGTGCTGCTGTAGCTTTGCCCGGCACTTGGGAAGGCTGTGGTGCTCCCCGCTGTCCCCCCGGCTGTTAGTTAGGGTACTTTTTTTGCTTATCCACTTTTTACTTGAACCCCTCTACCGGTTCATGAGTAACTCATCCCCTGCTTTTCCTCGGCAATTCCTTTCTCTCTCTCTCTCTCTCTCATGGTTGCCTGGGACCGATGTTCCCCTATTCCCTCGGCCCCTGAGTGGAGCTGCACCAGGTCCACGTGTCCTCCTGCCACCCCATCCTCCTCCGTGTCAGCCACATCCCTGCCTCCCCCCCTCCTTATTTAAGAAAGAACATTGTGCTGCCACCCTCAGACTCCAAGCGTCTTCCATTAAACCAAACCTCTTCTGAGTCCCTGGTCGCTCTGCGCAGGAGTTTGCTGCTAACCGGCTGCTCCAACACGTTCACCTGACCTTGCGCTGTGCCGCGACGCGATGCCCTGCAACCTCAGTCCCAGGCCAGTGATCAGCTCTGATCGGAGCAGCTCCTCCAGCGCAGAGGAGCCCCGCGGGGCTGCGGTTGGGAGGAGGATGGAACTAGGGCTCAGTTCAAACACAGCGGGGCCTCACACAGCGACTGCGCCGTGCACAGGACAAAGGCCCCACGCGCACAGCCCGGACCTGGCTGCTCCCACACCTGCAGCGGAGCAGCCAGCTTCTCCCGTGCCCCTGTTTAATTCCTCGGATGCAGGAGCCATTTTAGGGTAACCCAGTGGCCAAAGCTTAACCCCTCTTTGTGTTGCTGCAGCCCACACCCCGCCAGGCCCCTCTGCAGGCACCGAGTCCCACAGCGCTGCAGGCTCCACGCCAAGAACAATCCCGACTACCACGCGTTCAGCAAAGCCATTTATTCCACCTTCCTGCTCGCCCAGATCTCCAGGTAGAAACCCACACGCGCACGCCCCAGAGGGAATTCACAGCACGCCAGGAGTACGGCTGCGCCGCCACCGGCACAGGGGACTTGGTGACGCTGGCAGAGGCGCTCGCCCCACGGCCCCGTCCCTCAACTGCGCCCACTGCACACTCAGCCACGACCAAATCAACACAGGGCATTTAAAAATAAAGACAATTTGTTCCTTAAAAATGAAAAGGGGACCTGATGGCCGCAGTGTCCCTGAAATCAAAGCGTAATTGTGGGGCTTCAGCGCCCTCACATAAGCACATGAACTCTCTGCAGGGGCTGTGCAGGTTGATCTGGGAAGCTCGCTAGAGTTTAATGGCCATAAAAATACATAGCTGTCCCCTGCTTCGGACAAACCCAAACCCTCCTGGCCGGGCCATTGGAATCACGTGGGCAGTGACACGGCCAGCGACGGGTCGGAAAGTTAAAGTCTCTAATCTCACCCACTTTTAATCGAGTGCAAACGCGGCGGCGTCACTCCATCCCCTCGGCCACCGCCTGCTCCACCACTGCGTCTGCCCCCAGCCCCATCGGCTGCTCGGCCTCGGCCACTGGCATGGCCGCCAGCGGCTCCCCCGCGGCCCCGCTATCCAGCCCTGCCAGCGCCTGCTCTGCCGCCTCGGCCGCCGCCTGTGCAGCCGCCTGCTGCTCTGCCCTGTCTGCAAATTCGCTGCCTGATTTAGCAGCCACTGCCAGCTCATTTGCTGACCTAATGGCAGATGCGTTTCCCATCGCCCCTGCACCGTGGTCAATGGCCGGCTTCTTCGGCTTCTGCGTGGCGGCCACCGCCTCGGCCAGCTTCTCCTCAGGTACCATGTTCAGGATCTTCAGGGCAAAGAGCAGCTGGAATTTGGCGGTTCCCACAAAGGAATTGCCCAGGAAGTTGGGCAGCCCGCCCATGCGGTCCTTCTGGGTGTAGAGGGGGACACGGACCATGCCCATCACCTGCAACGGGACAGGGCACGGATCAGTGGAGGCCGCGGCAGCACCAGCCCCCCCGCACCGCCCTCTGCCCCACCCAGCCCCCCAAATCCTCTGCCCGGCCCCATTCTTCGCCCCCCCCACCTCCCTCTGACCCCACCCCCGTCCTGGCCCCCCCCCACCCCACGGCCCAGGCCCCCGCCCCAGCTGCCCTTCCCTCCCGCCCCGCTCCACCCCTGCCCACAGCCCTTCCCCGGCCCCTCGTGCTGCCCATCCCCGAGCCCCTGCGCTCCCTGCCCGGCCCAGCCCCTGCTCCGTCGCCCCTCCTGCCCCGTCAGGGGGATCCCGCTGCCTCAGGCCGCTACAGGGAGCCCCGCTTCCCCCTCCGCACCCTGCCCTGCCTGGGGACGCCACGGCTCACCCCCACGTCTCCCTCAACCACACCCCAGGGCCAACTGCCTCCACTCACGCAGCTGCCGAAACCTGCGGAGCGCCTCGGGGAGACCCTAGCTCTCGCCTCTACCCCGGGGGCGTCAGCCGGACCCAGCTATCCGGGAGGAAGGCTGCCTCCCGCGCTGCCTCCGTGCAAGCCGGGGAGAACTGGGGTTAGAGCGAGACGTCACCGCACCGAGGGTCGCCATTCCGGTCCAGGTTACTCAGCCCAGGCTGGGGGAGATGCCCACCAGATGCCAGACGGACCTCACCCGCGTCCTGAGCCCGAGCGGCCCAGCAGGGCTCTTCCCTAGGCGGGCATTCACCGGGAAAGGCCAGAGCTGGAGCTCGCTACGCTCCGGAGCCCCGAGACACGACCCCGGCCATCGGCCAGACCTCCTAACGCCGGCGCCACGGGGCGGTGCGCCCCGGCGGCTCGGCCTGCGGTGCATTCCCCCGCCGGGCTGCGAGGGCAGCCGGGCAGAGGCGGGAGGGCAGCTTCGCCTTCCCCGGGGGCTACGGCTGGGAGCGCGGCGCGGCCCCTCTCTGGATGTCCCACCTCCATGCCGTGGTCTCGGGAATGCACCGCGCTGATCTCGATGGTGTGCAGCTCCTCCAGGGTCAGCTGCCTGGCGTACAAATGTGCCACCACGCGATGCGGCCCCTCTGTCAGGTGCGAGCACAGATAATCTGCTTCCGTCAGGCGCACGCAGCCCAAACCCAAGCCCAGCACCCGATTCAGACCGTCCTCCAGGGACCAGTATCGGCGATCCACGAACCCCCCGGGGAAGCCCAGCAGTCCGTCAAACCGCATCTGCATCTGCAATAGAGGCGCACGGCGTTAATGGGGCCCGGACGGGGCACGGAGAGGCGGGGACGCCCTACCGAGAGCTCCAGCGCAGCCGGTATCGCTGCAAGCCGCCTCGGGACCCGCCGCCTCGGCCGAGCCTGACGTTACCGCCCGGTACGGGGCCCCCAAGCCCAACCCGGTGCCCCGAGGCCCTGATCCGGTGCCTCTAGGCCTAGCCCCGGTGCCTCTAGGCCCAGGCCGGTACCCCCCCGGCCTAGCCCCGGTGCCTCTAGGCCCAGGCCGACACCCCCCGGCCTAGCCCGGGTGCCCCAAGGCCCAGCCCCGGTGCCCTTAGGCCCAGCCCCGGTGTCCCCAGGCCCGAACCTGGTGCCTCTAGGCCCAAACCCGCTGCCTCTAGGCCTAGTCCCGGTGCCCCCAGGCCAGGCTCCGGTGCCCCAAGGCCTAGCTGGGTACTTCAAGGCCCAGCCTCGATGCTCCAAGGCCCGCCCTGTCCTCCCCGTCCCCGCGCTCACCAGCACGGCGTAGCGCAGCGGGATGCGTCCGAAGAGCATGCCCGGGTTGGGCGCGTAGAGCATGGCGTGGCACGAGTGGCTCCATCCCGGCCCCAGCCTCATGGCCTCATACCGCGTCAGTGGCTTCAGCTCGGGGACGCCCGGCACCCCCAGCGTCGGCAGCGGCGGCAGCGCCCCCGCGGGCAGCGCCCCCATGGCCGCCATCGCGCCCATGGCCGCCATCGCCTCGCCGCCCGCCTCCGCGCTGCGCATGCGTCAAGGCACGCGGGGAGGTGGGCGGGGCCAAGGGGACGGTGCCGGCCAATCGCGGCTCGACGCGCCTCACTCGGCCAATGGGAGCGCGGCCCCGCCCGCCCAGGGGAGGTTTGCGGCCAATGGGAGCGCGCGCGGCTGCCCGCCTCGCTCGCCACATACCGAAATGGCCGGAGCCAATGAGAGCAAAGCGGGTGCGGGAAAGAAAGGGGAGAGGGGGGGAGGAAATGGTCGAAAAGCACGCCGGGAAGGGCGAGCCGCGGGCCCGCCCGGCGACCGTTGACCACGCCCCTCCCAGCCAATCAGCGCTTTGGCCCCGCCCCTTGGCCCCGCCCCCCCGCGGCTATCGCTGGTTTAATCCCTCGCTCCCCGATCCAGGAGAGGGGACCGAGGGCTCCCTCGGGGAGGGTGCAGATGAGATGAAGTTGTGCAGGAGCCCTGATCTGTTTG
This sequence comes from Clamator glandarius, assembly GCA_033459285.1. Lineage (NCBI taxonomy): Eukaryota > Metazoa > Chordata > Aves > Cuculiformes > Cuculidae > Clamator > Clamator glandarius. Next base: position 14,742,337 of record JAUNZM010000157.1, read on the forward strand.
AGGGCAGGAAGCCTGGGCAGAGGGACCTGGACAGGCTGGATCTGGACCAAGGGGATGGTTTCAAAAAGAGCAAGTGCAGGACCCGGCCTTTGGGACACAACCAACCATGAGCTCCAGGCTTGGGGAAGAGCAGCTGGAAAGACCCTTGGGGATGCTGAGTGGCAGTGGCTAAACATAAACTAGCAGTGGCCCAGGTGGGCAAGAAGGCCACCAGCATCCTGGCTTGGATCAGCCATGGGGTGGCCAGCAGGAGCAGGGAGAGACTGTCCCCTGCACTGATGGCACCTCGAATCCTGGTTCAGTTCTGGGCCCCTCACTGCAGGAAAGACCTTGAGGGCCTGGAGCGTGTCCAGAGAGGGGAATGGAGCTGGAGAACAAGGGTTGTGGGAGCGGCTGAGGGACCTGCGGCTGTTTAGGCTGGAGAAGAAGACGCTGAGGGGAGACCTCATCGCTCTCCACAACTCCTGGAAATGAGGTTGGAGCGAGGAGGGTGCTGGGCTCTTCTCCCAAAGAACAAGAGAGGGGATGAGAGGGAATGACCTCAAGTTATGCCAAGTGAAGTTTACTTTGCATGTTAGGAAAGATTTCTCCACCAAGAGAGTGGTGAAGCCCTGGCAGAGGCTGCCCAGGGCAGTGGTGGAGCCTCCACCCCTAGAGAGGTTCAAAAAACACGTAAACATGGCACCTGGGGACATGGTTTAGCAAAGACACTGGGGTCGGACTGGATGAGCTTAGAAGTCTCAATGATTCTATGTTCTCAGCCCCCAGATCCACCCCCAGCTGCCTCAAGCACAGGCTCATGTGGCTGCTCCATGGGTTTATTACTACAAACATAGAGAGAGAAGAGGGGGCTCGCCCAGGGACCCGCCACAGAAGCGGAAAAAGGCACACGGCATGGGCAGTGCCGGGCTCCGCAGGTGGCGGGGGACGCGGGGGTCAGCCCCGAACCACCCAAATGGGGTGGTTCGGGGCTGACCCCCGCGTCCCCCGCCACCCCCTGTGGAACCTTGCACAAGGCTGTGCTCGCTGTGTACAAAATATACAACGGTAGTGTCCTTCATCTGACGATTTTGACCCCAAAACCACCCCCTCCCTTTCCCACATCCCACGTAAAAACACGACGCCAGCCCCTACCCACTGCCGGCAACGAACATGCACGTCTTTAAAAAAAAGCCGAGCTTGTGCTAAAACCGTGCCAGGCAGCATCCTCAGGGATGGTGAGCACGAAGTATTCCCTGCCCCAAGAGGTTGGATGTAGGGTCTGGGGTCCGGTGGCTGGGATTGGGGAAGGTCCAGCAGCAGGGATGGGGAGGTCCGGCCCCGCTCACGAGAGGTTCTGCTCGTCTTCCAGGTGTAGACGCGTCTGCTCGAAGAGAAGGGGCTGCGTGGGGCTGCCGGTGCCACGGCCGGGGAGCGTCTTGGTGAAGTCAGATGAGCCTGAGAGGAAAAAGGGGGTTCAGAACCTGGAGCTGGACTCAGAGGAGGGGAGAAAGCAGCATGGGACAAGGAAACCATCACCCCTGCCACCTTCTCCTACCACAGGAGACAGGGTTGGAGTCCACGAGATCCATCTCCTCTGCCCTGACTAAGATACATGTTGAGCAAGCGACAGGGAGAGGAAGGGGACACACAATCTGCCACCGGCTTGGGAGAAGCCAAAACAGCTCCGGACATTTGTGGTGCCCACCTGGCAGCACATCCCTCACCCAGGAGCCCAGCAGAAGCTGGTGGGGAGGGGTCAGGGTTTCTGCTGCCCTGCCTGGGGGCCTGGCACTTGGGGACAGCGGGATGCTAGGATTCTGGTGCCAGAAAGGAGGCCAGAGCCAGCAGTGTGGCCTGGCTGCTTTGCTGCCCCCTCCTTCCTTGCCCTTATGTCCACGATTAGTCCCATTCCCACTCTCTCCCAGCTGCCAGCCTTCCCCAGAGGAGTCCTGCTGCTGAGAATAACAGTGATGCATGAAAAAGAATAAGAAGACGTACCAGCTTACTCTTCTATACCAATAGAGCAGGAATCAGGACCCAGTGCTGCCCAAGACAGGAGGAAGGAAGGCAGACAGAGAGGGAAGGAGACATTAGAGAGGTACTCAGGCACTCAGAAAAAGATTGCGGCTCTATGGAAGAAAAGGGGCTGCAATGACACCAGTCAGGAGTGAGGCCAGCGCAGCGACCAATGGCTGTGCCTGCCAGCAAAGCAGGGCACCCACAGCCCTCCCCACCCCAGCAGAGGGGTGCCCGCTGTCTCCTGTGCCAGCTCCAGCTCCCAGAAGCCGGTCCAGATGGTTCTCCTCCCTTGCCAAAAGCAGGAGAGCAGTTTGGGGCAAGCACATCAGGCCACGGCCACACAAACAGGACCCCGGTGCCATCAAACAGCCCAGAGAGGAGGAAGAAGGGGAAGGATAGAGACAAAAGCGTGGGAGAAAAAGAGGAAGAAGGGGAATAAATTACCTCTGTGTTAGCCCCCCTCGCCCACAGCTTGCTCTGCCCGCTAGGAGGAAGGTGTTTCCTGTTCCCGCTCTGCAGCCACCTTGCCAGGGAGGCTGCTCACAGGGGGCCACAGCCCCCAAACCCCCCAGCGCCTCGGTGCCTCAAACCCAAGCCACGAGCACAAGAGGTTCAAGGTCTCCCACCCCAATGACACGGCCATTACCTGGCAGGTAGACATCTACTGGGGGGTCGCTCTCCGACTGCGTCAGGCTCCTGTTCTCGCTGCAGCTGCCGTCCTGCAGGACGTCTTCCACAGAGGGCAGGCGGCTACCTAGAACCAGCCAAAAGCACAGCCCCTCAGCCCCCAAACCAACTCTGCAGGGGGTAGGCCAAGATCTTCCCCGTGAGGAACTCCCTCCAGCACATGAGGAAGGACCCTGGCATACGAGGAAGTCCCCAGATGCCCCAGAGGTGTTGGAGAGATGCTCAGGTCAAATCACCGAAGAGCCAACTCTGCTCACACGCAGGCTTCTGCCCCACAACGCACCCAGCACTCCCCTCTCACTCCATTCTTGTGCCTTCTGGATGCTGACTGAGCTCCAGAGCTCCATCCCAAAGATAAGGGGCACAGCCTGCACCGCAGCCATGATCTCACCGGGACCATATTCGTAGCTATTTCCTACTCAACCAAGCGAGGAGACAACCCACAGCATGGACAGCTCTGCTTGTGCAGGGCTTCCAGCAAGGAGAGGTGCTTGGCAATAAATCAGGGAGATCTGTTGATTCCACTCCCCTGCTTCCCACGACAGACCCTGGCACAGCACAGCAGCTCGGAGATGGATTTCAGGAGTTGAATGTTTCTGAACTCCCTGACTGTCCCCTTCCCACCAGAGTGGAGCTGGATGCCAAGACGAGGTCCAGTGTGCCACACTTACCCTGCTGCAGGGATGAGGCCTCCTCGATCTCTTCCCCTGCCACGCTCTGTACGGAGGAACAGCACAGGTTATTTTAACAGCTGGAGGCCTTTGCTGTGCTCACCTCCTGCTCTGGCTTTCTCTGGAAAGCCGCGCTCGGGCCAGGACTTGTTTCAGGGAGGGGGTGAGGGGCCACCCACCAGCACTGTGGGCCGGGATGGAGTGTTTTTTTCCGGCAGTGGGTCAAGGCCCAGCTTTCATCCCTGCCCCAAACACTGCTGAGCTCCTCTGGGAAGCTGGGGACGCTCCAAGTGGTTGCAGCCAAGCGCCTCTCCCAACCTCCAGCTCCTAGAGATGTATTAGGAGCACAGGGAATGGCTACATCCCTCCCTATGGAGCCCTGCGGGTAAAGGGAGGCAGATGAATTGGCTCCTGGCTACTTGTGCTACATCTTTACCCCACCACGGAGGAAACGATGGCACTTCACAAGGCACCTCCCGTGTCCCAGAAGAAGCCCACCCCGAGAAGAGCTCTGGCTCAGAGCAGCTCCCCAGCAGAGCACACTTACTTCTGGAGAGCTGGTCTCTCTTAGGACCAGCTCACCACCGCTCAGCACCGGCTGCGTGTCGGAGTCCTCAGAGAGCTTTTCTTCATCCTCCTCATGGATCGGAGATGAGGGAGACCGTAGTGTGCTGCAGGAAAAGAAACTCCATTTGCAAGGAGCTGCAGTGCTGTCAGCACCGCAAGTCCTGGCAGACTCAGTAGCAGCAGCTCGAATTGTCACCACCCCTGCCCTGTCCCTTCACCAGCAGCACAAGCCAACACGCAGAAGCAAGAGCTCAAACTACTCAGCTACATTCACGGGGGCCTCCAGTATCAGCTACGCCAAGAACAACAGCAGCAGCGGTGCTGGGGCAGAGCCAAGCGCTGCAGAGCTCCAGCACAGTAACACAACTCAGACAAATCCTGCCTTTGCATGGAAAGGAAGAGGCCCAGGTCCCCCGCTGCACCTCACACCTTCAGGGGCTCCTTTCCCACAGGGAAATTTGCAATGAAGCTCAGTGAGGAGTGTAAAGAATAAACCTGGTCTGACTCCACTCCACGGCACCCACAGCTACATCATCCAAGGCCAGTAAAGGAGGCTCAAGACAACAGCTAAAAGATCTCACTCAGTATTTTGTGCTCTGAAATTCTTTTGTTCCTGGGGAACATTGTGGAAAGCTGAAACCTGAGAAGGTTTGGAGGTCAAACGCAAATCAAGGGAAGGAGTTATTTCCATCCAAACCCTGGATGAAATCTCCTTGTTAAAAATCCTTCGTTTTGGTGACACAGCCAGCTCTTACAAGACACGAGTTTGTCACCTGAGGCTGCACACAGGGCTGGGATCCCAGTTCTCTCATTGGCATGAGTACCTGTAAGCCTCCTAAAATTGTGATTTAGCAGTGCTACTAGCAACAGGACCAGCCAGAGCTCTCTGGTGTAGCCACAAGCCCTCAGGGCTTGCAGGAGCAGCAGACCCCTCCGTCCCCGTGCTGACCTATCTGGAGACTTGCTCCGCTTGCCCTTTTGGTGGCTGCTCTCCACGGCTCTGTCCATCCCGACAAGCGGGCGGCTGGCAGGTGGCATCCCATCCACCACGCCAGAGTAGTTGATTTCTTCATACAGAGGAGCTGACGGGATGGTGGGGGAAACAGAGCGAAGGCCATTCAGCGCTTCCAGCAAGGAGATGGGCTCATAGCCCGGAGGGATGTTGTCAGAGCTCTGTGGGCAAGACGGAGAGGGACACGTTAAGAAACCCTCACCAGGCTGGAAGCCCCTGTAGAATGGGGCAGCCCTGCTGCAACCCAGCCCCACACCTCCCATGCTGCGCTCCCACCCCCACAGCCACCTCTCCTCCCTTCCCCTGCAACAGCCACACGCTCCCCAGTTTGGGCTGCAGCACTGAGGATGCCCCAGGCAAGTTTCCAGAGTTACACATGAGAGACTGGGCACCTCAGCAAGCCAGAAGACGGCCAAGCAACCCCCATCATACTTCTGTGAGCCAGACAAGGAGGGTGAGAAAGCAGATTCATAACAAAGGCGCTCTAAAATACATTTTGATTTTTAATCCTAGAAGCTCCTCCGATGGTTCAGAGACCTTTCCATCTCAATAATGAACCAGCAGTGGCCCAGGTGGCCAAGAAGGCCAATGGCATCTTGGCTTGGAATCAGAAACGGCATGACCAGCAGGTCTAGGGAGTCCTCAGAGAGCTTTTCCTCATCCTCCTCATAGATCGGAGATGAGGGAGACCGTAGTGTGCTCGGCACTCGGCAGTGGTGAGACCGAACCTCAAACCCTGTGTTCAGTTCTGGGCCCCTCACCACAAGAAGGATGTTGAGGCTCTGGAGCGAGTCCAGAGAAGAGCAACAAAGCTGGTGAAGGGGCTGGAGAACAGGCCTTACGAGGAGCGGCTGAGAGCTGGGGGTGTTTATCCTGGAGAAGAGGAGGCTGAGGGGAGACCTCATTGCTCTCTACAACTACCTCAAAGGAGGTTGTGGAGAGGAGGGACCTGGGCTCTTCTCCCAAGTGACAGGGGACAGGACGAGAGGGAATGGCCTCAAGCTTTGCCAGGGGAGGTTTAGGCTGAACATTAGGAAAAAATTTTTCACAGAAAGGGTCATTGGGCACTGGAACAGGCTGCCCAGGGATTTGGTTGAGTCGCCTTCCCTCGAGGTGTTTAAGGGGTGGGTGGATGAGGCACTGAGGGACATGGTTTCGTGATTGATGGGAATGGTTGGACTCGATGATCTGGTGGGTCTTTTCGAACTTGGTGATTCTATGATTCTATAAGCACACCACTTCTGCTTCCAGCCCTGGTGCTCACAGCTGTTCCACAGCACCACCAGAGTACCTGCGAGAGCCTAAGTTGAGGAGGAGAGCTATTTCTCAGAGCCTACAGCACTTCCACTGCTCCCACGGACTCGGTTACCTCAGCCGTGAACACTGGCTGCACAGTCACCTCTGCTAAAAGGTAGAAAAGGGATCGCAGAACCACTGACCTCAGAGGGAGGAGAGCAAAACTGCACCAATTCCCATTCCCTCTGCAAGTCACTGAGCTGCCAGTCAAAGGAAAGCTGGCAAAGCCATTAAACCAACACAGGTTCAACTCCAAAAATCCTCTTGATAAACAAGATCCTGTGGGTTTGGAGATAAACAGGGTTTATCTCTGAGTTAACGCCTGGGGTGGGTTCACTGCCGAGCTGACGGAGGTGTGGGTCACAGAAGGCACTAGATCTGACGAGGAGGGAAGAACGAGGGGCCCAGAATCAACCCATATGTCTCAGGAACTGGTCTTAGGAGGGCTCTGAGGCTGCACTGAAGACCACAGCCATAACTACAAGATAACAAAGTCAGCTAAACATGGAATGAGCTCACAGCTGCTGCCACTTGTAGGCGGCGAGGCCAAAAGCCATCTCCACAAAAAACATTTTATTTCCAGCCAGCAGCTTGGAGGGGCAATTTGGTGGGCAGAAAAGTCAGAGAGACAAAATGTGTCTGGGACATTTTCTCCTGGCTGTGAAGACCAAGGCCTGAGGGGTGAAAGGCCGCTCACTGTGGTGAACGCTCAGGTCGCACAGCTCAGGTCCCAGGCTGGAGGAGAATTTCACAGCCAACGGTGCAGCTCCCTCACTGGAAGTCACTGATGTTCAAACAGCCCCACGGGACACTGCTCTCTCCAGTCTTGCAGAGAGCCAGGGTGATACCAAGCTTGCAAAAGCCTCGGTATTTGACCCGAGCCTCAGCTTTCCTCCACACCTGTCAGCAGAGTGAGCCACACTCCTCTTAAGGCTGCATATCCAGGGTGGCCTAAGCAAGAGAAAACTACAGCCTTCCACACATCGATGACAGCCGTAGCTGCATTTGATGGGAGTACACAGAGAAGGCACAAACAGGGCCTTCTTTTCCCCTCATCTTTCCTCTCCCCGGCTCCTGGTCCCCCACAATTGCCACTCCTGCTGCCCCAGCACAGCATTCATTACACGCTTTTCACACCAGCTCAGAGGGTCCATGACAAAACAAGCTCCATCCTCCCTGCTTCAGTAGAAGCAAACCAGCCCACCACAGCCAGTGTTCCTGAACACAAACCTGGTCCAATCGTGCATATTTGTCCCAGTACCAGGGTGGAAATCCCAACAAGATGTGCCCATGCCAAACTGACAAGTGGATGAGACAAGTGCAAGGAAGCTTTTGGGTGAGCCAAGGGGACAGCAGTTTGCCCAGAGTCCTACAAAGCCACGAAAACACCTTGGCCAGGAACTATCAATCAGCCAGGCTCAGGACCTGGAGACAGTCCTTGAGAATCAGTGTCGACCCCTGTTGCAGGCTCGTTCCTCAAAACAGGGAGGTTAGTGATCGTCTGTGCAGGGCGTGAGTCTCACCACCAGCGTGGAGGCAGAATGTGGAGTGTTGCAGCCTGTGCAGGGGCACAAGTCACACCCAGTGTGCTGGCAAAGCCCCCATGTGTGTAACAAACACATCCACGTGCAAAGAACTGCTGTGGGAGGCAAACACAACCCAGTCCACTTACTGTTTCCCTTCTAGGTTTCCTGCCGGGCAGGGAGACAGTGCTCACTTTAAAGGGTTTAAAGGAAAACTGTCAAGAGAAAACCATGTTTTAAAGAAGTTGTTTCTTGAGGCTAGTGACATGAAAAGCCCCATGGCATCTCCTTACCTCGCTCCAGGTGACAGCACCTGCTTCCTCTACACACCATACTGCTTCACTATAGTCCTCGGGGTCTTTCTCTCCCCTGCCCTATTTCTTAGCCCCGCTGGAAGGCAGCAGGGCTAAACCACAGAGGACAGACTGATAAAACAGGCTTCTTTCTGTGAAAATCTCCCTCTGTTCCCATGGAAGCCTGTAAGATGATCTGGATGCATAACTCCCTCTCTTCACTCTGATCTCATGTGTCTCAGCACAGCCAGCGCTGCTCAGGCAATGAGCTGATGCCCAACCTGCACTGGGGACACCAGCACCGCATTTTCCATCCCACACTCCCTCAGCTTCCTGCGAGACCCCAACCACTCAGGGAGGCTGGCACAGGGAGGCCTTTCTGCCACCATGCTGGGAACCCTGATGCCAAGGACATTTCACCAGCACGTGCTGCCACACAGATGTGCATGCAAGAAAACCACAAACCCCCATTTTCCCAGCTCCCAATATGTCGCACCCTATCTGCCACCTTTCTGCTGGGACAGGCCCCAAGAAACCTTCTCAGGCTGAGGTTTCTGTGGATTTGTTTCCTGCAAAAGACTGGAGGGCACTTGGCCAAAACCAGTTGTGTACTAATCCACCTGGCTGTCTAGCAGGGTGGAGAAGAGAGGCTGCAGTGCTCAGAAAGACCTTGTTCCAAGGCCTGAGGGAGCCTCCTGAGGTTCCAGAGATGGTTCCAGACATCAAGCCGACCAACTTTTGCATGCATAAGCTGCCCACTCAGGCTGAGACCAGCAGGCTTTGTACAGGGGGCTGCAAGGTACTTACAGAGTGCTCGTCATGGTCAACGCTCTGTGCCAAGACAGGGCTGAACGACACCGGCGACAGAGCCCCTGGCTTCTTCCTCACAGCCCGGATCTGCAGCAGGGCACGGAAGGCTAGGAGAGAACAGCAGGCAAGTGACCACGCCAAACAGGACCAGGCCATGCCAGATATGAGCCAGAGCTCCTTGCCTGCCTGGGTACAGTGATGTACAGAGCTCCTTCAGGCCTGACGCTGTACAGCAGAGTAAGAAAAGCATGAGCTCGGCCTCAGGCAGCACACTGCAAGCTACAGGATGGTGCAAGACCTCAGGTGAAATCATTTTGGATTCATTCAGACCCCAGCACTCTCAGCCCTGGGGTCCAGCTGGTACTGGGGCACAAGGGGCTGCTCACTCACCCACCAGCGCTACAGTGGTGAGAAGTTCTGCAATAGCTGCGAATGCAGCCAGAGGGTGAGTGGCTGAACTGCTGTGTCCAGCACAGCAATCCCTCAGCCCTCCACCACAACAGCTTTCATCTCCACCCCCTGCTCACAGTCCTTTTTGCTATCTGCAGATCTTTCATACTGTTGGTTCCTCTGTGCCAAGGGCGTGTATGATGCAGCTATAAGAACTTGCTCGTACACATAAAGCCCAAGCATTTCTTATTGCACCCAGTTGCTTGCAAAATCAGCCTAGAGCCAGAGGACAGAGGTGCAAATCTCTCCTCACTGCCTCTGTACCCTCCAGATGCAAATTCCCAGGGAGCTGGACACAGGGGCACTTTCCAAACAAACACAACGCACTCCGCTGCAGCACGCAGATGAGATAACGCTGTTCCTGTCTTTTAAGTTGTGCTGCTTACAGAAAAAGCTGTCTGGCACTTCCTCTGGTAAGATCTTGCTTTTGGTTACTGCATGTTTGCCAAGTTTTAACTGTTTAGACTCAATTTCTCAGGCCAAACATCTGTCTAAGGCTCTTTTTTAATTTTCCTGAGGAATATCAGTTAGGAAAAATCAAACACCTCAGAGACCAAGCACAGGGTAAAACACACAATCTGTCTGTTCCAGCAAACACAAAGGCATTTTCCCAAGATACTCGTACCCCTCTGTGCTTTTGAGAAAAGTCATGCAATTTAGCAAGTGTTGCCCAAGTATCAGAAAGGGGATTTAATATTTTCCACCTTTTGGGAGCTGAGCAATGCAGGGCTTAAGCAGATCCTCCTAACCCTCCTGACAAAGCAAAGGACTTCAAATTGTCTGTTATCTCCTCTCTGCCTCCCCGCTTAAGTCGAAGTAAGGTTGTCAGAGGGCAAAAAATCATGCAAAGAACTCAGAGAGTTCTCCAGTGGGGCTGGCTGCTGCCCCAGGCAGATACTTTCAGGATAAAGCTTCTACATCCAGATACTCTCAGGATAAAGCTCCTACATCCTCTTCTTTGGGGGGATTTTCCATCAACTTCACCAAAACACATGTGCCTGCATGGTTCGACTCAGAGTACCTGCACCTTCAATGGCCAGGGAGGCACAGGACAAAGGGCCGTCCTCCCACATGTTCTCCTCCTTCCCAGTTATTTTAGGGGCCAGGAATCGCCAGTGAGAGCAGCAGCATGTCTGATGCTACGTCTTGGGTTGGGGCATATAAAATACATGCTGCCTTTCACAGCCTGACTTCTCTGGAGCCTAAGAGGGAGAAAGATGCCCGTGTCTGCTGGGCACATACTCACGCAGCCTGCAGATGGGGCAGTTGTTGGCCTGGTAGCGCAGAGTGTCAGCGCAGGAATTGCACAGACAGAGGTGTCTGCAAGGCAGGATGAGGGTGTCGCGGAGATCCGACAGGCAAACCACACACTCGTTGCTGTTGTCACTGTTCTCATCGTCTGAAGGCTGCAATGAGGCAAGATATCTGCACGTGAACAGAAAGGGCCACGCAAAACTGCCAAGGGACCCTGGAGCCTGGGGAAACTGCCCACCGAAAACGCTGTGAGAGAGCTGGCATCTTCTTTCCACAGCTTTCAGCCAGGGTTTCTCAAGGAGAGGGAGCTCCAGCCCACACAGCCCTGCTATGGACTGTGTGCCTTGCAGGCTCTGCTCTGGGCTCGCTGAAGGCCAGAGACCAGGACACTGTGAATTCACGGTACAGTTGTCCCTCCACGCTGTGTGCAGAGTGGAGCCCCTTCAGGGCAGGGACCTCCTTGGCTGAGGGGGACCGGGACCACGCTCCTGACCACCAGCCTGGTGGCTCCCAGAGGCAGCAGGGAAGCAGGTTCTTTGGCAGCCCAGCCTATCTGCCCCATGTCCACAGAGAGAAAGCATCCCCAGAAGTTCCTGCTTGCTGACTGCAGCCAGCAGCAGGGTCTGGCTGCCCTCGGCTCCACAGGAGGAGGCACTCCAGCCACATCTAGCCCGGTTTCCACAGGTTCTCCAAACAAGCAGTAGAGTGAGTGGTTCTCCTGCCACACCTCCACCAGTCTCCTGCGCTGGCAGAAGCTCTGATGCAGCTGCAGGAGAACCAGCCTGTTTGTCCCATCATGTGCACTGCTCATCTATTCTGGGAGGCAGGGAGTGCAGGCTTTTCACTTTCCCATTCATAGGGTTTGCTAAGTGTACAAGGAAGCACAGAAACGGCCCCAAGCCACTTGGCTGATGGGCCACAAATGTGTGACTGTTGGATTAAGAGAATTATCGCAAGACTCTGGAGAACCCAAAGAGAAACCATCAATCCTCTTTAAAAAGAGATCCTGTACAAAGAAAAACCTTTGAAAAGACTTCTCCCTCCTGCCTCTTCAGGCAATACCTGTTGGCACAGGCAGAGAGATCACAGGGTGCTTTGGGCAGGACACTGCATTGCTTGGAAAGGAAATCCTGCTTGTCTTGCCCTTTGGCTACTCCTCTGTTTGCAAACCACACGCTCCACACACAGGATAGGTCTGGTCCCGAGGCCAGCACGTGGCACACTCTGCAGCCCAGGTGGCAGCAAAGGGCAGCTCTGCTGAAGGCTGAAGCAAGCATAAAGCAGCCGATCTGCACAGGGCTGTGGCAGAAGCTCCTGCCTAAAGATGAGCAATGTTTCTGGTTAAGGCATTTGTGTATATATCCCCTAGTGATGCTGTGCTCCCTCCTGGTGGGGGATGCAGGCTGCTCTCTGGACACAGTCGAGCCCTAGAGCACTCAGTTCCCTCCAATCCTTTGGGAACATGCAGCCTTCATGTTAAAAAATATAACTCTCCCTCAAAAACCAGATGCTCTCAGCTATGCAACCTGGGCAGCACCCAGACCAGCTAGCAGGGCACCGCAAGCAGCAGCTGACACTGGCACACTGTGTCTACAAGCCTTTAAGATCAGCTCTTTGTTCCAGGAGGCACTGATATCCTTCTTTCCCAGCAATTCCAGCCCCAGAGAGTATCCTCAAGAGCCTCATGCTATCTGAAGTGACCACAGCACAACTCCACTGATTGTTTGGATCTTTCAATAAATATGATGACCTATCATCCTTGGGCTTCTTCAGTGTCTACACACAGACTTGACAGTCGCTCTGGGAAGCATCTCCAAGCCCCATAGTTAAGCTCAAAAGCAGAAGGTGCAGGCTGGAAACCCCCAGCTCAGGGAGCAGCAGCTTCAGGGGCACCTTTACCTTGGTCTCTTGGTTGTTTTTGTTCTCGATGCCGTAGATCTCCTGAAGCAGATAGCTCACCCGGTCAACCTAGGGAAGGAGACAACAGTTAAGAGTGCCAGCTGCTCTGTCATTGCTGGTTTGTGATCACCTCCTCTCCATGTCCACGTTACACCCATGGCAGCAGCCCCTAGAGCCACTTAAAAAAATAACAGAAACGAATATTGCAAAGGATAGCTGGGAGATGAGTCCTTCCTCAAAAAGTGGTGCTTATCCTGTCTGGTCTGAGCAGGGAGCCCAACTGATCACTTTTGTCACCATCAAAATCATCTTGACAACAATTATTCTGCTTGTCTCGGAGATCAAGAAGGAACATGCACTCATAGCTCCAATAAGCCAGAGGTAATCTGCCTCCACTGTCCTTTCCTTCTGTGAAGTACAGCTCAGCTTTAGCCAAACTGGACTTCCACCATCTCTGTAACCTCAGGAGAGGTTGTTACAGCAGCTCATTACCGGCACATCAATAGCTGAGTATCACTTCCCTGTTCATTACCTGGGAGCAGAAGGTCAGACTACGGAAGACAGACGAACCATCTCCCTTAGCATGAGAAGCACTCGAGGGACAACATTAGTGCAGTGTCATTTGTTACCACCTCCAGGCTCTTGGTTGCATCTCTAAATTGGGGTGTGTGGTGGCAGAGTGCTGGAAGCTGCCTGCAAACTCCACTGAGCAGCTGAATTAAAGCACTGAGGCAAGAACGGCTGATAGTTCAACTCCCAGCAGGACAAGCCCCTTTTGCACTGTGGGGTGTTCACAGAATCATAGAATGGTTTGGGTTGGAAGGGACGTTTACAGGTCACTCAGTCCAAAGCCCCTGCAGGAGCAGGGATATCTACAATCAAATCAGGGTGCTCAGAGCCCCATCCAACCTCACTTTGAATGTCTCTAAGGATGGAAGCTCCACCACCTCCTTGGGCAATCTGGGCTGGTGTTTCATCACCCACATTGTAAAAAATTTCTACCCAATATACAGTCTAAATCCTTTAGTTTAAAATCATTACTCCTTGTCCTGACATAACCCCAGCCTTGCCACAAAATCCATCCCCAGCTTTCCTGGAGCCCCTTTTCAGGACTGGAAGCTGCTCTAAGGTCTCCCCAGAGCCTTCTCTTCTCCAGGCTGAACAGCCCCAGCTCCCTCAGCCTGTCCTCATATGGGAGGTGCTCCAGCCCCCAGATAATTTTGGTGGCCCCTGTGTTCCCTAACTCAGCCAGAAAGTACAATATGAGACTCTTAGAATCATGAGGAGCAACTTCTACAAGGATGCAGAAAGATACTGGTCCTCCAAGATGTGGTGCTACACAGCAGCTTCCCCAGAGCAGGGCGTGTTCCTGCGGACAAAAGCCCACAAGAGGGAAATGGTTGTCAGGGATCAAACTGACACACCCTGCAAGCACGGGAAGGAAACGCTTTGATGTCATGGTCAAGAACTGTCCAGTTGACACCATGCAGTGAAGCCAAGCCACAGGGAAGCCAGTGCTTCAACAGCTCACTCATCCCAGGGCTTTTTGCAATTCCACGTGTAACCAGCCTCTCTCCTCTCCTTTTGTCAAGCCAGGTGCTCAGAAAAGCAGTGGGATTTCAGTGCTGCAGCAGGCATCGCATGCCAAGACGGGAGCAGGAGCTCATTATATCCAGCCTGTTTGCCAGTGTAGCTGGGATGCAGCAGCTTTAGCAAACTAATTTCAGCATCTCCCCGCTGAACTCAGCGTGCAGCTAACAGACAATCTGTTCTAGGCCTGTATTTCAAGGCAGTGAGGTCAGCTGCTGGACTGAGGAGTAAAATCCTCTGCAGCGGCTCACAGCTCACCCAGGAAGTCTGGGAACAATAAAGCAGATGTCCTTTTGTAACATGACATTAAGAGAGTCCTGTTACAGCATCCTGACTCCTCAAAGGATCATGATGAGCAGGAAGGAGTGCAGAAGTGGTCAGCTCAAAGGAAAGAAGTCAGGAAGAAGAAGCCAAAGCCTCTGCAGAAGATTGGGTCATTTCAACTGCTTGCCTCTAAAAATCCCAGGAAGCTCACATCCCAGTAGGAAAAGAGTGAGCTCTGTAACATGGCTCTTACTAGAAAGACCTTTAGGTTTTAACAGAGTAGGAGAAAATAATGAGGGATAGGTGATAGTACCCAATGCAATCCTTCACCTTCATGCTTCTCAAAGCCTTTCCACACCTCATCACCCTTCCAAAGAACTCTGTTGCTATATGAAGCCTCAGCTGATACACACAGGAGCCAACCCCAGGTCACATTTTCCTGCCAATCCATCTGTTTGCATTCATCCATGCTGAATTTCTTTAAACAGGTCAGTACATACACTATAACTGATCTCAGCTGAGAGAAAAAAGCAGTTCAGCTTATCAGCTGCTGCTTCCTGCTCCCAAAGAGCTTGAAATCGATGCACAAAAAAGGTACCCAGGAATCCTGGCAACGGCAAGGAGGGGAAGGCAAAGGAAAAGCATGTACAATGTTCACTGCAGGCAGATACTTTATACCTCTGCTCTCGCCTCTCATGGGTGCAGATGCTATCTCAGTTTTAGCAGTACTGTGTGTACTTCTAGCAAGAGCTTCCTTCTATTTTAAAAGCCAGGAGAGAGAACATGCGAGTATTACATTTTACAGACTGCCAATAAAAAAAAGTACCTGCAGCCAAACACTGAGTGGGAAGGTTACAGGCTCTGCCAGGAAAGACAGAAAAGCACACACTGTTTCACTGCCGGAGTGAGTTAACCATACTGTGGTAGGGTGGGAACCTCCCCAAGGAGCATTTTCAGCAAGACAGTCCTCATCTGGGGAGGCTGGACTGCTAAATGCAGAATGGGACACATTGTGTTAGAGCAAACCTTAACCCAGCAGAGGCTCAGAGAGCTCACAGCCAAGGAACCAAATAAATAAAGAAATAAAATCCCCCACAGATCTCCACAAGCAAGATAAATGAGCAGCTTTTCATCAGCTCATGAATGCTCTTCTCTGATCAGAAGAATACACAAGAGAGGTGCTGCTGGGACCACACTGCTCAGCTCCCTCAGCACCCAGGCAACCTCTCCCAACATAGTGTACAAGCTCTCTCCTTGGAGCCACGGCTCTTCTGGATGTTCCCACTACAAACCTGCCTTCATACTCTCCATACACTCCTTTCTCAAACAGTCTCTTGTTGCCTTCATTAAAAATACTTGCGGGACCCAGACTGATCCACTGAGCAGGAGATGAAGCTGCAGCACAGCCAAAGGAAGCACCACGGGAGGGAGGAAGCGCAGGTCGGTCTGGGACATACAAGGCTCAGAACAGACATCAGGCTGGAGACGCAGGGAACTCGTCACCAACACTAGAATAAAGCTCTGGCAGAGAGGGCTAATTTTGCTTCCACTAGGCTTGAGGGAGCTTGAAAGACAGGGCGTGAGTCTCTGCACAGCACTGGTGAGGATACAAACCACAAGTCCCCGGATGCTTGGAGGAGACAGGCGAGATGAGCAAAAAGGTCTCAGCCCCTGGGGCTGCTCCAGATTCCACGGGCACAGCAAGGAGACTTGTGCAAGGAGATGATGATCCCCTCCCCTTGTCACTTAACACACACGGTTAATTACTGAATGCAATTTGGATGCCTGACTAACTGGTACTCTTCAGCGGCTCCTCTTTGACTTAGGGACTGGAAGGAACATCTTAGAGCAAAAAGTGTCAAATCAAGACACTTAGTGACCTTCCTGGTAGTAGAAGGCTTTTTAATTCAGATCAGAAAGCTACATCCAAAGCAGGATCACAGCACACATCTAAAGGTGAAGGAACTGACCCCAGAATCTCATTTCTTCCTCCAAGCCATTTCAAGCTGATTCTTGGAGCAAAACTACCACCAGATTTCCTTTCCAAAGCTTAAATTCTTGGCAATCTGAGCAGTTTGCGGTTGTATTTCTCTCAATGCAAGACTGGATGCAATTTCAGTCTTGATAAGGCAGTGCACAGTGTCTGCACACCACACCACACTGGGCTGGGCTACAGTAGGGCTACAGATCCCTAACGTTACTCTGTTTGCCCACCTCTCTTCCTCCCTTCCCTTCACAACATCTGCAGTGTACATAAACAACAGCTTTAAAGCAAGACTGTTCCCGTGACTGCTCAAGTCCCAGGATACTTGGAGGGGATAGGCAAGATCTCAGTCGCTGGGGCTGCTCCAGGGATATCACGGGCACCACAAGGAAGCCTGTGCGGGGACAAGACGATCTCTCTAATATGTTACCACACACACATGTGCAAAGCAAAGAGTTTTCAGCCTCCAGGTAGGACACAGGGAGCCTGCAAAGATATCCTTTCCTATCACAAAACACAGAACCCAAGGAGATCGGGCAGTGTCAGTGAATAAAAGTGCCTCATGCTATTTAATGTGCTTAAGCTCACATATACAAACCTGATTTTCTTGCACCTCTACAGACATGGAAGCACCGGTACTGTGGGATGTCCAGGGGGTCTGTCAGTTTTGTATCCAAGTACCAGCAAGGGAGGATCGTACTGGGAAGACTGGACCTTTCCAGAGTGCCTGCCTCCCAGGGGAGCACAGAGCCCCACACCACAGCTCTGCCAGTCCTGGTGGCGTATTAGTTCCCCCAACACAAGAACCGACCCAGCGCTAAGGGCTGCCCACAGCCCACTGCTTGTGCTGGCGATAGCTGAGCTAACGAGGAGGACCACAGGCTCCCCATGAACTAATAGGGAAGCTTCCTGGTGGGTACAGCCCGTGGGACCCCAGCAAGTGTCTCTAATTGAGCAGCAGACAGAAAACAGGTACTTACGATCTGCTTCTGTTTTAACGGCTTCACGGAAAAACTGCCATCAACGTGCTAGCAGGGGAAAAAAAAAAGAAAACATGTCAAACAGTTTAAGTGTAGAAATGAAGAACAAAACAGCCTCATGATCAGAGGTGACCTAAGGGGAGAGTGGCATACGTATAACCAGGACAGCCTGAAGGGCAATCACTCCCAGTAGAGTTAGTGGAACAGGGTATCCGTCAGAGTGCTCCTCGTCTGCTCCAGCGCAGAGCCAGATAGGCTCGGCTCAAGTTCAACCTGGTTGCAGTGGGTCAGAGAAGCATAAACCCCTCTGGATGCTCTCAGGCTGCGAGCAGTCCAACTAAGTGAAAATACTTCTCCAGCAAGTCCAGTGAGACTTGGCAAGGGTAGGTGGTAACACCCTAAATGCCATCCTGTTAGAGCTGTTCCAGAGCCCCAAGAGGGCAGGGGGCTGGCACAAGGCTAAGAACAAGGCTTGTCTACTGGATGGAGACAGAAACAAGTCATGCATGCTCCACATTGCCACCTTCAGAGCTGCAGAGATCACCTAGAGCCTTTGATTTCCTCAGTGGTGGCAGGCACAGCTGGAACAATTCCGTATATACCTGGCATCAGAATCAGCAAGAGAACAGCTTGCAAGTTCTATTTTCTCCAATAGCTGAACATAACCAAACCAACTCCTCTGCCAGAGTCTAGAGAGCAGGCAAGGAGATTCAGGGGAAACCTGCAGGCACCGCTGCTGTGAACAGTTGCAGCCGTGCCTCTGTTTGCTAAAGGAGTTTTTGAAGAGAGAACATTGCACCAAAAGACAAAATAATCCAGTTTCCCAGGAAAACACAAAGTGCCAAGTTTCTGCTTTCGGAGGAGCTGCAAGACTAGCCTACGCAGAGTGTCAAGGTTACTGTTCTGATCTTAAAGATATGTATAAATAGCAAGTTTCCAAAGCCTGCTGGTCTGTGTCACAGAATCATGGAATTCTTTTGGTCAGAAGGGACCTTAAAGCCCAGACAGTTCCAGTCCCCCTGCCATAGGCAGGGACACCTCCCACCGGATCAGGGGCTCCAAGCCCCATCCATCCTGGTCTTGAACACCTCCTGGGATGGGGCAGCCACAATTTCTCTGGGCAATCTGGGCCAGGGCCAGTTCCCAGTCTCACAAGACAGAGATTTCCAGAGCTTCCCTTCTGCCCTCATGAAAATATATTCCCAATACGTGCCTACTTTCCTACTTTCTGTAAGGTGCTCTTACCAAATGCTGGCCACAGGATGGGACAAACCCAGGTTCAAGCCAAAGCTCTACTCCCTGACCACAGAGGCTGGGCTTATTGCAGCAGCACTGTGTTTGGATACTTGGAAAACGGCAACTAGACACATTCCTCTGCAAGTAAAAATCACACTGGCATCATCAAACCCAGAGATTAACCTGAACCTAGCTACAACCAGAAATCTACAAGGGCAACAGCCAGGAGAGCAAACGTGAGTCCCACAGATGAAGAAGGCAAACGTGAGTAGAATACTTCAAAATAAGGCTGCAACATGCAGGAAGCCGGTAGTCTCATTTATTTTTCTCTCCTCAAAAATGGTTGATGATTCATTTTGCGAGGCTACGGAGTCTCCATCTACAGCACTTTCCCACTGAGATGACAGATGGGCTCCAAACACTGCAGCCCTCCCCAAGGACTCGCTGCCCACACTGTCCTCTCACAGGTGCTGCTGAACAATGACTGAGGGATTCCAGTGTGATTTGTTTTTCCAGATCAGCTGGAGGAGAAAACCAGAAGAATAACATCCCTGCCCGAGTCCCGGGGTGCTGCACTGATAGATTTCTAATTGCCAGGAGCAGAACTACCTACAGAGCCAGTGCTCAGAGCAGCCTTTCCAACACAGGAAAACTCATTTTATTCACATATAAAGTCAAAGGAGAAAAAACAACCTAAACCACTTAAAGCATTTTCCAGCCACAGGGCTTCCTTAGGCCTGACTGTGCTTCCAATGCTCTCTGACTCCACTTGTCACCATCCACATTATCCACCTGGGAGAGAATTAGTCCTGACAACTTGCTGAGGGATACAGCAGGAACCGAGCAGACTGAGAAACAGAAAATCACCCATGTGCCAGTCTGGAAATGGGGAATTTCTAACAGCACAGCACAGCACTTGAGGCCGCTCCCCTCTACATGCCCAGCTCTGCTCCAGCATCTCTTGCCTCACCTCAGCATGTCACTACAAGTATCACTCGCCTAAGATATGTGTCTGCAGCACGACCACAACCAGGCAAAACACACTAGTT
The DNA here is from genome assembly GCA_033459285.1 of Clamator glandarius. Lineage (NCBI taxonomy): Eukaryota > Metazoa > Chordata > Aves > Cuculiformes > Cuculidae > Clamator > Clamator glandarius. Next base: position 14,761,903 of record JAUNZM010000157.1, read on the forward strand.
ACGGATCATAGGACATAAAATGGCTTGGGCAGTAAGGGATCTTAAAGTCTAGACACTTTCACCCCACTGCCATGGGCAGGGACACCTCCCACTGGATATGGTTGCTCAAAGTCCCATCCAACCTGGCCTTGAACACCCCCAGGAATGGGGCAGCCACCACTTCCCTGGGCAACCTGGGCCAGGGCCTCCCCACCCTCACAGGAAAACATTTCTTCCTAATGTCTAATCTAAATCTTACCCCTTCCAATTAAAAGCCATTCCCCCTTGACCTGTCACTTCATGCCCATGTAAAAAGCCCCTCCCCAGCTTTCCTGTAGACCTTTTCAGTACTAGAAGCTGCTCTAAGGTCTCCCCAGAGTCTTCTCCAGGCTGAACAGCCCAAACAATCTCAGCCCATCCTGACATGGGAAATGCTCCGGCCCTTGGATCACCTCCTTTGGACTCACTCCAACAGCTCCATGTCCTTCCTGTGCTGAGGACTCCAGAGCTGGACACAGGGCTCCAGGTGGGGTCAAACCAGAGCAAAGCAGAGGGGCAGAATCCCCTCCCTTGCCCTGCCGGTCCCACTGCTGTGGATGCAGCCCAGGACACAGTTGGTTTCTGGGCTGCAAGCACACATTGATTTCACCACTGTGTTCAGGGTCCAGTTATCATGGAAAGAGATTCTGTTTATCAAGGCTTGTGCACAGTTTGGCTTCGCCTGGCCGCGTACGCAGCGCTCAGCCACATCAAACACTACAAAAAGTAGTGGAGCTCAAAGTCTTCATGCAGGATGTATCGTAATTCTTTAAAAAGGCTACATGTAAACTAAGGCCAAACAACAGGGTCTGGACACAGCAAATCCGGTTCTGCAAAGAGACTGTGAGGCCCCAGAAAGCTGCACAGCAGCAGCCACGATCCACACCTACCACCTTCAAACACCCCAGCCGCTGTGGCACACCCTGTCCCCATACACAGGAAACACCAGCTACAATTAGCTGAGTGACCAGCTCAGGCACAAACGATAATTATGGGCTGTGCAGGAGCTGCTGCGAGCAATTATTTGTACAATAGCAGTGATGAACCCCAGTCACAGGCCAGGGCTCCATTGTGTGAAGTGTTATATAAATACAAACGAATGACCCATGGAATCTTTTACATGTACAAGGACAGGAACAAAGGGAACAAAGAAGTGGTTTACCTTTTCAAATGCAGCCAGAAGAACATGGGCATGACCCGTCACCTCGACCACCACTGCCAACAAAAGAAAGAGCAGTCTTGGTTAAATCTCGAAAGCAGCACAGGTATAAACCTGTCACAAACTGAATTTTAGTCCGCTTACGATTTCTAAACCACCACCTGCTCTGTTTTCATCTCCTCTTGCAATTTAAAGCTTTTCTTATCATGTCATCAGGCTGGTTCACCTCACACAGCCCTGCTGTGCTCCGTGGCGGGTCCTATATTGGCATTCCTTTATTAACACAGGTACTCCAAACCACCCCACTGTTTCCTGAGGTCAGAGAGGGAAAGTAAAATAACGTGCTCAGTGGATTCTGCTCTCCCCTCGAATTCATTGATTTGATTACCTGAATTTATCACCGAGATTAATAAATCCATCTGGTTTAACAGCAATTGGCAGCACTTTCAGCTCTGGTACCGATCACTTTATTTCACTCAAATCTGACATGCCAACAAAACATTTATTTCCTACAGCAATTTTGGACACAAATACCTCTGCCCAGTTCTCTGATTTTCTCCCCAAACATCACATCTTCCCTCTTCCAAACTCAAGGCTTCCCTCTTAATCCAACAGCATTGAGAAGGGGCTGTCAGAGGTTTTCTTTGCTGCGTTCATGGCTACCTCACCAAACAAAAACACAGCGCAGAGGTACAATTCCAGTCTCTCTGGCTCAAGACTCTAAGGTTTTGTTCCGCTCCAACTGGTTGGACGTTTTTGCTTAAGTATGTTCAGACTCATCATATGGAAATGGGAGACAGAGGTTGTGGAGGAGTCGCTGAGGGAAGGGACGTAACCACCTCGCCCAGCCCGGGCTGTGCTCAGCACACACAGAAGAGCTGGCAGACACCACTATCAGCTCTGTGCCAGAGAGCTGACAGCTGAAGAGAGCAACTCCTGTGTTACCTAAAAGGGAAAGAAGTTCAACAGGTTCCTTTGGGCTCCCAGAGATCACAAGAGGAACCATTCATTGGACTGCAGAACAAAGATCACGTTTGGAAACTGCAGTAGGTGGGAGAAGAGACCACTCCTGCAGATTTGCTGGGCAACTGAAACTGGTTCATAGAATCATAGAATCACCGGGTTGGAAAAGATCTCTTGGATCATGGAGCCATTCCTATCTGCCACTAAATCATGTCTCCGAGCACCTCGTCTACCCATCTTTTAAACACCTCCAGGGAAGGTGAATCAACCCCCTCCCTGGGCAGCCTCTGCCAGTGCCCAATGACTCTTTCTGTGAACTACGTTTTCCTGATGTCCAGTGTGAACCTCCCCTGGTGGAGCTTGAGGCCATTCCCCCTTGTCCTGTCCCCTGTCACTTGGGAGAAGAGCCCAGCTCCCTCCTCTCCACAACCTCCTTTCAGGTAGCTGTAGAGAGCAATAAGGTTTCCCCTCAGCCTCCGCTTCCCCAGGCTAAACAACCCCAGCTTCCTCAGCTGCTCCTCACAAGATTTGTGCTCCAGTCCCTTCACCAGCTTTCACGGCAAGTTGGGTGCAATCGAGAACACCACGGCATGCAGAAAAGAGGGCTAAAACTGGGAATTCATCTGCTTGCTTGCCCTACTCCCAGCCAAGAGCACGGCTGTGACATTCAGGTCCCTCCCCACAGTCTGAGCAGCCAAGAGAGCGCAGGCATCACTTCCCTTCCTGTCCTCCATGGCATTCAAGCAGTGTGTGGCTGGAGATGCACGACTCATTTTGCACAGCACCTTCCCTCCTGCAAGGGTTTCTGTACTTTTCCTCGAGAGCAATCCCGCTGGCAGGAACAGGAGAGGGCTAACACTGCAAACTCGCATTCTTCAAGGCACACAATGACGTCCTGGCAGAATTCAGTCCAAACCAACATCTCGCTGACTGTTATTTTAATTTACCATTCAATCTTATTTAAAACAAGCAGTTTGAGGTCAGCTGTAATTTTCCAGGTGCTCCAAACATACAACGCCAGCTCTTTCCAGTCCCATCATAGAATCATAGAACAACCAGGTTGGAAGAGACCCACAGGATCATCGAGTCCAACCATTCCTATCAAACACTAAAGTTTTAATCAGTTAAAAAAAGAACGAAAATACACTATCCCCTCAAATCTCACTCACGTGTCACATATTTTTGAGCTAATATTCTTTCCAGGAGAGGATTTAAAAGCAATTGACTTTCCAGGTTATTAAAATAGATGACAGTACACTGTTGGCTAAGGCTGAGCACGGTATGTGCATAAGCGCATGCTTCTCGTGCTGCCTTCTGTTCTGGTTTTGGTCCTTCTAGCCGTGGCCAGAATCAGAAAGCACAAACACCCTGCCAAAAGCTCCATAAACAGAGGAAGGTGGTTTATATTTATTGTCAAGAAATACATATTATGTCAATCTTACTAACAGAGCCTGAAATCACTAAAAATAGATGCACTTTAGAAGTAACTGCCTTTATGTTGCACTGTGCTTTGTTAGTCACACTTGAAATTGGTTGATCCAGCTCTGTTTCGCTCTGCTTGGAGGGCTGGAAAAGAATGCAATGAGTTTCTGGGTACTTTCACATCTCTAGCATAAGGAACTGAGCACAGTGACTGCACCGAATAACGCAATCCACAATGGATTCTTTTTCCTTTCTAATTATCCTTACATTTTGCACAGAACGTTACGGCACACAGCAGCGAAATGACCACAACAGCCCCCAGTTTGAGGGAAAACTGTTTTATTTTAACCGAGCAGAATTTTAAACAGCTGAGTGAAGCTGTATTTGCGTGAACAATGGCCTAAGCACCTTAAAGCTACTTCTTTTCCTCTGACTATTCCTTGGGGAAGGACCACCCTACAGTTAGTGAGAGCTTCTATGAAGGCAACTTACCTCGCAAAAAGGGGAAAAGACCAGCTCTCTCCTTGCTTTACAGACTGCAAAGGCACAACTTGAAGGGAAAGGAAGTAATTTGCTCCAGTTTGTGCCTGGCACTGGTGGCAGAGCCAGGAGCTCTGTTAAACGCTATTCCAACGCTAAATATCTGGTCATTTTCTACAGCTCTTTGAAAGGAGGTTGTAGTGAGGTGGGTGCTGGTCTCTTCTCCCAAGTGAGAGGATGAGAGGAAACGGCCTCAAGGTGCACCAGGAGAGGTTCAAACTGAAAATAAGGAAAAATTTCTTTCCTGACAGAGTGGTGAAGCCCTGGCAGAGGCTGCCCAGGGCAGTGGGGGAGTTTCCATCCATGGTGGAGTTCAAAAAAACATGTAGACATGGTGCTTCAGGACATGGTTTAGTGGGCATGGTGGGGTTGGGCTGATGGTTGGACTGGATGAGCTTAAGAGATCTTTTCCAACTTTAACGGTTCTACGATCTATAAGCAGGTGGTCTGCACCATGTCCTGAGGACAGGACTCGATCACACGAGCAGCAGTTTGTGTGATTCTTGGAGGTCTCAGAAAAGCTAAAAACTTTAAAATATTGATTCTGTATCCAGTGTGTATTAGCAATTCTCTGTAGTGCAGGTGACAGTTGGACTGGATGAGCTTAGAGGTCTTTCCCAACCTTAACAATTCTAGGAATCTAAAAAACGGAGGCTATTTTGAAAGCATGTTTTTATGTAAGAACACTTGGTTACCTGGGCCCTTTTAACACAGGGACATTAAGGTGAACTCCTGAAATATTTTTATCCTGGAAAGGTTCCCCAAGCCTTCGCTATGGGTAAAATGTTTTTCTCTCTGCAGAAGGAGGCCTGTCCTGAATGAGTCACATAACCTGAAAGATAACTAGAGGAGACCAAGGTAGCAGAGCACCATGCTTACCATCCCCTTCATCCACCACTGCTCGGATGACCACAGGGAACACGCCACGATCCAAGTCAAAGTTCAGCTGAGGGAAAGGAAAGAGATGAGGTTAGACAATACATACCAGGCTGGCCTGAAGACAACGCTCAAGATAATATTGACATCAAGGGGATGAAGGCTCCTTCTGATGGACCACCAGCCCTGGTCTCAAATGGACACGACTGAGCAGGAGGATTTAAAATTCAAACACCAGCTTTCAAAGGCAGTCAGTCAGAGTAACTACAACATCTATACACTGACATGGCACCAAACATTGAGGATAGCAAAGGAAAGGATCTCTCTTTGGATTTTATGTTTTTTCGTTTTCAACAAGTCATATACCTGGGAAACTCCTAAGTGATTAGTAGGAGGACAGGCTTCTCAAAATATAACTCGTGCAATAGTTTTGCTTAGGAATGATAGGATACCCTGGCACAGCAGGATGAGTTATGCTCTCTACACCACAAAGAAACACTGACTATTGCACAAAGCTTTGGAAGATGTAGAGAAAAACTTCAAGCTTAGACAACTCTTCAAGAAAACACCAGACTGATTTTCATCTCTCAGGATGTTAGGAAATTCAGGTCCCTGACCTTCTAATGGACAAGAGTAAAAATTTAAGATCATATTTGAGTGCAAGGAAAACAGATGCAATTTCTTCCTTTGCCCTGCACTTCATTGAAACACCTCAGAAGTTCCATCATCTTACAAACACAAGAAAAATGCAACCCTACAAAAACCGCACTGTGCCAGGAAGGGAAGTGGCTCAGGGACTGGATTTCTTTTTGTTAATGTCTTGGGGCTTTTTGGTCTCATCTCTTGCCAAGAGATAAAAAGACATCACTTCATCATGGTGTGGCAGGTAGTCTGTTTTCAGACCCAATTCAAAGCACCACAGCCCCATTCAGGTAGTGTTTTGGGGCCACTCTCACTTTTCTGCAGCAACAACATAATTTGCAGCGTGATTTTCTCCAGCCAGTCCCTCCAAAGATGAACTGTCAAGATAGCCACAGCCATTGGCACCGATGGCAACCCAAAACACCCAGACGAGAGGGAAGGTGACCTCCAGTTCAAATCCACACAGCTGATTGCAAACAGAAAGAATATACTGCAACACCTTACGATTTGCCCTGGCAAGTCTTCAGACCTGAGTGATAATGCTTTTCATCCTCTGTATAGTGGTTTTACATCTTATTCCTCCTTTAAACTACCAGAATCTGTTCTCTTTCGAAAACAGCAGAGTAACACAGTGAACACAGCAACCTCATTTAACTTCTTGGTATTGGTTATAGAAGAGACTCATTGAACTGCTATTTTCCAGCCTGCATTTTTGAACCATTAAGGCATGCCACAGAGGGAAAATTCATCGAGGACAATTGATTAAAGCTGCTGAAAGAAGCTTATGGGTTTGCTTTGCTTCCTGCTGTGATTTATTATAGTACGACAACAGTTACTGTTTTCCCATTTGAAGTTCAAGTTACATCATAGAACTGCGGTTGCTTTACGATACAAACTTCTGTGTTTGCAGACAAAAGGCCTCTTTTAAGGGTCCATTTCAAGCTCATCTTTAAGGACCTGAAAACAACTGCCTCAACACAAGCCATACACTATAACTTACAAGCAAATCAATGTCTTAAGAAGAGAAAGTAAACTTGTATAAATCTTTCCACATAACAACCCAATGTAACATTATTTTACCCTCTGCTGGCCAGCCAAGAACTACATCGTATGCAAATATTACATTGAGCAAAACTATGAAGCAAATCTGGGGGTTTTGGACAACAGCAATAACAAAGCTGGAAAGCAATCTGAAGCAGGCAGTCGTACATGGCTCAGTGATAACACTGCCAGCTGCCTCAGATCAAAGTGCTGCCTTTCAGTGGCCAGTTAAGAAGATTAAGCTGTCTGTGTTTTACTGGACTTGAGCGGACAAGGACTGTTACATGCAGAGCACCGAAACAGGAGAAGAAACTTTTCCAAATCCCAGTGCTTGTTCCATATTTTCTCTACAACCAGAGCCCTCAGTGAAAAATGAGGAGAGGGGATGCAGCAGAATCAAGGAAAGGGAGCTCAAAGCTTACTTTTCCACAGCATCTCTTCCTTTAAGCTGTCAGAGGGACATGACTTTAGTACTTCAGCTCAAACCTTGCTGGCAGGAACAAAAGGGAAAATTAAGCTTCTCGATTCTTTAAGAAGAAAGGGCTCCAAGCTCCCGCTTTCCAGCTCTCTCAAGACAACAGAAGGGACTAAAAAGCAGCTCTGCCAGGTTTTTGTAGGCTGAACTGGTGAAATCATACATCAGAAGAGAAGCCAAGACATCAGGAGACTAGGCACTGCAGGGTTTTGGTAACCACCACGGCATTTGGTAAGGCACGGGACTGATTATGGTTATAACTGTAACTTCAAGACAATAGCTATTCAATCTTTTCAAAATACATGAAACAGCACTTTTTCCCTTTCTTTTTTTCTTTTTTCTTTTTTTTTAATATGTAGAGTTATCTTTTTCTTCTTTTTTTTTTAAACAGTTAAGAGTTCTCTCCCAGGGTTCACACAGGCAATACTCTTACACAGACCTGGGTCAGGAAATGAACACTGTATCTGTGTCAACCTGGGGAGAGGTGTCCACAAGAACAAATACCTCAGCAGTAGCTACTGACCAACTCCTCTGCATCACAAGTCTCCTCTCCACAGAGTAGAAGAAAGACCAAGGCCTCCCTGCCCAGCCTGACATGTCGGGGAAAGCCCTCGGGCCAAAGCTCAGAGGCTCAAGAAGCAAAGTTTCAGCCTGGGTTGGAATTTTGCAATTAAAAGGACTCCACAGATCTTGCTATGTAGTAGAAGCCATGGAGCTTCATTAAAATGAGGCCCTCGTTTGTTTGCAGTTATGGGTTAAACTAAAAGGAGGAGGGTATTTGCTTATTCAGTGAGTCTGCCCCAGAAGGGAGAGTTTCCTCCCACAACACTGTCCCGCTGCAGACAACAATGTAGGATGTGGTCCTCTAACAGTACGGGGTGGTCTCCAAACGATTCTGATGACTCATCCCATCAATAAAAAAATTCTGAGCACATACTCCCACTCTACGTATATTTATTATTTAGAAGGTAAGTGCACGTACTACAGAAGTTTTTTTCCGTATCCCAGTGAACTGTCGTGCATGCACTCCACTTCAGAGGCTGCTTGTCTAGAGCACCAGCCAAAAAAACCAAAAGCCAAAACCCAGGAAAACAAAGAGATCGAGACAGGCATTTGCTCCCACAAGCTCTTTGGCTGCAGGGAGAGTGAGACTGAAGGGCAGCGAGTTCTTCCAGAACAGCTCCAGTGCCAGTCTCTGCAGTCTCCCTCCTACTCCAGATGTTGGGATGCCAGCTGAGCAGTGATATTGACAGTTGGTTCTTTGGGTTTCTTCCCTGTTTGCCTCACCTTCCTGCCAATTCCCAGTGCTCTTACAGGGCCCCGCAGCCTCCCACCCACAAACATGCCACAGCAGCTGGGAGAGGGCGGCTTCCAGCCATAACTTCCCAACATTAAATGGAGTCCAGTGCTTCTGGGACAACAGGGTTGTAGAAAGAAGGGGACACTGAGAAGAGCCTTACCTCATCATCCTTCCACTCTGAGAAATCAATCTTGAAGGAGGGCAGGGAGAACTGCTGGCTTACCCCTCTCTTGTAATGAACTGTCTCCGACTGCAGAGAGGGGTTCTTTGTGCTGTATCTGAAGAAAGGGGGGAAAAAAAAGAACATTTGCTGTAACAAACGATTGCTCTCTGCTAGGCTGTCATTCATTCATGCCTGCCAGGCTCTCAGGAATCACAAGTGGCAGCTCTAAGAGGCAGAGCCGGCAGGGGCTGGCAGCCATTCCGTGGGGATACAAAAAAGGGAAGGGAAAGGTCAAAGCAAGGAGAGCACAGGGGAGGGAAAGCAGTGCACATGGGCAAGGTGTGTTTGGATCCAGGCTGACCTGCCTGGAAACACTGAGTGCTAGAGGAATACGTGGGGTGCGGCAGCCTGGTAAAGGCTAGCTCAGAGATCCAGGGCCCGGGCAACACGGCCTTTCGGCCCAGCACACAGCCTTATTTTCTGCACAAAACTCAGGAAGAACGAGCAGTGATCTAACAGTGGCAACACACAACCCAACACGGCGCTGGAAGTTCTCCCGTGCCTCTGTGGGACAACTCTGCACTGAGAAGCACTACTCAGCTCGCCACTGTCCTGGGGAACAAGAATCATTCCAATTCACTCCTCTGTTCCTCATGTGCTTCCCCAGAGGCGTTGCAGGGCTACCAACACCACCAGAGAGCCACTGAGTAGTTCTTCATGCCACTCACAATTCTTCCACTGTCTTGCAGGCCAGCACTGAAACACCAGCACTGTCAGTCCGGGATAAACCTCTCTGGAATGGCACCACTGTCTTCTGCACCCAGATCCCACCCAACACTGTCTGCCCCAAGAGAGATGCTTCACTTCTCACCGATTATCGCTACAGATGGTGGGATACACAGTGGGCTTCTGTGGATCAAAACAGGATCAAGAGATTCTCACCCCTTTCTGGAGGGCTATTTCTGAGCTGGATGCGCACAGCCTCTCACCATGCCAACTCTGATACAAGAGAGGAGGCAGCAAACTCCAAAGCAGGGTGGGAACATTTGAAGCTGGTTGTACATCTAACTGTGTGTTCAGAGCATGTTGACAAACCAGAGAGAACGTTAGAGGCCCCCTGCCCAAGAGGTTCTGCCTGCAGAAACAGGAACCTGTTCTGGCACAGCAACAAGACCAGCCTGGCTCCAGCTCTACAGACGGGACATCCTCTCTCCTCCTGCACACTAACCATCACCTCCTAACCAGAGCTTCACCAGGTGAGACACGGAGAGCACAAGCCTCCAGCCACCACACACAGACCAGCTACAAGCTTGAAGCCTTGCTGATTGCTCAAACTTAATTGCCACTGTTCTTGATCGACCAGACAGCGAGGGGAAAGGTGTCACAGCAGCACCAGGAACAACAGGCTGAAGTTCTTCCTTAATTCAACCTGGTACACCACTAAAAACCAGCTCCTCAGACTTTGCTGACTCTGTTTTTCAAAGAATAACACAGGCAGTACGGGTACCAGCCCTGCAAAAGAGACACCAGAGGAGATGGAGGCTTTGATGTGGTCATTCAGGATGGAGCCTTGTCAAGCGGAGCAGTTAACAGGGAACACACAGAGGCAAAGAAAAGAGCTTCCTTGCTAGAAGAACAGGATCCTGTACTTTTGAGGACTTTCAGATTTCTAAAACACAGACACAGCTGACAAACCACCACATACGCATGCAAAGGTTGGAAAGCTCCAAGGTCCTTCAGCCTAACTGCACGTCGTGGAGGAGCACAGCACACAAATAGGGGACGGCACTCCAAAGCTACTCTACATCCAAGGTAATGCCTTTTGGGTTTTATAAGCAAGAAGCAGCTCGCACCCAGAGGAGGTGAAGTGAAAACCATGGTAAAAGCCCCTGGGGCAGAGTCCACCAAGAGCTGCAGAACTGAGCACCACATCAGGGTTGTGAAGACCAGGCTGGAGGACAGCAGAGGTGATTCACAGAATCATGGAAAGGTTTGGGTTGAAAAGCACCTTTAAGCCCATCCAGTTCCAACCTCCTGCCAGAGGCAGGGACACCTCCCACTGGATCAGATTGCTCAAAGCTTCATCCAAACTGGTCTTGAATTAGAATTTCTCTTGATTAGAAAGCACATGCCTGAACTTAAAATTCAACTTTAAGAGATGCTGTGGACATTTTACACTCTAGGGAAGGCTCTAGGTTCCCATACCTGCTGTCAGAGCAGAAGAGCCCACAGAAACAGCAAGCCAGCACTATAACAGAGACCCTCAAGGCATGGTGACTAGGGCATGTTTTGCAACTGAAGGTGTAAGAATCTGGATGCCAGAAGATGATGAATATTTATTAATCCCTTTCAAACCCAACGAGGTAAAAACAGGCTCCCCTCTGCACGAACTGCTGCCTTTCTCTGGAAAGCCAATGCACCTTCAGAGGTTCCAGAAGGCTTATCAAGTGTCCCAAAGTCCACAGTAAATTCTGGAAGGCCGTGACAAAGGTCAGGTTCACCACATCCACTCTGTTCTTCCTGCCAGCAAAGGTGGACTACACTATTTCTGAAAATACTACCTTAAAGATCACTCTACTGTGCTGAAATTGTGCTGCTTTAGGTCTTGCTCCATCCTTTGCATTTAAAGCATGGTGTGGGAGAGATCAGAATGACAGGTCTTTTATATGCGAACTACAGAGCAAGCAATTGAGTGAAGTTTTATTTATTGAGTTGTCAAGCACCATGAATAGAGCAAGCTTGTATCTAGCTCCTTTTGTGGTGCTCTCAAAGCTTCCAAATGCTGCAGAGAGGCGCAATTCTCCCTCCACAGCTGGCAAAGCAGAGGATGGAAGAGTGACTAAGGTGTTAGCAAGTCAGGAACCTACTGGAAATAAAGTGCAGAGGAGAGAGGGGAGGCCAGAGACTGCCTGGATGATACACACTATGGGATGCATGTCTCTCTTCCACCCACATGCTCCCCTTTCATTTTGGACCAGGATCTCACGGGTCAGTTTTCAGGGAAGAGAGGAGTTGAGCAAGTGCCTCAACCCAAAGTGATTTTTGCTGACAAAAGAAACACTACTGATATACAAGAAGGCTGTAGCCTTGGGTCTCAGTCTTAGTTCAGCAAGGTCCAGGCCAAACACGGTCCTACACAGAGTTTGGAGGTTAATCAGGTGCTAAGTTGGTACACTGCAGTCCCTCCAGCTGTCTCCTCACCTCCTGCTTCCTTCCTAGGATGGAGTTTCCACTCCAGGCTGAGGGAAACAAACCGCTTACCAGGCAGCCAAAGGTCTGCTACCCATGTCCTGCTCCAGCACCTGCAGAGCTTTGCCTCCAGCTGCTGAGCTCACACTCACGACTCCAACCAGGCTTCAAAGCTGGCGACTGACATAACGGCTACAGAGAGAGGCACAAAGGCCAGAACTCTCATTAAAGACGGAAGGTTTGTCTGCTCGGTGAAATCCATAGAATTTAGCTCTCCAGCCTGTGAACTTTCCACACTACAGTGTTCCCTCGGGGACTGGGGTCTGCCTAGATCAAAGCAGGCTTTGGCTGTAAAGGCTTGCGCTTCGCAGAAAACAGCACCAGCCTGCAATTTCTTCATACAGAAGAAACCTCTCTGCACAAAGAATTCATATTAATCACCACATCCACAGTGAAAAGCAGCAAGAGCACCTTTCAAAGGCCTTGAACAGACAGAGGCTATTAAATAACCAAAGGCATATCTGAGTGCCTCTGTCTCTCCTATGCAGGCTTTACTGCAAACAGCCACGTGCTGAGCACTCGTTTCAGCTGGATTTCATTTTGTGAACCAGCTATTCCAATTTCCACATGCAGACAGAATTTATCACCTATTGCAGCGTCACGGCCACCATCAGCTTAAAAGACTGTGGTGGGATGTTTGCAATGAGTGTAGCAGGCACTGCAAAACAAACAGGGAAATGAGAATTCCTTTAAAATAAAGAATCCTGTGCACCCATTTGTGCATCAGCAACACAACCAGCACAGACCTGACAACGCGTAAGGATCGCAGAGCTAGACTGACCTATTTTCATTGTGTTTTCGCTTTATAATGAAAAAACAGCCTGGCAACGTTACCAGGATATGGAAGAGAACCTTTTCTGTCCAGAGAGGAGGATCTTTTTCATAACAATGGACTTCAGAACCCAAACCTCTCATGTCACGTTTATACATCAGCTCCTGATCTGCCTGGATTGCTTCAGAGCTGGCTGTTTTAAGTGCTTCCAGCTACAGGGCTGGTTTGACTCCTTCCCCTGAGGAAACAACCACTGCTGTCATGTTTTAACTACACAAACCTTCCTGCTAGTCAGCAGGATACCTGCAGCTGGAAAGTCCCGGGGGCCTTCCCAGGAAGGGGCTCACCATGCGCACACCAAGGCTTTGCCAGGAAAGGACAGGAAGAGCACACAAAAAAAGAACGTGAACTTCTCAATGGCCTGTTCAAAAAAACATACCTGTCTCCTAAACCAAAGACATGTAAGGGTACAAACACAGGAACCAGTTACTGCAGGAGGAGGCAGGCTACGAACTGCAAGTCCTTCAACTGTTCTCTCAGAGCTGCTGAGGAGCATTGCCGGCCCTGCAATGGCAATGCAATGAGGAAGACTTTTTCATTTATCTGGGGGAAATTACACGCTTATGGCAATCACTAGTGAGCAGCCAAGGACAGCTCATACACCTGCATGTCTGTGCCTCCTAAATGTCAAGGCAGAGACTCTCAACCCATTTATAGATATTTTGTACTTGGCACTGGTGATACTGCTCCTCCTAATCCTGTGTTCAGTTCTGGGCCCTCACCACAAGAAGGATGTTGAGGCTCTGGAGCGAGTCCAGAGAAGAGCAACGAAGCTGGTGAAGGAGCTGGAGAACAGGCCTTACGAGGAACGACTGAGAGAGCTGGGGGTGTTTAGCCTGGAGAAGAGGAGGCTGAGGGGAGACCTCATTGCGCTCTACAACTACCTGAAAGGAGGTTGTGAAGAGGAGGGAGCTGGGCTCTTCTCCCAGGTGACAAGGGACAGGACAAGAGGGAATGGCCTCCACCAGGGGAGGTTTAGGCTGAACATTAGGAAAAAATTTTTCACGTAAAGGGTCATCGGGCACTGGCAGAGGCTGCCCAGGGAGGGGATTGAGTCACCTTCCCTGGAGGTGTTTAAGGGACAAGTGGACAAGGTGCTGAGGGAGATGGTTTAGTGATTGATGGGAATGGTTGGACTCAATGATCCGATGGGTCTTTTCCAACGTGGTAATTCCATGATTCTATTTAGACACTGCCCACCACAGCGCCCCTTCACCTTTCAGCTAAGGTGGCTAAACCGATCACCTCTCCTGTAGGCTGCCTCTCTGGCTGGCAAGTCTTCAAACCCAGTTAGCATCACAGATTCTGACAGCAAATTTCTCATTGTTTGTAGGACATTTTTAAAGCTGACAGGCACCTCCGAGCCTCAGTGACACTGAGCAATACAAGGCTCATCGTCATGAGTGACTAGTCAAGCTGTTATGGTGGCTTTCCCAACCAGGGTCTGCCCTGCTTTCTACCCAGCTGCCAGGAAGCTGAAGCCAAAGAAAAGGACAAACTGAGAAATATCACTCTTTCCAAGCCAGCCAGAGCTCAGAACAGCTCCCCCAGAGCACACCCACCACTAAGCAAAGACGAGAGCAGATCCCTGGGGAAGCTGCTCTGCTATAGCTCATGGCTGGGGCTGCCACAGGAAACAAGCTGAACAGTTGTGTAAAACCAAAGGCAATGGACACCATCAAGGAAAGAAATAAAACTGAGGATGTCAGGGGCTCGAGGTGTTCAGAGGCAGTTCACCATTAATTCCATGCCATTAGAGAGACTCTGGACACAGGCAGATCTGGTCTCTATTACCTCTGCAATAACGCCCCGGCTGGTCCTCTGAACTAACGCATTTTACTCTAACAAGCCTTTAGGCTCACAATGAAGCAGCCAGGCAAAAGATACGCAGGAGGGGAGAGCAGCAATCCCCTCTAGAGTTAAACTAATTTCCATTTCATCCAAGAGACTCCCACAGATACCTGCAGCAGCACCAGAACATGCTGGGTACCTCCCCCTGGGTGTGGGGCTGCAGAGGTGAGGACACCTCAGCAATCACCAACAGCCACACACGTGCCTTCTCCATCTGTTACTGGGCAGTCGTGGTCCTGCAAAGGTGACGATGCAGCTCCACCTGAAACTCAGAGCTCAACAGTTCTGCACAAGCAGGCAACGGTTGGGAGCTACATATTCTGAAGATCTTGGCTGGGAAATGGTATAGCTGAGCACATCTCCCAGTGCGATCACCTGGAAAAGTCTGCTGAGAGCTCCTTTCAGACGGGTTAGGACAAGCAGCACGTACTGATAACACCACTAGCTTTTAACTGGAGCCCGAACAAGTCCAGGAGGAAGCTTCCTGGCTTGCAGAAAGAAAGACTTCCCTTTGGTCATGGAGTTCAGACACTCCTGAAGGCAGGCTCACGACACACAGAGGATTGTGGCTCTTGGACGAGCAAAGCCTCTACGATAAGAAATGCTCCTGCTGACGGAGAGTCACCTTCCTTCCTCTCCCCTCAAACTGTGTGAACATAACAACATTCCTAGGAGTGTCACAGGAGCACTGATGCTATCATGATCAGTGGTTGTTTCAACAGAAAAGCAAGAATAACCCGTTTAGCGCTTCTAAGGAGCCATGCGGCAGGCTGGGTACTAGGAGAAAATTTCTGCTTTGGACAAGGGTCCAGAAAGTTTCTCCCATTTTAGGATTTAGCATCAATTTAGGAGAGTGGAAAAAAAAAAAAAAAAGTGGTTTGTTTCACAGAGCATCTTCTTCCCAATCAAGTCCTGGGCACAGCGATAAAAAGAGCTCTGAGAATACACCCAGTGCAGCTTTAGCACATCCTTGTTCCTTGAATGTAACTTTTAGCACCAAAGGAATTGAGAAAAAGGAAGAACTACCAGCCCGGATGAGGAAGCTGCACTGCTATCAGTGCACTAAAAATGCACTGAGAGCTCTGAGAATGCAGTCTGGATTTTTTTTTTTTCCACTAGGATTTGAAAAGAATAAATCAAAGTAATTATAGCACTGCCCTTTCAAAATTGCTTTGCAAAGCCAAAATCAAAGCTTCAGAAGGTTTTTACAAGCAGCCAGCAAATCCAGAGAAGCAGAGATGCCTACTTCAGGCAGCTGCGCTGGCCCCAAGACGTGCTTCATGAGCCACTTCCACGTGGAAAAATAGCCTGGGTTGAATTAAAGCAGCTTATAAAGTCTATATTTGTAACTTGCTTCCCCCAGCCCTTATTACCTACACATCTGCATAAAATAAGGATCATGCCTTCCAAAAGGTTCCCTGGCTTCTGGTACAGCCCTCCCCCACCTTTATTGTCTGAGAACTTCAGAGCAGAGACAGACAGCTCATCACTCCTATACTACTGGGAAATTAAAGTATGATTTATTAAATAAAAGGCCAACAGTGGAAGCATGAGCTGAATCAGAACACTTTGGCTTCTGACGTAAAGGTTTATTGCGCTGGGAACTGCTGCCGGCTACGTTTCGTTAGCGAGGCAGTGACTGCTCACTACTGATCCTGGTTTCATGCAGAGGCAGGCAGGGTTTATGACCAAAGGCTTTTCCTCTGCCATCTGAACAGAGATCCATCTCTCAACGACCCATGGACAGGGTGGATTAGAAAATTCAGATTTAAAACAAACATTTTTTGGATGTTGACAGTTGCATCAACTTTCAGAAACTTTAATTGTTCCAATTAAATTTAAAAAGCAATTAATGTAGCTCACGTCTGCTGCACAAGCTTTAAGGAAGAAACAACAGCACTGGTGACAATCACTGGCTTAGTGCATGGCACTACATTTCAGTAAAACATGTTCTTAAGTAAATTAGGAACAGTGCTTCCCACCTCCAACCAACCAACAGAGTCCTGCGCAGAGAGCTACCAGTTACAGAGGAATGAAAACACTGTTTGTCCAGAAACAATCCCTTATATTTGGTAACTACAATATTTTCATTAAGAAATTAATATTCAAAGCAGAACTTAACAAGCGTCTCTTAAGAGAGTCCAACACAGAGCAAATTAACCAACAAGAATGCTACGCTGCTGGTCTCTGGTGATTTGGTTGCAGCTCCGTCCCAATAGGACTTGGGTCAAGACACAGGTTAAAAAAAAAGGTGTATTTTCTTTTAAGAAAAACTCTCTATTTTGCCATTTTGACATAAAATGCAAAACTAGAGGAGTCTTTAAAAATACATATTACTTATTCTTTAGAGCTTTCAACTCTTTGTACAATGCAGCACAAAGTTTGATGTGATGCTTACAGCGAGTTGTAAAGGCAGATGTTTCATCATTACAGACCAGTGACAAATTCTCCTCAAGGAAACCCAACAAGGGAATATGCAAAACAAGATCAAAATTGATGACTTAGGACAAGGCTCGCTGATTTAAGCCATGCCTGAAGTCTGGCAATGTAAATGCATCCACCCTGGCCATAGAGGCCCTCAGTGCTCCCCAACAGCCCACAGATGGTTTTCCAGGTCAAGAACCAAGGAACGCTGCAGAGCAGCACGAGGGACACTGGCCACCTCTCCACGCTGTACCTGTATTAGGAAAAGAAGACTTCAGTCTCCAAGGTTGCCATTCCAACACCTTCACTAAGCACTAAATTCACAGGAAACCTAAGGACCTAAGAGACAGAACACGGAAACTCAGTCAGGATTTCTAAAGCATCCTGCTGCAGTCAGCTCTGCTCAGGAAAAGCTAGAGCTGGACAGAAAGCATTTTCAGAGTTTGTTGAGAGATATTGCCCAAGCACTTAAGAGAAGCTGATTTATTACCTCCCCAAAATAAAGGCAGCCACAGGCTTCAACAGAAGAAAAGGGGCCTGAAAACCATAGAACGATTTGGGTTGGAAAGGACCTTAAAGCCCATCCAGTTCCAACACCCCTGCCATGGGCAGGGACACCTCCCACTGGACCAAGGGCTCAAAGCCCCATCCAACCTGGCTGTGGAATAAAAATTCTGGATCAGAATACCCTCCAGTCTGGAGGAATGCACATCTGGATGGGAGCACTGGGCTGGTCTCGTTTCCAAAAACACACCATTCATTGATCATTGCTGGAATGGTCATCCTTTGTATAAAACACGTGAGCCATTTTACGATTTGTCATGCACATTTCTCCCTGCGGAAACCTCTGCAGATGCCTTCAACAAACCTAAATTTACCCCCAAATTGGAGCACCGCTGCAGAAGCCGTCAGCACTACGTGCACAGAGCCGCTGAGCAGCCAAAAGCTTCTACTAGAGGAAGCCAAGAGCTTCTGCAGCCTGAATCTTCCTCTACCCATAGAACAACAAGAATTCTTTGTCCCATGGCCACTGGAAGCCTGCCACAACATAGCAGCAGCTCACCTGCACCCAGTTCACACCAGGGAGATCTTCAATCCTAATGCAGAGCGTAAATTTTTCTGTCTTACAGCATAAAGTGTTGATTTGAATGGTTTAAATGTGCCAATTTGGATAAAAATGGTGTAGGGACACACCACCAGGATATGAGAAAGACTCCACAGATGATGTTTTGACTGATATACATACCTGGCAGGTAACACAGGGCTTAAGGCAGCAAATCCTCCTGAGAACCACCTCACAGCCTGTGTGGAGGGGTCATTTAGCCCAAAAGGGGCTCAGGGTGGGCCTCACTTCCACAGAACCCGCTATGTAAATGTCACACTGAACTTTACTTTGGTGGCTTGGACATTGTGGTTGCAGAGAACACAGAAATTCAAGGAGTCAGGTGATCTGGAAAAAAACTGGTAGTGTTTGAAGGGAAGGGTGGTTGCTTTTTTAATTTCATAGAATATCTTGCTGACAAAGCCTCAGCTGCGAGTTCCTCTCCTTTGTTGCGCACAGAATGGTTTCCCCAAACCCAAAAAACAAACCAGAGAGGGAACAAGAGAGGATATTTGCTCTATGGCAAAGAAAAGTGAAAGCAATAGTCAAAGCTATCAGAATATACAGATCAAAACAGGAAAAGAAGAGATTTCCCCCTCCATCACCCCTGGCAGCACTGCCCTCGGGGGTGATAACAAGAGATGTTTGACAATCTTACCCCCAGAGAACTCCTGTGCCACCTCTCCATGCCCACTAGCCCAGGACTTACACTGCCATGCCACCAACAAACTCTTCTGTAGCCTGGCAGTAGATCGTGATGGCAACACGGGCATCTGCATCAAACGTGAACTCCAGGCTGTACAGGACTTTCTGCTTCCCGTTCTCCTCAGTAGGACTATCAACATCATCTTTATACCTGAAAGACAATGCCAGAGGATTAGAATGTGTATTTATGAGCTATCATCAAGATTACTCTGGAAATCTGGACAAGAGTACTCCAATCTAGATGTTCTGGGCAGAGAAGACACCATGGGGCTTCCTAGATTTCCATTCCTTCCTCTTGAGGAAAGTTCTTCCAAGATTTTGCTGAGGTTATTGAAGTGAAATATGCATGGGCGGTGCTGAGGGATCTCACCCAAGCTGTACAGTGCCAGGACACAAGATGAGACAAGAATGTCTTGTCTTGAGACAAGAATGGACTCTTGACTGTCAAACCCTTAGGAAAAGAAACTCTCTTCCTCCTTCTAAACCTTTACATTAGGGTCAGTATTTGGACTAAAGAAATCCTGGGTGGGCCTGGTAAGTCTGAAGCCTAATTCTGCTAACTCTGCAAGATGAAACAGTGCATGACAAGGAAAAAGCAAGGTTTCTGTAACACAAAGAATTCCTTCAGCTCAACAAAGGGTACCTGCAGCGTCACACAGAAGGTGACATTCAGATCAGAAAGCATCCAAATTAAGGAATCTCAAATACCTTTAAATGTACAATCATCAACTAAACCTTTGATGCTGAACCTTTCACATATTTATTGTATGAGCAAAAATTAACTCATTCAACTGTGTAACAGATGGGATAACCGATACAAGAACAAGTTTAGAAGTTATTTCAATTAATGTAAAGGTGAGTCATAACTTGGCTATGGGCTGCTGTACAGCTGGACACCACTGCGTCATCACCACTGCCTAGCACCGCTCCTCCTCTCTGCTGCTGCAGAAGGAAGGTAACAAATCCAGTGAAGAAGGTGGAACAGAGGGCACCGAGCGATGGGCATGAACGAACAGTGAGCTCTGGCATGCCAGGAGCATCCAGGAAGACCTGCAGATCCTGGAGCAAGCAGCCAACACAGCACATCACGAGATCTCCTCTGCCTTGGAGCATGAAGTGACAGAGAGAACAGAAGAATAGAAGCGATGACGTGATTCTCTGGCAGAGCAGCAACAGATTCTCACATGTAAATTCAAACCCCGCTGTAAGCCTATGACTGCAGGCACTTCCATTAGCTCACACACCATGCAGGAACAGCAAGTGCAGCACCTGTGAGAGGTGTACACCGCTGCTTGATTTGCCACCCAGCTCCAGCCTCACTCGTCTATCGGTGTTGCCTTAGCTGCCACGATGCCTGGGTCAAAGCCAAGGAGCTGAACTGTTCAGGAAAAGCTTGGCACTGTCTCTGACTTCACAGTACCAATCAGCCTCTCCCTTCATTAGGCAGCCTCGATGGATACGCTGCACTGCTGAAATACTCAGGCCAGCCACACCTTTAACTCAACCTTAAAACTGTAAGAGCAATCCTTAGTTACCAAGTTCACTGAGGTGTAATAACCGCTGCCTAATTAAGAGGGTTCCACAGGATGAATTTTCTATAATACCACACTGAACAAGAATGAAATGTTCAGGTGCAAAATATAATCTCAGAGCAGTAAAACGAAATAGAATCATAGAATAGTTTGGGTTGTAAGGGATGTTAAAGATCCAGTTCCAATCCCTAAAACCATGGGCAGGGACACCTCCCACTGGATCAGCCTGCCAAGGCCCATCCAACCTGGCCTTGAACACCTCCAGGGATGGCGCAGCCACAGCTTCCCTGGGCAGCCTGGTCCAGGGCCTCATCACTCTCATAGTGAAGAAATTCCTCCTAATCAGAAACAACGTGACCAGCAGGTCCAGGGAGGTTATTCTCCCTCTGTACTCAGCACTGGTGAGACCACACCTCGAATCCTGTGTTCAGTTCTGGGCCCCTCACCACAAGAAGGATATTGAGGCTCTGGAGCAAGTCCAGCAACGAAGCTGGTGAGGGGGCTGGAGAACAGGCCTTATGAGGAGCGGCTGAGAGAGCTGGGGGTGTTTATCCTGGAGAAGAGGAGGTTGAGGGGAGACCTCATTGCGCTCTACAACTACCTGAAAGGAGGTTGTGGAGAGGAGGGAGCTGGGCTCTTCTCCCAAGTCACAGGGGACAGGACGAGAGGGAATGGCCTCAAGCTCCGCCAGGGGAGATTTAGGCTGGACATTAGGAAAAAATTTTTCACAGAAAGGGTCATTGGGCACTGGAACAGGCTACCCAGGGAAGTGGTTGATTCACCTTCCCTGGAGGCGTTTAAGGCATGGGTGGACAAGGTGCTAAGGGGCATGGTTTAGTATTTGATAGGAATGGTTGGACTCGATGATCCGGTGGGTCTCTTCCAACCTGGTTATTCTATGATTCTGTAATGTCTAGTCTAAATCTGCCCCTCTCCAGTTTATACCCAACAAACACATTTATACTAACGTAGCCCTAGTGATTCACTGCAGCACACACTGGCATTGCTGGCTGAGGAACTTGGAGAGCTCCAAACAAGACTTTTGCCAGAGGTTCATCCAGGTTAGAGCAGCACATCAAGCTAGAATACACACAACTATGCTTGTACATGCTACTATGAAGAAGACGAATGCCAAGAACAGAGAGTGCGAACATCTGCAGCAGCCTGGATACAACACAGAGTACAGCAGATGGTCGTATTTTCACACCGGTTGCATTCAAAGAATAAAATCACTGCACATGAAGGCTGTAAACAAGAATCAGTCCAGCCAGCAGGGCAGGTTTGCATTGAAAGGTCGTAGGCAGCCTCAGAACATTGTGCTGGACTGACCCAAGAACGCAGATGGCAACTACACACTCACAACTGTTGTGTGTGTCCAAGAAACAGCAGGATAAGCTTCTGCAAATTATCTCTTGCTGTGCTGCCCTCCATCAACCCAAAGGCAGCAGCAAAGGATCCAGGCTACAGTCCACTTGTCACCTCTTCCAGAAGAAGGAGAGTAAAGGAGAAACCAGCATCCCTTCCAGGCATGCATGGATGGAAGCTTCTCCATGACCTAGACCCCCTGCATATATAAGGAATATTGAACCAGAGATGCCTGATGCACAAGAGCTACAGATCAACACCACTACAGGTCTGAATACTTGTAAAAACTGCCCTAAGAAACAAGGTGGGAGACTTGGGGGAGAGCCCATCAAAGAAAAACGTGCCAATAGTAAAATCATTGGCTGTTTTGTTTTCCACGTGCAGCCACACAAAGCATATAGGTTCCCAGATCACCTACCTGTTCTCAACTTCACCTCTGCACTCAGATCATGCTTCCATCTTTTCAAGGAGAAAAGGGGTTAAGCCTAGACTAGATGAGATCTGTTGCCCTGGGAAACCACTGAGGGGCCACCACCAACTGCAGTGCCTGGAGAGAAGGTTTCTGGAGGCTGCATCTACCAGGAAGAAGCAGAGCCAGAGCTCTGTCTGCACGCAGCAGCATCACTGGAGCAGGAGCAGGCCTGAATGGTGACAGCCACACCAAGGCTGTGTGCGCATCTCCCAGCTGCAACATGTGTGGTGCTAGAGGTAGAGAAAATCTGCCACATAGCAAGGAGTTCAGGATAGAAAAGACTGCATGAGCAACTACACCAGCTGGTAGCTGGACCAAGGAACAAGCTAGAACTGCTTTGGTGCGTAATTTGAGAGGCAGAGACATCTTGTGTTCAGTTTTACAGTGTAGGACCGGTGGGATGTAACTTCAAGGGAGTAACAAGACAAAGTCACACATTTTGCATGCCTTCCATTTTTGCAACAGCCTTGGCAGACAAGGAGGTGGTTCAGGTGGTTCAAGAGCTCCTCTGGCTCCACCTGCACTGGATGTTTACAGTGTACACTTAGTCGAGCCCTGCACACAGTGCTGAAGTGAGGTGGCCACAGATGCATGCACAAAGTTAGGAACCAGTGACTTTGCTAGGTGTGCCATTTGGTCATGCACACGAGATAATCGCACAGCCTTCACAATCACGTGTACGGAGCAGAGAGACTGACCACTTTTGAGAACAAAGAGCTCATCCAATGTTATGACGGAAAAGGCAAAGCGGGATGACCAAGGGAGCTGAGGCCACTTGGTTTGGCATCACTTCTGGATAAAACAATGGAAATGCTGGAACTTTTTGCTTGTCTGTTCAAGAATTAAAAGACAAAAATATCATTAACAGCAGCCATGACAACTTCATAGAATAGGTTAAGTTGAACCCGATTTCATCCCTTGAGAAGATTGAAAAAGTTTGACCAATGACCTAGCAGATGTGCAGGATAAAGGCTAAGTATCACTTGATTTACTAAGGTGGGATATGTGTTATGACAGTGTTAGGGCAGGCACTAAGTGAAGGAAGAACCAGCTGACATCTCTATCAGCATTGACACTCATGGGAGATCATCATCATCCAGTGGAGGCTTCTCTACCTGGTTGGTTCTACAGAGATCGGGACAGTTTAACACTACCCAGGGTTGGGAGTCGGCCGTCCCAGCACGCTCACCAGCGCCACCTCCACCACAAGATGAACCACTCCAAGGCCCAACATCAGTCCTGCTGTGCCAGAAAGGGAAAAGGAGGGATTTCCCTTCTCTCACTCACAGCAACTCACCTGTGACCCTTTGTCCCTTATCACCTGTCTCTCTTATCCAAAATGCTTGGGGGTCCCACTACTCTCCTTGATATCACTGCTGCTTCAGACACGTTCCCAAACCACTGCAGTTGCTGATTCCTTTGGCACTTTTGTTCCATGACACTATCCAAAGCTCATGCCGAAACAGAGAGGCTGACCCATGCAACTCCTCCACGAAACACATCACCTCATGAGTTTATTTTCCTCCTGCAACTGGAGGCATTTTCATGGTACAAGTAAATAGCCAGTCCCAGCCCTCAGCTCTGAAACAAAGCTTCCAACCCAGGACCAAAGAGGGACGTACAACAGACTCGAGGCAGTCGTCTTCTGTTAGTGGTTAATAGCAAAACTCATGCTGCGCTCCTCTGAAGTTCCCAGAGTCTCATCCTGCTATAAACTAAGTACTTACACAAGATGTTACAGGTTCAGAAGTTCAACACCAATATCCACAGGCTTATTGCTTCTCTCCAAAAGTGCCCTAAATATTCAGGAATTGGCAAAGCTCAGCATTTTGTAGGGTTGGAGCTAGGTAGGAAGCCCAGAGCAGACATTTCCTCATGTCCCTTCATAAAGCCTTATACTCCGAATTATGGATCAACACCGTCTTCACAAGTGAACAACGAATTTTCAGTTAAGCATAAGTCAAAACAAGAAGCTTGTGAGGTCTTTGCCATCAGAACCTATTTTACGCTTAATTCACTTGGCTCCATATCATTTTAGTTGATGGAGGAGGTGGTAAATTAAACTTAACCAGTTCTGGAAAGAATGCACGAGTCTCAACCACTGGTTGTAAATAAACCAAGCTGGAGAGGGCACAAAGTGTTTTTACGTGCACAGAGGGAGAGAGGAAAAGTCTCCAGTCCAGAGCAGTAGAAAAGCACAAGACAGAATGTGCTCTCGGGAACCAGCAATTAAAATCTCATTTTGGGTCTACATCAGTACAAAATTAAATACAGTAACGTTGGCAGTGGTGTCGTCAGCACTAACGCAGCAGCTCAAGAGCCTCATGAGGCAGAGAAAGAACCCATAGTACCAGGAATTAGGCCCTGGTATTAAACCCCGACACTGTGAAGGTGCACGGACACCACATTTTACAGAATAACAGAATCATTAAGGTTGGAAAAGACCTGCAAGCTCATCCAGTCTAACAAACAGCTCAACCCCACTGTGCCCATTAAACCATATTCCCAAGTGCCAAATCTACACACTTTTTGAACCCTTCCAGGTATGAAGACTCCACCACTGCCCTGGGCAGCCTCTGCCCGGGCTTCACCACTCTGTCAGGAAAGAAATATTTCCTGATATCCAATCTAATCCCTCCCTGGTGCAACCTGGGGCCATCTCCTCTCATCTCACCACTTGTTACTTGGTACAGGAGGAGCAATTTCCAACAGTCCAGAATTGCAACTTCTGCTTGAGGGTACAGGACACGCAACCACGCTCAGCAGGAAGACAGAACTGCAGGGACTAAACCCCGCCAACTCCTCCTTCCACAGCAAGACCTCTTCCAGTGAAAAAGCCACTTCCCATTTGGCTTCTATGAGATGCTACACTGCTTACACAGACGCCTGTGAAGAGAACAAAATTCCCCTTCCACAGCAAGTCTGGGAGGAAAGCAAGACAGTTTCCTAGAGAAGTATTTCACCCTTTAGCTAAAAAGGCCAGATGGTGTTCAGAGCAGTTTACCAATAGTTACTTTTTCTGAAGTTCTTCCCTCTTTTCCAGTTCAATTAGGTTTGAAACCACAGGTAGGGTTCACTTAAAAAGAAAAAAACTAAAGTAAATAAAACCAACCTTCAGTTTTCACACACAAACAAACTCAGGGTTTTGTGTCCTTGTGACTCAAATGACTCACGTTTACGCCATGCTCTCAGATCCACCTTGGCTGAGCGCTGAAGCTGGGCCCCTGCCAGCACTCCCAGCCCCGTGCCTGACACGTGGAATTTGGGAGTGACTCAAGGAACTTTGAGAAACTCTCTGCCTGGACACCTGCCCGGTCGCTCAGACCAAAACAAAGCGTGGTTTGCTGGGCCCCTGTACCTCAGCCGTCTGTTTGAAAGAGGCAGCCGCCGGTCGGAGTGTTAGCCACTGTGTTTAACCCAGCTAGTGCTGGTTTACATCTCAATGTAGAGCATGAAAGGTAACACATCTCCAGGATTGTCCAGACCTAAACCAATACATAACACTGGGACCAAACTTTATCTCGGCATTAGGAGAAACCCAAAGAAGTTTCACTCAGGATCAGTCTTCCCAGCCCATGACTTGCACCAGGATCAACTGCCTTTTAGCTTCCCCTTGCACAGGTTTATTGATCTGAGTAACGTCTTCCGCTCATGCTAATGATTTTATGGGTTTGTTTACCACTCTGTCAGCCCTGCAGAGACAGATACGTTGCTGATCCTGTTTGGAAACACTGATTGCTCAAGGTTTTCCAGAGATGTCGTGGCTGCCTCATCCCTGGAGGTGTTCAAAGCCAAGCTGGATGGGGCTTGGAGCCCCTGATCCAATGGAAGGTGTCCCTGCCCATGGCAAGGGGTTGCAACTGGATGGGCCTTGAGGTCCCTTCCAACCCAAACCATCCAGTGTTTCTATGAAGTCTGGGGATAGGGAGCACATGAACCACCTGAAAGCTCCGATCACAAGGGAATGTAGAAGCCCCTAGACATATCTAGCAACAAGGATGAGGAATTCAGCTGTTTCTCTAAAACCTGATCTAATACAGCTCGTCCCTGGATGACAGGTTACTGAGAACAAGAAAAGGTTCAGGCAGTGACAGTACCTCACCAGTCGGAGAGAGTCTTTGCGGATATTCACCAAACTTCTCAGTGTCTTCACTGGCTCATGTGGAGCAGGAGTTACATAGGGAAACTGGAACAAAAAGGCAAATAATTCTCCTGTTATTGTACCATAAAAGGTAGCAGCATGTTACCTGGCATACAACTACCCAAAGCAAGAAACATCAACCTTTAAGGGTACTCAGTACAACAGCCACAAGAAACAGTAACAGATAATTTTACTTACAGTTGAATCAAGCACACAGGTGAAAATCCTGCTCTGGCCCAGCAATAGCTCACATTGGGAGTACATGCTTCAAGAAAGGGCATTTTCACAAGCTTTTTTTCTGCATCCTGAATTCTCAGTCTGAAAAGCCTTGTTCTCACAAGCTTTTATTTCCACTAAAGAAACCACCTCCAGCTTCAGCAGAAGAAATGCAGCTCTTTCATGTGTGTTACAGCACATAAACAGTGACTTGACTGCTAATCAGCCACCCCAATCCCTGGATTACGGGGAGAAAACTCTTTCTATTCTAAAACAATGGGACAAATGTTCTTGAAAAGAAGAGAGAGACAGGGATGGGGGGGCTCATTCTATTCTACAGTCAAGAGCCCTTCTCTCACAGACTGTCTTTTGAGTAAAGGATGATGATGCTTCAGACTGAAATTCTCCTTACTGGTCATAGAGTCTCCAGCACAAAATGCAAAGGAACTGCCACTGTGGTGACCACGACCCGCACAGCTGCAGACCTGCCTGCTGGATCTCCATCTGGTCAGGGAAGGCTGAAACTGAGACATCCACTTGCACAACTGCCAAGTTTGATAGGTGCTCAGACTGGAGGCACAGCCATGCTCAAAGGCAGAGCAACAGCACAACACAAGGGTACAGCACTATGGGTCAGGATCTCAGGCAGGAGGTTATTCTGAGTGCCTCCAGCAACAGTGCCACCACGCAGACTCGCTAGAGCTGGGGTTCTTCAAACACACCTCTCCTAGGTGCCCTGCAGTGTAGGAAAGTGACTGACCAGAACAGGAGTACCAGGGACCACCAATATACGACTTTCCTTAGAAACAAGGAGTCTGCTGAACAGGCAGCTGAAAGCTGCTGCAGCTGGACTTCAGGGCAGCTCCAGGACACAGTCCTTCAGCATTGCCCCCTCCGGCCACGGAAAAGCGTTGGAGGGGCAAGAAGTCGGAGCCAGAGGGAAAAAGTGCTGTTTCCTCACTGACAAGAGAGCATCACAGAAGACCTCATGCCACAGCCAGCAGAGAAGTCACAGGGCAGCAGCAGCTACTGGTTTTGCACCCCGACTGCTTGGCGCTGTGGCTGGTAGCACTGCTCTACACAGACCGGTCGAGACCTCAGTTATTCCAAAGCAAGAACTTGGCCCACGCTCAGAAAGTCATTTTGCTGCTCTGTGTTCAAGTGGTTTCTTCCCTGAAGATTAATCAGGGCTGGGAAAGGGCACTAGCTTTACATAGGAAACTACACACCACAGCAGCCTCCCTCTCTTACACCTATTTGGCAAAGGTCCCGCTGTGTTAACAGCACGGTTACATCCAGAACAATTTGCATCTTAAGTCCCTCTTTCCTAATTCTGCTGCTCATCTGCACTCCCTGCTCTAAAAAGGGCTTTCTGGATTTTCCCTTGTCCCACCCCGCAGAGTTCTGTTAACTGTGGTGCCAAGAAAACCAATAGCACAACCCAAGGACAACTCAGAAAGCAGAACATGCTTGTCGCTGGTCCAATTCAAATAGTGAGTTACCTTGCCTCAGTATCCCCCTTCTGTAAAGCAGCAGTGATACCGAACCGCCTCCAAGCACCACAAGCACAAATTCACTAGCAGTCAAAGCTTTTCTGAAGATGAAAACCTTGACATCAATTTTAATTTTTCATGTTTTGAAGCCGCATAAACAACTAGAAAAGCAGCTGGCAAAGCACACGGCTCTTTTCCCTTTCTTCTCCAGCACACTGAAAATATCTCCAAATGGATCCTGCTCTGCTACCTTTTGTTTCTGTTTAAGCAGTTCTGAAATGCCAGAGAAAGGGCTCAACACTGGGTGGAATTCATCCAGCATGCCCAGAAGCCCTGTGAACCTCAGGCTCTGAGAGCGCATCTGCTTCCCCGCCTGCTCCTCTCTGCAGCATGTTTTATTCTCACTCAGGCAGGCGAGCCTCATGTAAAAAAGCCATAAGAATCTCCAAAATCTGTGTTTCTGAGTCCCTGCCCTTCTTCCCCCACTATTCCTTCCTTCTGCCCTAAATGAAAATAAGCCCAGAAAGTGAATGTTGATTTATAGAAAAACTCTGCTTGCACTGGAACAGCTATGTCAGCCAGCAAGGCAGAACACGGGGTGGGGAAGGCTCCTGCACCTCCAGCTTTGATAACGCTCCCCGGGTACTGCAGGTCCCTCAGCTCTGCGCGATCTTCTAGCACAAGCCCTACACAAGGCTCTCCAAAATAAGGCAGAAACAAAAGGGTAAAATAGACAGCATAGAGGAACTTGCCTGAACAGGTCTGTTCCCGAGGAAGTTTAGATCCATGTTCTCACCAAAAAGGTAGCCCTCAGGGTGAGGGGTGTCAAACTTCTCGCCTCCCATAAAGAAGTGACTTGCAAAGTAGTTTCCTAGAAAAAGAAAAAACATAAAAACCCCTCTAAATGAGTGTTTCCCAGAGAGCAGCTGGTCTGTGCAGGTTTTAATTCACAAGTATATGAGAGCACAAGACAGAAAATACTTGGAGTTCACTCCTTCCCTGTACTACCAATGGCCACTGCCAACAGGAGAAGCAAAGATATAAATAGCAAACCCTACAATTAGTCTTTACAGTGGAGATAATTCCATTTGAACTTGTTTTCCAGAGAAGGATAGTAAGACTAAGCTCTTTCCAATATTGCTCAGTCCTGATGAATTCCTCTTCCACTGTGAAGTCCAGCTCCATGATCACCACTGATCTGCTCATTGCAGAATGATGTTTCCTCCCACTTCAAATCCCTGAGCAGCCACAGGGGCTCCTGTTGGGCAGTTTGCTTTCCCTCTCCTCTTTCACTCCCATATCCCAGTGCTAGAATCACACAAAATCAAACACTGACCATTCTAAATGCAGAAACATGGATGTCTGGAAGAGATAAAGCCCAGCACTGAATAAACCGAACTTCAGCTCTGAAGGCTTCACAGGAGATCGGTTTCACTCATCTTTTAAGGTTATGCACTAGAGCACAAATTCCAGGAGACGAAGCACATTCGAGGTCACTGTGATTCCAGAGCAGAGAATTAATCAGATTAACCTCAAACTCAAACCAAGTCAGTTCAGATGTACGAGAACCTCAGGGATATAGCACCTTCCTAGAAGGACTTTGGGAAACACTCTGAGGGTTGAAATTCTGAGGGTTGAAATAGGATTTCAGACCAATTAAGGATCAGGAGAGAAGTCCAATAAAAGGCTCCACCCAAGCCATTTCCCCTGACTTTTCAGAGTGCAGGTTTTTCATGCATGTGGTAGAAGGACCGAGCCAAACGTACATTCGCTTCCCTAGGTGCAATGCAAAAACAGCATAAAATCTGTTTTAAAACGAGTCATTACAGAAGCAGTAACAAATCATCTGAACGGTTATAGAGGCATTATGGAAGGATTTGCAGTCCCTCTTGCTAGGAACAAGCATAATTTACTCTGAAATGGAAGGGCTTTCATGATTGGCTCTGTTTTTTCCATTAAGGCTTCTTTCCTTCATGCTTCAAAGAAAAGCCTCTTCGTTCTCTGCACAGATGGCAGTGCTTTATTGGCAATGGTAGTGCTCAGCTTTGCTGAGCTCAGCCAACAAGCATCCAGATGTTTACGCTATGGAAACGCATCCTTCTTTCCAGATACAACCATCAGCTCCAGTACAGGCCCACAATCTACCCAGAATCTGTCCTACAGGATCAGCACAACAAAATGCAGGTGGCTCCAAATGACAGGCAATCTTTTCCCTCCTAGAAGCAACAATCTAAAAAGCAAATCTGCATATAATCTCCAAGCACAGATAGCTTGGTCCAGTCTCTCCACCTGAGACATAGTGCGGTGGTTTACACTGATATCAAGGCTCAGAAAAGCACGAGGAACACTGGAGTTTAGGAATTAATTTCTGATTTTACATGGGTCAAATAAGATTGGGTTTTGGAGCGTTTTGTCTGATTAACTGTGAAGACAATGCTTGTGCAGGTTGTCTCCAAACCACAGCAGCTGGTTATCTGTGATCAGCCAGACAGCTCCTGCGTATGCCGTGAACATTCAGGGTTCAACTCACCTCAGCAAACCTGTACTCCACTAATTCAGAGCAGAGCTTTTCACGTGAAAGAAGCTCTGCCTCCCAGGCACAGAAGACACAGAGGTCAACGGGTGGGGACTTGCTCCCCATCACTGAAATCCACACTGGTAGGAGCCAGCCATCCCGAAGTGCACGGCCCAACAGCCTCTCCAGCACCTTGGGATGAAAAGCTCTCTCTCACACAACCACAGTGACACAGAGATGCACAACTCGTATGGTCAAGATGACCCTCACAACACAGCAGCACCTACTGGAAACCACAGCTTCCATTCCGCGTCCAGAGTGAGAGCTTCCTTCACCTTTCCTGCTAAGCCACCTCTTGCGACAGGACGTATTTTCTCCCAGAGGTGCATCCTTCGCGATCAAACATGAAACCCAGGCAGCACCAGTCACAAAGAGCACAAGGAAAACCACTTTGAAAAGCTCAGAGGGGAACACACAGGCAAGCAGAACACCCCAAGGCTCTGCCAGTGCTGCTACAGATACAAAAGCCACTGTGCTCACAAGGTCTCAACAGCAAAACTAACAAACAAGGATGGCAGCAAACTGCCTTCACAGCTTTTAGTGGGGAAGAAAAGAGATATTCTCTTGCAAGCCTTCTGAAACCAGATGCTGCAACACCACATGAAGTTCAGAGCTCTCACGATAAGACCTGAGTTATGAATTATTCCTCTCAACTACTGTCACAAGCTCCTGCAGGGGTGCCCAAGGTGGAGACAAAAGGCTTTAAGAAAGCAACTCTGTAAATATCACACTAAGGACTAAAAGGACAGACAAACTTCAAGAAGGAAAAAATGAAGTGTCCTCTCTTCCAGTCACTGTGATGTCCACACACCTAGCACAAGACTGACTTTTAATGTCTCTAAAAGGCTTGTGTGTGTTTTCTGTGCATTAAAATCCTACTGCAGCTCCACCTCTAGGATCTATTTCCAGCTCCAGACAGCAGTGGGCGTGCAGCCAGACCACCCATGACCCCCCAGTCCATAAACCAGCCCTGCCCTACCTTAGACAGGGGCAGCAAGGCCAGCATTACACAGCCATAGACTGGAGGGGGGCAAAAAGCACCATCCTCTTTGACAGGGAAAAAGAGAAAAGCAAAAAAGACCTGTGGATTAACCCTCCACAGGGCTGCTACAAAGAGAAATCCCCCAGGAAAACGCGGCAACATGCATCCAAGGAAACAATCATACATGGAAAACCAAGGAAGGAATAGGAGCAAAGAAAAATGGGGGCTTTGACTCTATTTCCCAGAGTAAATCAGCACAAAACACAGGAGGGCATTAGATAAAAGCAAACACTGATACTACTAAGGGAGGTGAAGCGCCAGCAGCGGTTGTAGAAGAAATCGTTGTGGTGGAAAACTTTACCCAGGACAGCCAAGTCCAGCTCATTAGGTTGTCCCTGCAAAACCAAACTGGAACCTCAGGCTTCTCCAAGGCATCAAATGGCACCAAAATGGTTAACATTTAGTCCTACATGGTGGTGGTTTTTCATTGTCACAAAGGTACCAGCAATAAAAGCACCAGGCTGCTCCAGCTGTAACTACTTTTCAACCCAGCACGCTAAGCCCGTGACCACACAAACCTGATGCATGAACGCAATGTCGAGTGAGATGTTTGCAGGGAACACAAGACCTGTAATGGCCACGAACACAGCACTGACAACACAGCTGCAGCCCCATCAAAACAAGGGCTGTATCATACAATGCTCATTAACAGAAAGAAATTAATGCCCATTTAGGCTTCTCACCATTACTAGAATTAACAGGGAAGTGATAGAAATTGAGTGCTTTTTAATTACTCAGCCACTCGCCACCACAGCGTTCCAAGGGATGGATGATGGCACAGCTCTTGACACACCCTGAGCCTGCACCAGCACCATCCTCATCCTCCATCCCTGCTGGGCCACCAAAAGGGATCCCACAGCAAACGGGAACGTGGCTCTGAGCGGGGCTAAGTAAAATCCAGCAACAAACAAGTAGCAAAAGCAACTGCTTCTGACCCATAAGTCCTCCAGTCTGCTGCTGGTGAGTAGCTGGGGAGAAGGGAGCAAAGCAACGCACAGGGCAGGGGTGGTGGCCGTCACCAGCGCGGCTGGGCTGAATTCCCCCTGGAATCACAGCAGGAGTAAAGGAGATAGGCACTCCACTGTGTTTTGAGGAGCCACGTGTGAAACACAGGAACACGTTCCTGTCTCAGCACGTGGCTCACAAGCAAGGGAACAAAGAGCAGAACTCGGGGCGCTCTTCTACAACTCCTTGATTAAAGCATCATTCCCAAGCAGCAAAGCAGTTCAGCTCCAGAGAGGAGTAATCCACCTCTCCATTTTCCTCCTAAATACAGCCAGGGTCTGCAGGAGAAAGGAGACATGCTCCCTGCCCTGCTCCACACTGCATCTGAGCTCACTGGAATGGGGGCTGACGAAGGAGACGCAGAAAACACCAGAGCATTGCTCACTGGTTGCTAAAGCAATAGAGGCATTGTGAGACTGCATGCAACAACACGGATCGATTTACTGCTTCAAGCACAGAAGAACAGCAAAGATCACGACCGTTCCTTGTGATTACCCATTTTTAGCCAATTTTATAGGAGCAGTAATTACAAACAGGGCCCTTATCCAAGCCCCTTTCAACTGGTCAGGCATCCGCAACGCCAGTACGGTCCATAGAGCAAGCAAGAAAGGTTAAAAGAGAAAAGGCATTAAAGAATGGAATCGTGTGTCATCTTATAGCATTTCAGCAGCCTCAGCCCCTCAGATGCAGGCAGGGAAATGCAGATGATCCACATCCAGAGCCTTGGAAGAATAAGCACAACGTTTTCAGAGGATTTTTAACTACAAATCCACATACCAGTTGCAACAAAGCTGTTAAAAGATCTGCAAAGGCCTCACTAGGGACTCTGGCTTAGAAAGACCGAGGTGGATTCCACTACAGGGAGCACTGACTGACCCAGCAATAAACACATCAAAAGTCAATAAACAAGAACTTGAATATTCATCGCTGCCTTTGCAGCCGGCTGTGACTCAACAAGGCGCTGTCACTTGGGATGGCCTGCTGAAGTAATTGTGCTTCTTTCCCCAGGAAGACTTAAAATGCAGTCAGGAGACCTCTGTTTTGTGTTTATTTCCTTTTGGGGGGTGGTGTACCTGCTCCAGATGGCAAATCCACCTCCTCCAAACCGATGCCGACCATGGAGGACAGACAGCAGCTTGCCCAGACACCCACAGCGAGTCGAGATCTGCTTAAACCCGAGACTTGGAGGGAATGAACGCAAGGTGAGGGACAACCCTTGGTGTCACACAAGGAACCTCAGGTAAGACTCCCTCACTGCATCTTCCAGGTTTTCCAGGGTAACCTCTGCGCAGCCAGGATACTGCAGCCATTCACAGTCTATGGAAAACTGGCTTCTTCCAGTCAATCGGTAGCAGGACAGGGCCGACAGCATCAACTCAGAAAAAAACAGCAACCATTTTGCCTAAGAACTTTGTGTACTACTTCCAGCTTGTTTTCTGAAATCAAATACAACCACACACACCCCCTTCCAGTCGTCTTCCCTCCCTGTTGCCACGTTTTGTACCAATCACAGCCAATCTTCCCAGGAGAGACAGTGTCCTTCTGATCACGCTCCATCTGAGGGGACAGGTTGCCATCCAACCAGCCTTTACTGTTCTAGTATTCAGTGACCTTCCTTGAATCTCAGTTTAGAAGCATTCATGTCCTCTTCTTCTGCCTGGAATGATTCTGAGCTTGAACAGCTCCTCTCCCTTCCCAAAGTCAAGAGGATCTCAATTAGATAAAGCTGAAGAAGGCAAAGAGAAAGGTCTAGCCTAAAGCCTGGATGCCTTCAGAAACAGCACAATAGAAAATTAACAAGCACCCAATGCTGTCCAAAGCCTTCACAGGAAATACCACTATTTTCCTTTAATCAGCTAGTTGAAAGAATTGGCTGTTCAGTTTCCAAGGAACACTCTCTGGCAGCACTGAGGTCAGCAGTGTGGACACACAAACCCAACTCACCCGTGTTACCTCGACAAGCAGAACCCAACACACCACCAGATAATTATACCAGTACAGAACCAACAGGAAGACAATTTGAAAGAAGCAGTTTAACGTTCATTGCATGTGGTGGTTATAATTAATCCAGCCTGTATTTAAAATCCTGTCCAAGTGTCAGCAGAAATCGGGTACAGCCTCTAAGCTGTAAGGAAACTGCCCAGCACAGCTACAGCTCAGCTGACAGCCTGCGTCCACCCAGTCTCCCACAGCAGAAAGCATCTCAGCCACCCAGGGAACACACTGAGTCCTGCTGGGTTCCCAGCAGTGACATCCACCTTTCCCAATAGCACAAACCTCCATAGAAAAGCAAGTTGCATTTCCTAAGAGAGCCAACACAGCTGAAGAAGTTCCCTTGGAAGCTTTCCCCCTTTTCTCTCCTCCACATGACAGAATGTCTCAAGTCGGAACAGACCCCCAAAAATCATCGAGTCCAACTCCTGTCACTGCACAGGACAACACCAACACTCACACCATTGCTCTTGCTGAGGGCCAACCTGCAGCAAGACAAGATGTAACGATAGCAGGACTCTGTTCAAGAAGATCTTGCACACTCTCCAAACAAAACGGGGAGCTTGCTTTGTCCATCACACAGCCCTGAGGATGCCACAGCCACCAGGTCACCGGACACACGCAGAACACCAGCCTCTGGACACAAAAAGGCTATGCTGAACCTGCACTTGAGATGCAGGGAGCCCAAACTGCTGTTCTGCAGATGCTTTACCCTGCCTGAAAAAGATCTAACAGAAAAGAAACTCAGCAAGGTTTGTAAGTAAGTAGACGCTGTAGGATAAAAGAGTGCCTGAATTTCCTTGATGGCTTGTTTTGTGGGAAGAATAAATAAAACTCAACAAGTTAAACCAGGCCAATCTCAAAAGCCAGTCTAAGACGAGGTGAGCCACAGGTTCATCCCAGCTTCCCAAAAGTGGCACTGCTGGCAAATCTCATAGTTTTCCCAACGTCAGCCTTTGGAAGACAAAAATGCATGCAGACCACGTCCAACGGCACCCAGGCGAGAACCACTGCCATTCCAAGGAGTTAAGACAGCTGTTATGTGGAATTTTTCCATCCTATGTCCCACTAGATCCTATTTGCCTTCCAAGTCCCCGCTGAATTCTTTGGTAGCTTCCTCTGTACCAGAAGATGATGCTCCACTTCCCGCAGACTCAAGTCTTGCTGCATTCCAATTCCCAAAGCAAAGCAGCAGAGCCTTGCTCACCTCCAGCATCCCAGTCACATTCCCGAAGTGGAGAGGCAGAGCCTTGCCCACATCCCAGTCCTACTCCCAGAGCAGTGAAGGGAGCCTTGCCAAAATCCCAGTCGCGTTCCCAAAACAGAGCCTTGTCCACTTCCCAGTCCTACTCCCACAGCAGTGAAGGGAGCCTTGCCAGCATCCCAGTCGCATTCCCAAAGGGGAGCAGAGCCTTGCCCACATCCCAGTCCCATTCCCAGAGCAGAGAAGGGATCCTTGCCCACATCCCATTCCCACCCCCAAAACAGAGAAGGGAGCCTTGCCCACATCCCAGTCCCATTCCCACCCCCAAAACAGAGAAGGGAGCCTTGCCCACATCCCAGTCCCATTCCCAAAGGGGAGAAGGGAGCTTTGCCTACAACCCAGTCCCATTGCCAAAGCAGAAGAAGAATCCTTGCCCACATCCCAGTCCCATTCCCAAAGGGCAGCAGAGCCCTGCCCACCCCCAGTCCCTCCGGACCCTGACAGGCCGCAGCCGCCCCGAGCGGCCCCTCAGCCGGAGGCCCCGGCCCCCCCCGCAGTCCCCGTCACTCACCGGACTTGGGCGGATAGCGGTAGGCAGAGTTGGCCTGGATGTCGATGTCCTCCACGCCCGCGATGCGCCGGCTGAGCAGGGAGCCCATGGCGGCGGCGAGCGGCCCGCACTCGCACCCACGGCGGCGGCGCGGGGCACGCCGGGACAGCGAGTCCTCCCGCGCCGCGACTACAACTCCCGGCGTGCCCCCCGCCGCTCCCGCAGGCGGCCGGCGCCGCGACTACAACTCCCGTCAGGCACCGCGGCGGTGGGCGGGGAACCTGCAGGGCGTGGGGAGGTGGGGGGGGGATACTGGGAATGGGCACGGGAATAGCGGGGATGCGCCTTGAGAAGAGGCGGGGAGCCGGCGCACGGGTGTGCAGGAATGCACAAAGATCGTGGAATCACAGAATAGTTTGGGTTGGAAGGGATCTTAAAGCCCAGCCAGCTCCACCCCTTGTCATGGGCAGGGACACCTGCCACTGGATCAGGGGCTCCAAGCCCCATCCAACCTGGCCTTGAACACCTCCAGGGATGGGGAGGCCACCACTGCTCTGGGCAACCTGTTCCAGGGCCTCCCTACTCTCATGGTGAAGAAATTCCTCCTTACGTCCAGTCTAAATCTGCCCCTCTCCAGTTTATACCCATTGCCTTCGTCCTATCACCACAAGCCTTTGGGAAAAGTCCCTCTTCAGCTTTTTTGCAGCCCCTTCAGGTACTGGAAAGTCACTATAAGGTCTCCTCAGAGCCTTCTCCAGGCTGAACAAGCCCAACTCTCTCAGCCTGTCCTCAGATGGGAGGATACACAGGGACACACACTACACAGAGATGCACAGAGACTGAGCCTGCACAGGGATGTGTGGGAATGCTCAGGGATGCTCAGGAACACACAGGGACACAGCCTGCACAGGGATGCACCTTGCAAAAGACACACAGGCAAAGTGAGTAGTAGGAATTATGTGCCCAGTAGGGCCGTTTCACTCAGCCCTGGGAATGATTAACCCACTAGCAGTTGTTTTGCAGCACAGCTTCACAACACACCACCACAACCATCCCCACCAGCCTCCTTTCCCTGGCTGGTGGTGCATCCCCATGCGTGGCTGCTCCATTCTGGACAGGGAGGTGTGGGGAGCTTGCAGACCAAGGGGACCATCTCGGTTAGCCATGCACCTTCTGGGATGTTTGGCACAGGGATTTGTTATCCGGAGCAGTTCTCAGGGGTGGTGCCTGCTCCCAGAGGAGGCTCGCTGCCAGAAGGACAGGAAGATGATCCACCTCCCCATGTGGCATGCACACAGGGAAACCTCCCCTGGCATCTTCCTCTCTCAGATAATCCACACAGGAAAGCGAATGAAGGTGTCTGAGGTTCAGAGATGAGAGCAGGGAATAGCTGCAGGCTGTCTTACAGGACACAACAGCCAGGAGGATGGCTTGGAGGAACAGGCATGAAAGAGCCCCCAGCAACAGCCCAACACGGAGCCTCTGGCACCAACGTCTTGCAAAGAGGCAGGGAAGAGCTCCCAAGGCTTGGCTTGTTGAAGGAGGCACCTGCCTGGACACATGCTGCAAAGGAGCTGGGGACCCACATTCCCAGCAGTGGAATCAGGTATCCCAGGGAGAAATGAAGGAGCTGAGGTGGCACATGTGATATCTCTTTAATTGGCTTTGGGAGCAGGAGACTGGCACTGGAAGAGGGCTGGGATGCAAGGAGGCAGGACACGGATGAGAACCAAGACTGCTGGCTCGGGAGGCTTTTATGATAGCAAGCAGGACAGTGGGTGGAATTTGCTGGCTGTAAACACAAACTAAAACACACCCAGTGGGAAAATGCAAACAAACCCACGGGGAAATGTGCTTCTAGCTAGTTATTACCTTTGCAGTCATTGTGGCCACCTCGAGCACAGCCACTCCGTGTTGGCAGGGCCACACAAGTCACAGGCTGTGGGGTGAGGACAGGGCCAGACCTTGCTCTGCTGCATCCCATGTTGTGGCAGGCTGGGAACGATGGTGAAAAGCCAGGGAACTGGCAACACCCACGTTCTACTGGCAAACTGGATACCCAGCACACGGCACAGGGAGATCGGGGCT
Source organism: Clamator glandarius (assembly GCA_033459285.1). NCBI lineage: Eukaryota > Metazoa > Chordata > Aves > Cuculiformes > Cuculidae > Clamator > Clamator glandarius. The sequence continues at coordinate 14,800,340 of JAUNZM010000157.1, forward strand.
CTGCCTTGCTGCCCACTGCGTCCCCCAGGATCTTGCTGGCACCCAGAGTAACGGTGGCTTTTGCTCAACCAGCCTCTCCCTGCAAGAGTGTCTCGTGACAGAAATTGCAGAGAGAGGGAGGAATGAAGTCTGCTGACTGGCAAAGCAACGCCCAGCTCATGTGTGCTGCCTTGGAGCGTGTCCTGGCTGTTCCCTGCCTGCACACACAGCTCCAAGATGTTCCTTGGTGCTGGGAATGCACCTGGGGCAGTGCCCTAGCAGCAGCACCAGCAACCCCAAATCAAGCAGGGTGAACGCATAACCCCCTGGGGGCTCACCCTGCACACCAGCAGCCCAATTTGGGGCTTGATGCAGAAGCAGACCCAGCATGGAAAGGCTCAGCAGCTCCATCACCCCGTGTCACGCTGGGAAGCAGCTGGCCATGAGCACAGGGGCAAAACTGAGCTGTCTTAGCACCACACAATAGAGCGAGGTGGGGAATTTGCACAGGGACAGAAGAAAAAGGTCCTTCTCCCTTCCCTTCTGCATCCTGAGCACCGAAAGCATCCTGCCTCTTCCCAGCCCAAGGAGGCAACTGCCTCAACACCATCCCCTGAACTTTTCCAGAGATAGAAGCAGCTGCCCTGGGACCATACGGGTTAACTAGGGAAGCCAAGTGGAGAGCTGGCATCCCAGCAAGCAGCGGGACGCTGGCACTGCTCAGCACCCTAGAAGCTTGGGAAGCAGCTGTGCCAGGAGGCTTTTGTTGTGCAAAACCTCCACCAGCGGGAAGGTCCCTCGGGACTGCAGAGTTCTCCGGACCTCACCTCGGAGGAAGCAGTTGGGCCCCTGGGAGGGTTTATTGTCATCTGGGAGGGCAGGAGCCTTTGCTGGAGAATATCTTCGCCAGAGCCCTGCTCGGTGAGACGCATGTGACTGACAACTACAATAGCAGCAGCATGCCAGGGCCAGGCTCAGCCCTTCTGTTCCAAACCCCAGGGTCTGAAGTGAGTGGTGGAGCTGAAGGGCAGCACCTCCAGTGGATGGCAGCTCCTTTACACCCACCCAGCCTGGGGGATGTGGACACTGGCACACAACAAAGGCAGGAGATTGCACCACTCGCCTCCTTCATCTCTCGCAGGAGCCACCGCCAGCAGCCAGCAGCACGGGGCTTCCAGAGGTGACAAGGAACAAGGCTTTTTCCCAAGTAAAGGATGAGAGGAAATGGCCTCAAGTTGTGCCAGGGGAGGTTTAGATCGGGTATTAGGAAAAAAAAATCTTCACTTAACAGGTTCTCAGGCGCTGGCAGAGGCTTCCCAGGGCAGTGGTGGAGTCACCATCCCTGGAGGTGTTCAAAGAACGTGTAGATATGTTGCTTCAGGACATGGGTTAGCGGGCATGGTGGCATTGTGTTGATGGTTGGACTGGATGAGCTTAGAGGTATTTTCCAACCTAATGATTTTATGATTCTATGACAATAGCCCCACAAACCCTGGCGGTGACACCAGGTGTGGGTTTTTCACCTTTATCTGAGCCCATATTCCCTTTCCCAGTGTGGTGCTGCCAGCCTGTGCCCTGCACCAAGCTGAGGATGGAGAGAGGGGAAGGCCACAAAGGTGGGAAGCCCACCCTGACATTCCCCACAAGGGATAAAACCACTCCCATGAGGTACAGGGGAGTCTGGAACTCCAGGTGCAATCATTGTGCAGAGTGAGAGCAGCCAAGCTGGAGGGGACTAGGGCGAAACTGGGCCAGGGTCTTGCCTCCAGGACCCTGTGGAGCCTCAGAGGTGGTGAGAAGGCCTTAGGTCCTCTGCTGCCTTCCAGCTCAACCATTTTTCCTGCTGGGCAAAACCCGTCCAAGGAAAGGTGACTCTGGAGCACACTCTGTTGAGGGGCATCTGGAGCAGGTCCAGGGAGGTTATTCTCCTTCTGTACTCGGCACTGGTGAGACTGCTTCTCGAATCCTATGTTCAGTTCTGGGCCCCTCAGCACAAGAAGGATGTTGAGGCTCTGGAGCGAGTCCAGAGAAGAGCAACAAAGCTGATGAAGGGGCTGGAGAACAAGAGGGAGCGGCTGAGAGAGCTGGAGGTGTTTAGCCTGGAAAAGAGGAGGCTGAGGGGAGACCTCATTGCTCTCTACAACTACCTGAAAGGAGGTTGTGGAGAGGAGGGAGCTGGGCTCTTCTCCCAAGGGATGGGGGACAGGGCGAGAGGGAACGGCCTAGTCAGCAGGATACCTGCAGCTGGAAAGTCCCGGGGGCCTTCCCAGGAAGGGGCTCACCATGCGCACACCAAGGCTTTGCCAGGAAAGGACAGGAAGAGCACACAAAAAAAGAACGTGAACTTCTCAATGGCCTGTTCAAAAAAACATACCTGTCTCCTAAACCAAAGACATGTAAGGGTACAAACACAGGAACCAGTTACTGCAGGAGGAGGCAGGCTACGAACTGCAAGTCCTTCAACTGTTCTCTCAGAACTGCTGAGGAGCATTGCCGGCCCTGCAATGGCAATGCAATGAGGAAGACTTTTTCATTTATCTGGGGGAAATTACACGCTTATGGCAATCACTAGTGAGCAGCCAAGGACAGCTCATACACCTGCATGTCTGTGCCTCCTAAATGTCAAGGCAGAGACTCTCAACCCATTTATAGATATTTTGTACTCGGCACTGGTGATACTGCTCCTCCTAATCCTGTGTTCAGTTCTGGGCCCTCACCACAAGAAGGATGTTGAGGCTCTGGAGCGAGTCCAGAGAAGAGCAACGAAGCTGGTGAAGGAGCTGGAGAACAGGCCTTACGAGGAACGACTGAGAGAGCTGGGGGTGTTTAGCCTGGAGAAGAGGAGGCTGAGGGGAGACCTCATTGCGCTCTACAACTACCTGAAAGGAGGTTGTGAAGAGGAGGGAGCTGGGCTCTTCTCCCAGGTGACAAGGGACAGGACAAGAGTGAATGGCCTCAAGCTCCACCAGGGGAGGTTTAGGCTGAACATTAGGAAAAAATTTTTCACATAAAGGGTCATCGGGCACTGGCAGAGGCTGCCCAGGGAGGAGATTGAGTCACCTTCCCTGGAGGTGTTTAAGGGACAGGTGGACAAGGTGCTGAGGGAGATGGTTTAGTGATTGATGGGAATGGTTGGACTCAATGATCCGATGGGTCTTTTCCAACATGGTGATTCTATGATAGTGGAGAGATACTTTGGCTGCTCATTTGTATATTCACTGTCACCACAAGTCACATCACTATGTCCCAGAACCAGCTGGTCTCCATCACTCCTCCTGCAAAATGTGGATGAAAAAGGAGTTTTGAAGCTGGACATATCTCACATGCCAGCATCCCCAACTTGCCCTTCAGGAGTCTCCTTGGATGTCTCTACTGGGGAGGCAGCTAAAAGCACACCCATGTAAACACGAAGTCTGTTTGCCTGCAAACCTTCCACCCACTGGAGCGGCTCATCCAAAGTCCAGCTGCCCAGGGGTTTATTACCCAGTGAAGCAAGTTGCTTTGTCTCAATTGTCCCCTCCCCGCTGCTGTCACTCTCTTTGTTTGTCAGGTACATGTACAACAACAAGGTCCTGGAGGCTACATGCAGAGTTATTCTGTGCCAGAAGGAAGGGTGAGCCCATGAACTTTGCCTTCTTAAACAGTGCCCTACTCCAAAGGGCTTGCAGCCCTCCCTGAGATTGAAAGCATGAAGCTTGAAACCCAGCCCTTCCATTTCAAACATCGAACTGCAAGGTTTCTAAAAATGTGTGGTTCTCCCTCATTAAAATAATCCTTTGGGAGATTTGTTTTTTTCCAGTTGTATTTACACTTTGCTGGCTACACATCTCCTCTTGCGACTTCCCCCTTGGCGTAGTCTCAACTAGTCACCTCTTGATGCATCCCACTGCCCCCCCGGTACAGGTGTGCCCTCACTCCGATCTGGCCCTGGCATCCTCCAAGGTCTGGAGTACTTTGTATGATTGCTAGAAGAGTCATGGAAGAGGTCAGCTTTGGACAGTAGGGCAAATTTGAGCCAAGCAGCGGAGGTTGCAAACCCTTCAGGTCAAATGCATGACCTGCACGAGTTTCAGTGCTTAATCCTTATGGCTCAGCAACATTTGAAACGCCAGCCAGGGGCAGAGGTATTAGTGAACAAACTGCTTGTGGCGATGCTAAACCCCAACACAAATTGCAGGAAGGAGACCAGAATCCCTCAGGAAATGCGGAGGAGGCCAGTGGTCCTCCTGGTCTCGCCCTGCTTTTTCCCTTGGTTTATCATCACCAGCTGCTCCAGCCGCCTGCCCGTGCCTGCTTATCATCTCCTGGACCTTAGCAGCACCGTTGTCCCCCTTGGGCAGCAGCACCTGCCGGGCTGCATACTTCCATCTGTCTGGCAATGCCCAACTCTCAAAGAATCCTTTCATGCTGCTGAGAGCCTCCAAAAACCTTACAGAACCTTCTCTCACTGCCACCTCTCCTCCTGCACCTCAGCAGCAACATCGGAGAGGTGCAAGGATGCACCCTGGGAGTGAGAGGAGCAGCTCTGCTGGGGGAACTGGGCAACCCCTCATCTTTTATCAGCTCTGTGGGGATCCCTCAGCCAGACCTCGCTCTGAGAGCCTCCCAACACCTTCCAGAACCTTCCTCGAGTGCCACTTCTGCTCTTGCACCTCAGCAGCCGTGTCAGATGGGTGTGGGGTGCACCTAGGGAGCGAGGGGAGCAGCTCTGTCAGGGGAACTGGGCAGCCCCTCATGTTTTATCAGATCTGTGGGGATCCCTAGGCCAGACCTCGCTCTGAGAGCCTCCGAACACTTTCCAGAACCTTCCCTGGGTGCCACCTCTGCTGTTGCACCTCGGCAGCCATGTCAGATAGGCATGGCATGCACCCAAGGAGACAGGGGGGCAGGACTGCAGAACCAGGCAACCCCTCATTTTTTGTCAATACTATGGGGATCCTTAGGCCAGGCCCAGAACCAGGAGCCCCCCAGTACCTTCCAGAACCTTCCCTGGGTGGTGTGTGTGCTTCTGCACCTCACAGCCACGTCAGGTGGCTGCAGGGACACACTCAGGGAGTGAGAGGAGCAGCTCTGCTGGGGTAACTGGGCAACCCCTCGTGTTTTATCAGCTCTGTGGGGATCTCTTGGCCAGGCCCAGATCTGAGAGACTCCCAACACCTTCCAGCATCTTCCCTGGGTGCCACCTCTGCACTTGCACCTAGGCTGTCATATCAGATGGGCGTGGGATGCACCCAGGGAGCAAGGGGAGCAGCTCTGCCAGGAGAACCGAGCAACCTCTTATGTTTTATCTTTTCTGTGGGGATCCCTAGGCCACACTTGGCTCTGGGAGCCTCCCAACACCTTCCAGAACCTACACTGGGTGCTGCCTCTGCTCTTGCAGCTTGGCTGTCATATTAGAGGGGCGTGGGATGCACCTAGGAGTGGAGGGATCAGCTCTGCTGGGGGAACTGCGTAACCCCCCCTCTTTTATCAGCGCTGTGGGAACCCCCTAGGCAAGACCGGGGCCCCGAAGCCACCGCACCCCGTCCCCGCAGGCACCGGGGCCACGAGGTAGGAAGAGATATCGGTATACCCGGGCATATGAAGGCGAGCAGGGCCCCACCAGACAGCTATAAGCCGAAGGGAGACGGGAGAAGGCCGGGGGTGGCGGGGGGGGGGGCGGCGACCTGAGGGCCTGCAGGGAGCCCCCCAACGGCCCCCCCCGCGGCCGCTCCCCGCCCGTCAACAGGAAACCGCACGCGCCCGGCTGTAAACAGCACCCACCCACGTGACCCAAGTGGTCCCGCCTCCGCCGCGCTCCGATTGGCCGCCGCGGCGTTGTTGACCATATAAGGTCAGGTCCTGCAGAGTCGGGGACGGCGATTGGCGGGCACCAAGTGTCACTCAAGGTGCGCCGGCCGCTCCGCAAACAAAGCGGGGGTTGATGGGAGTTGCAGTCAGAGCGCCGCGCTGGTGCCGTAGAGTTGCCATAGGGGACGTGAAGCAGAGAACTACAACTTCCAGGGCGGCCCCGCGCGCGCGGCGGGGCTCGCCGGGCGCCGTGAGTCAGTGCCCAGTAAACATTGGCGTGAGCCGCGCCGGCTCCGCCATGGTGGCGGCACCGTGAGGGCGACGGGGCGGGCCGGGAGTGGGGGCGAGGGGCCGGCGCCATGGACGAGCTCAAGCACCAGGTGATGATCAACCAGTTCGTGCTGGCGGCCGGCTGCGCCGCCGACCAGGCCAAGCAGCTGCTGCAGGCGGCGCACTGGCAGTTCGAGGTGAGGCCACCGCTCCGCCGCGGGGGCTGGGGACGCCGCTTGCCTCCGCCCGGGCCCTGGGGCGCGGGCCCTGCCCGCCTCCAGGCACCCTGGGCCCCACGCGGGATCGTGTCGCTCGAGGCTTCCCTCCCACCCATCCGAACACCCCGGTCTGGACCCTCCCGCGTGACCGAGCCTCACCCTCCTTCTCTTCCCCCTCGACCGGTACCAGCTATAGCGTGCAAATCCTCACCCCAGAACCGAGCCCCATGCTCCTTTTCTTCCCCTCTCCCTCGACCTGTTCCAGCTGTAGGGTGCAAATCCCCTCCCCAGAACCGAGCCCCACGCTCCTTCTCTTCCCGCACCCCCTCGACCTGTTCCAGCTGTAGGGTGCAAATCTCCACCCCAGGACTTAACCCCACTCTCCTTCCCTTCCCCATCCTGACCCAGAACCCCCACGTGGCCGTGGGGTGCAATCCCCCACCCCAGGACCGAGCCCCATGCTCCTTCTCTCCCTCACACCCACCCTCGTCTGGACCCTCCACCGTAAACTCCTCCCTCTGTGGCCTTATGGTGCAAATGCCTCCCCCCCAAGAGCGGGACCCATGTTTCTTCCTTCTCTGTCCTGGTTCAGACCCCGCCACGTGGTTGTGGGGTGCAAAATCCTCTCCCCAAGACTGAGACCCACAATACTTCCTTGCTGCCCACTCATGCACCCCAGCCTGGAACCCCCCGTGTGGCCGTGGAGTGAAAACCCCCACCCCAGCCTTCCCCACGTCCCAGTCTCCGAGTCACACGGAGGCAGCAGTGGGAGAGGAGATGTTGTAGGACAAAGCTTTTATAGCTCTGGACGCCTTTTCCTCTCGCTTGCAGGCAGGATACTCCATGATATCATGTGTTGCAATGGATTGTGATCCCCAAGGCAGCCTCTCTGGGTGCTCTGCTCCTGCGGAGATCCCTGGAGCTAAAGCACGCGGAGCAGAGCCGGGAGGGCAGTGGCTGTAGTGAACAAAGCTTTTTCTAAATAGGAATTTTTCCCTAGTCTGGAGCTGATGGATTTGACGCTAATGGCACCTTTGTAATGGAAGTGTCTGTTTTGTGATGCAGGAGGAGGTCTGAGTCAGGCTGGAGAGCGTGAGGGTTGTGTTCATGCTAGAGAACCTCTCGCTTAGCTCCCAACAGCCTGCCTGAGTGCAAGCACACTGGCAGGGCTCGTACCTTATTCGGGGCTTGGATTGGACACGGAGGCAGGTCACCATGTGCAGCCACTGGATTCCCAGTGGCTAAATCGGAGACTGAGAGGGATTCAAAGCCAACCGTGTGGTGGGTGTGTGGGGCTGTGCAGAAAGCCGAGGTGGCCTTCCCCTCTGCCGTGCCCGTTGAACGCCACGGCCGCTTCCAGGAGTGCCGTCAGCAGTGGATGCGCTGCCTGTGTAACATCCTCTGGGTTTTGTTTACTAATACAGTTTGACCGTGGCCCTTTGGGACGGGTGGGATCTGCTTCCGCCACCTACGCGCCTGTCACAAAAGAGCCGAGAACAGATGACAAAAGTTTTAACTTCTCTTTCCGAAGGCTTTTTTGCAGAACTTTGCCACCGGTTGGCGAGTTGCACAAACACACACGGCCGCCTGTGGCCGGCTTGGCACTCACGTGACTCGGAGGAAGCTCGGCTGTAAACAAAGGCACTGCGAGGAGCGGTTACCATGTTCCCACTCACTTTTGGTGCAACGGTCAGATTGTTCCCTTTGCAAAATGGCCGCTGGGCACGGCTTCTTCAACATCTCCTGACTCCAGCATGCTCTCTCCTCATGCCTGGAATGCTCTGGGGCTTTTGGTAGTCTGGTGCGGTACCTGTTTGCTGACCTGCATCTGCAGCGAGTATAAATTGGTAGTTGGGGCAAGTTCAGTGGTGATTTATGTTGCCTCCTAGTCTCCTTGGATTCAAAGCGTTGCTGCAGGGGTGTGGTATGGAGCAATCCCGAGGATGTCGCTCCTGTCTGTAAGATCAATGTAGGGAGAGGTGTTCCCACCTGGCCTGGAGACAAGCCAGCAGAAGCTGGGCTCTCCCAGCTCTCTGCATCTATCCTGGTATTCAGCTGCTCAGCTCAGGACCTTTCCTACATGGGCCATGCTTGTCACAGCCTGGCAGGGAGCAGGAGCTGTTGGATCACTGTCAGGAGCTCCCTCCTGCCAGTGTAGGGCAGCTTTAGATGGTGGGATGTCGATGTTTTGGGACCACTTTCCTGGGCTTGGGTTGTTTGGGGCTGCAGAGAGGGTTTGCTGTGCGTGGTGTGCTTCCAACTGGCAGACCTGGAGTTTGTCTGGAGGGATGGAATGCAGGACAGTGAGCAGGTCAGGAAAGCAGTGGGGATACAGCTGCCTTTGATGCTGCATGATCAGAGCCTGCATTGGACTCCGGGGCTTGACAGAGGAGCTGATTATTTTGCACCCCCTCCATCCCAGGGAGAGGAGCAGCTCGTGGGTAGCACATGGATCGCCTCTCCCACTCTCCCTGGCTCTGCTCCTGTTCCGTAGGGACCCGGAGCAGGCTTTGTCACAGCACGCCCAGTGGAGTTCGCAGCTCTCACATCACTATGAGCTCTGCTGTGCTCCCTGGGACAGCCTCAGTGGGTGCCAGCAGGAGTGGCTGTGCCAGCCCTGCCCTCCAGCAGCTGGAGCAGGGCTGTGGCTGATCCAGGGAGGCGTGCAGGCTGAAGGAAGCCACTTGGAGTATTTGGGTGAAGGTTGGCACTCAGTCTTGGAGGCCGCAGGTGCCGGCTTTTTGGGAGAAGCCAGGGAAGGCAGCAGGTACCTCCACTGTGCCTGGAACCCAGGCTGCCATGGTGGATTCCCAAGTGGAAGAGTATTAATTGGCTTTGTTATGTGCTGATCACCCCTGGAGCTGGCTGGGAAGGATAAGACATCAGCTTTGAAAAAAACACACCCATTCTTTACTTTTTCTTGGTGCCAAGTGTGTGTTTCTGCTCAGCATAGTGAGGTTGTGCGCAGGGAACAAGAGGAGGCGCAGGGACTTGGCTCTGCCTGCTGTATCCACAGTTGGATTTCTGCTTCCTCTTCTCATTGATAGATGCTCTATTCAGCCCCTTTCCCTTTCCGTTGTGGCTCAAGGGCAGGGTGCCCCAGGGCTACTCTAGCACCGTTGGCTCCTTGGTGCTGGTATTGCATCCCCTGCGCTGGCAGTGGCTGCGACTCACACGTGTAGGAGCCATGGGCAAGGGATCGCACCACACCCAGGATCTCGTCTGAGTGGCTGTGGAGGGCTGGGTCTCCTGCTCCTCCGGGCTGAATTTGTTCTGCTCAGGACCTGGGTCTCCTTGTGTTCCCCTCCCCACCCAGCCCCTGCAGCCACCATCCTGCTTCGAGTTGGTCACCGCTGTGTGATCTGCCTCCTGCAAAGCTCCTGGGTTTGCATCCTGGGGGGAACACAGTCCAGGGGCAGGGCTGAGCTGCAGCTCTGGCTTCTTCTCAAGCAGAGGAGCCTTAGTGGGCTTCGTTGTCACACCGATTGCCCCTGGCATTTGTGGTTCTAGCTGGAGACCAGGCAGTATCAGCAGCTTTGGTTCCATGTGCAGCCCTGCCCCCCCTTCCTGAGGGAATGGGTGTATGGGCCTCTCACGGGCCTGGATTGGAGCTGCTGCAGGTCCTGGCTCCTCTTGGGAGATGGCAGCTGATCTCTGTGGCTGGAGGGTTGTGGGTGGTGGGCAGCAGGGTTGCTTCTGCTTCTGGAGGGGAGGAGGCGCAGCGTTCTAGGCAGAGGGGCCTGCAGTGGTGGAGTGCTTGCTCTACCTGGGTTACAGTTTTCATGCCAGCGCAAGCGTGGATCTGTGGGGACCTTCTCTGTCCCTGTCTGCCAATGGCACAGTCGAGGCCACTTGCAAAACAGGAGTACAGAGCATATTTAATCGGCTTATGAGATCTGGTTGTGCCCACACCTCTACCCGTGCTTCCCGTTTGCTGTTTCCCCCTTTTCTTATCACGATCCTTTCAGTCGGAGCAATAGGGCCTGTGGGTGTTGGCATTGGACCTCACCCAGGACGAAGGGTAGCGCGATTGATTCACAGACGTGTGCTGGCCTGTTCCGAGCCAGTCTTGGGGACTGCAGGCCCCTCATCCCACTCTGTGGCTGTTGCTTAAATCCAGTGGGTCCTGCCTGTGGCCACAACCTGGCTGGGTGCAGGGTTATTAAACACAGCTGCAGAAACACAGCTCTGGCAGGGAAGAGCCTTGCCAGCCCGGCTATTGCATATTCCCCCCAGGATCTGGGAGCTGCCGGCTCTACAGCAAGAATTGCTTCCCCCACCCCAGTCTGGATGATTTTGTGTGCAGCGATCGCGCCTGGTTGCTGCCTGGTTTTGCTGAGAGTTTACCCTGCTTTAGCCAGGAAGCCATAAGCCCTGGCTCCAGCTCCACAGCGGTGCCAACACAGCCCCCTCACCTTCCCAGGGCCCGCCAGCCTGGGTGTTTTTGAGCAGAATAGTTTTCCGTCAGATCACTGAGCTGACTTCTTCATCCTGGGTGCGATGGGAGTGTGTGTCTGTGGGCGCCAGGACAAGGTGGGGCAGGATGGTGGGACTGCGCCTGCTGCAGTCACGCAGGGCTTAGTACACCCTGCCTCTGCTTTTTCCAGGCTTTTCTTTGTTTTTAGCAGCTTGGGTAGCTCTAATCACTGGCTTGCAGGAAGGGAGCAAAGTCTGGGGTCGGGTGGCAGCGCCCGCAGCCTCATGTCTTACACCCCGGCATGTAGGGCTGCGGGCTGGCTGCTGTGGGGAGAAGGGGGAGCTTCTCCTCCAACCAGAATGGAACCCAACCCAGTTCTCTAACATTCTATTGAGTCTGGCCCGCAGCTGAATCAAAATATCATTCCCTAGCCCTAACTCAGCTAAAGTCTGGTGCAGGATGGGAGTCAGCTTTGCCTTCTTGTGTCCTGAATCAGCCCGGTCCCCAGGGGTTTTGCTGCCTCCAGGACCCAGGCTGGTGTCTGCTCTCCTGGCCACCCCAGCATTCCCTCCCTGCAGCCCCCATTGATGTATTTACTAGATTATTACTGGTCTGAACTGGAAGTTAAGCAAAATTATGCCTGTGCTAACTGTACCCTGCCTGTGACAGAGTTGGAAATGCTCTGCTCTGCAGGGTGGGCTGGTTGCATTGCCAGTTCTGGGGAACTCCCAGGACGAATACGGTGACTGTGATCTTGTCCTGTTAAGGACACACATCTAACCGGTTCCTGCTGGGCTTCCCCTGCTGGGTTTGGATTTGGTTTCTCTCCTCTCCCTGCATACAGCGGTTACGGACCATTGCTGTGAGTTATGAAATGCCTGCTGGGTTCTGCTCCAGCAGTGGCTGCTTCTGAGCCACGAGCACAGTGATCCCAAAGATCCCTTCCTGTCTTGCTGCAGGCGCGGGTCCCTGCGTGGGGAGGTGGGAGCAGCTGTGTGCAGCACTTTCCTGTGCAAACAAGGAGCTGCAGGCACGGTCCAGCCCTCCAAAGCCTGTGTTGGATCATCTTGGGGTCTTGCAAAGCCCTGCCCTCATGAGCAGGATGAGGTGGGTGCCCGGTCTGTGTGCTGGTGGTAACATATCTTCCTTTTTTTCTTTTCCAGACTGCTCTCAGTGCTTTTTTCCAAGAAACAAACGTCCCCTACAGCCACCACCATCAGATGGTAAGTGCTTTCCCACCTCTCCAGCACTCTCCTGGGGCACAGCACCAGCTGGTGGGCGCTTTGGGCTGTTGCTCCACAGCTTCAGCAGTGCAGGCAGGGAGGTCTGACTAGGTGCTGTCAAGCTTCCTGCAAGAAAGGTTTTCCTGGAGAGCAGCCAGAGCAGCGCAGCCTGCCCTACACAGGTCCAGGAGTGCCCTCAGAAGCCTGCAGAGGGATTGGGGCAGCTTCTCGAAGAGGGATGGTCCAGTAGAGGATGCATTGGGCATGGCAAATGGTCCAGATCAGCCCCTACATGGCAGAGAGTGCCCAGGGAAGGTCTGAAGCACCGGACTATTGCAGACCCAAGCCTACTACTGTCCCCAGACTCAGTCCCTTTAACTCTGATGCACCAGGAGCCTGTAATCCTCCTGGGCAGATGTGTCTTAGGGATTTGCTGGCTGCTGTGGCCTCGTTTGACTCTTGGGGACAATTGGGGATTTGGAGCATGCAGGAAGCTTGCACACCGAGTGCCCAGCAGGGTCAGAGTGTGCCCGGTCTCCGTGGGGTGGGAGCTGAGCCTTGTGCCTGCCAAGCCAGAAAGCTGCACACGCAGGGTGGCACCAGCAGGAGCTGGAGGAGAGGGGTCCCTGACTTGGCTGGGTCCCGCCTGGGCCCTCTGACAGGAGCCGTCGCCGCAGCATTACTTCAGAGCCTTAAATAACTGCTGTTTGCAGGCAGCACCTTCACAGAGCGCGAGTCCAGCAGCATTGTGTGCTGCAGCAGTGGGGGCAGAGGGTCTTGTGGGGGGAGGCAGAAGGTGGACACCTCCAACACACCTGATCCCGTGTCTCCTTCCCGCAGATGTGCACTCCTGCCAACACGCCAGCCACGCCGCCCAACTTCCCTGATGCCCTCACCATGTTCTCCCGCCTCAAGGCCTCCGAGAGCTTCAACAGCAGCAGCCCAGTGGCCTCCATGGCAACTTCTCCACCACCTCCGGCCCCGCCGCTGCCCCAGCATGGGGCTTTCAACCCTGCTTGGCCCGCAGCTTCGCCTCCCGGCCAGCAGCAGAGCATGTGGACTCCGGCCCCGCCGGCACAGCCCGCGGGCTGGCCAGCTGCCGTCTCCCAGCAGGCCACGGCAGAACAGAAGGCCAATGTGACCATGGAGGCAGAGAGATGAGCCCACGGTGGAGAGCAAATGCGGCGGGGACCCCTGCGGATAAATATATATATATATTTTTCCCCCCTCCCCAAAGAGGAGAGGAACTTTGCTGCCAGGTCATCTGGCAGCCGCCAAGACACACGAGTAAATAGCTGCCTTGCATGGGTTTGGTTTGAAGTAGTTTTTACTTGTCCTTGAGCTGAAGGGAGCTCCCCAGAGACAGCAGGAGGCTGCGTGGGACATGGGGCCGGTGCTGGCCTCTGCCTGGGACCCTGCCGCTGCCAGGCTCTCGGGGAGGGAGCACCCCCTCCTCTCCTAGGACACCGGAGTTTGCATGCAAGTGACATTTATGGAGGAAGTCCCTTCTTCACGGTCCCCTGGGCCACCCCGCCAGTCAGGGTGGGTTATGCCTGTGTCTTTCCCCCCACCCCGTCCCCCATCCCTCACCCCCTCTTAACCAGCTTTGGGGCAGAAACCCCACGCAGCTTGTTTTTTGTAAGTGGCGGGGAGAGAGCAAGGACTGTTCCTGCTCGGCCGCAGCCTCTACCCCACATGAGCTCACTGGTGGGCAGGGCTGGGGGCTGCTGGCTCCTGGGAAGATGCCTCACTGGGGCTGGGCCAGGATGGGGAACTCGGGTGGCCCAGTGGAGCCAGCACACCCTCCCCTCGCCCTCCTGAGCTGGGATTTGCTCCAGGGCTGTTTGCATGACACAGTGTAACCCTAGAGACTGGGATCGTTTTTAACCCCTCTGTTCTTTTCTCCCGGCGGCTGGAAGTCTCTCCGGATGCGCCGCAGCCGCTTGCAATACACGCTCTTCTGCTTTGAACCCAGTGTCTTTGCTTCGTTTGCAGTAGTGGTGGGATGCAAGGAAGTCTGGCAGGATCTCCTCTCCTAGGAGACGGGAAGGAGTGTTGCAGGATCTCCTCTCCTAGCGGCTCCGTGCGTGCCGTGCTTCCAAGCTGGGGCTGGCTGCATCTCCACTGGATGCTTGCTGCTCCGAACACCCCATCCCAGCTGCGTGGTGACTGCTAGCTGCCCCACCACAGCGGCTGTGGGGGTGAGACTCCACCAGGAGCAGGCTGATAGCACCCCCTGTGTGACACTCGCAGGTCCTGGCTGCCTTCCAGAGGACCTGGGCAGGCTGGAGAAGTGGGTTTGTGAGAACCTCATAAGGTTCAACAGGGCCAAGTGCAAGGTCCTGCACCTGTGTTGGGGCAATCCCTGTTTTCAGTGCACGAGTGGGGATGATGTGATTGAGAGCAGCCCTGCAGAGAAGGACTTGGTGTGCTGGTCAATGAGAAGCTCAATATGAGCCAGCAGTGTGTGCTTGCAGCCCAGAAGGCCAATCGTATCCTGGGCAGCATCAAAAGAAGCGTGGGCAGCAGGGCAAGGGAGGTGATTCTGCCCCTCTGTTCTTCTTTTGTGAGAAGACTCATCTGGAGTATTGTGTCCAGTTCTGGAATCCTCAGCTTAAGAAGGAGATGGAGCTGTTGGAACGGGTCCAGAGGAGGCTACAAGGATGATCAGAGGGCTGGAGCACCTCCTGTATGAGGACAGGCTGAGAGAGTTGGGTTTGTTCAGTCTGGAGAAGAGAAGGCTCCGAGGAAACCTTATAGCGGCCTTCCAGTACCTGAAGGGGCTACTAGAAAGCTGGGGAGGGACTGGTAACAAAGGCTTGGAGTGATAGGATGAGTGGCAATGGGTATAAACTGGAGAGGGGCAGATTTAGACTAGACATAAGGAAGAATTTCTTCATGGTGAGAGTGAGTTCCTGGCCCAGGTTGCCCAGGGAAGTTGTGGCTGCCCCATCCCTGGGGGTGTTCAAGGCCAGGTTGGATGGGGCTTGGAGCCCCTGATCCAGTGGGAGGTGTCCCTGCCTATGGTTAGGGGTGTGGAACTAGGTGATCCTTAGGATCCTTAGGTGTGGAACTAGGTGACCCTTCCAAACCAAACTATTATTTTATTCTATGATCCCTGTGACCCCCTCCTATCCACTCTTCACCGCATGACAAGGGACCACATCCCTCAGAGGACACCATCCCTCCCATGAGGCTAGATCCCTGCATCCTTGCACTCACCAATCAATTATTAACGTCATTCTCTTCTTTCTGTTGCTGAAGTAAACACTGTAGGAGTGATGGTGTCACCCAGGCTGCCTCCTGTACAGAGGGAGCAGGGATTGGAGCTGCTGCTGGCCCTTGGAAGCCTCCCAGTGTAGGCTTGTACCTGGATGGCTCAGTCCTGTGGAGAGACAACAGCAAAGGGAGCATCTTTATGGCCTGTGTTAACCTGCTCCAGTGAGTGACTTTGGGACAGTGTGGCCCCCACCCCAGCAGTCCCCAGACCTGGACTTGACAGGGTTTGCAGACCCCAGACCCAGCCTGGTGAGGGTACAGGCTCATGCTTCATGCTGGAAGATGTACAGACCCCAGACCTGCACTAGAAGGGCTGCAGGCCCCAGATTCACACTGGAAGGGCTTGCAGACTCCAGATCCAGCCTGCTAGGGGTGCAAACTCATGCTGGAAGGTGTACAGGCCCCTTACCAGCACTGGCAGGGTTTGCATACCCTAGATCTGCACTGGAAGGGGTTGCAGACCCCAGATTCACGCTGACAGGGGGAGCAGACCCCAAACCTGGACTTGACAGGGTTTGCAGCCCCCAGCCAGTACTGGTGCCTCAATCCCTGTGTGCTCTGCAACTGGACTCTGGGCCTGGGGGAGGTGAGGGGAGCCCCTCCCTCAGTGCTGGCTTGGAAAAGAGGGATGGAGATAACGCCCTGTTGATTCTTTGGGGGCAGTGCTGGACCAGGTGGAATGGGGAGAAGCTCGTAGCGTTCACTGTGAGCTGCGCATCCCCAGGAAAAGAGGTAGGGATTGATGGGGAATGTGGGTCTGGGCTCAGGGTGGTCCCCAACACTGCCCGTCTGGAAAAAAAATGCTGCAAGGTGCTCCTCAGATCTTCTACAGCTCTGGCTTGATGCCCTCCGCAGCCCAGGGAAAGGCTGGATATGAGGAAATTTTCGGCTGGAAAGCAAGGTGATGTGCTTTCTGGAGAGGAGGTTTTCCAGTGTAAGGCGAGTGCTTGCGCCCCGCTGAGGTTGTGCCAAGCCTGGCAAGAGGATGGCTGGGAGCTGCCAGCAGGACACAGCTGAGAGAAGAGAAAATGCCGTACATTCCCCTTAACAGGGAGAAGGGAGCCAGGCCTGGGCACAGGGGTGTGTGTATTTCCCATCATCCCTGCACAGGAGAGACGTGCTCGGGCTGGAGCTGCCTGCTCAGCCACCAGGAATGATGAGCCCATCTGAGAAGAGCCGAAACAAGCTTGGGTCTTGCAAGGATGGACGGCGAGGTGATTAGTGGCAGCCAGCTTGGCTTCATCAGGGGCAGGTCCTGTCCTACCAGCCTAGCTGCTTCCTATGATGGGGAATTACAGCAGGGGACAAGGGAAAACCAATGGATGTGATTGATCTGGACTTCTGTAAAGCCCTTAACATGGACCCTCACAACAACCTTCTCTCAAATGTGGAGAGATACATATTTGATGAGTGGACTCTTTCTTGGATAAGAAATTGGTTTGGTGGTTGTTGTATTCAGGGAGTAGTGGTCAATGGCTCAAAGTCCAGATGGAGATCTCTGACAAGCTGTGTCCCTGTCTGCAGTGCGACCAGTGCTGTTTAATATCTTCATCAATGGTATTGACAGTGCGATTGAATGTACCCTCAGCAAGTTTGCAGATGACACCAAGCTGAGTGGTGCAGTTGGCACACCAGGATGGGATGTCATCCAGAGGGACCTGGAAAGGCTGGAGAAGTGGGTCTGTGAGAACCTCATGAGGTTCAAAAGGCCAAGTGCAAGGTCCTACTCCTGGGTCAGGGCAATCCCCAATGTCAGTACAGGATGGGGGACACTTTCCATATGAGGACAGGCTGAGAGAGTTGGGGTTGTTCAGTCTGGAGAAGAGAAGGCTCCAAGGAGACTTTAGAGTGACCTTATAGTACATGAAGGGGCTACAAGAAAGCTGGGGAGGGACTGTTTCCAAAGGCTTGTAGTAATAGGATGAGGGGGAACGGGTATAAACTGGAGAGGGGCAGATTTAGGCTAGACATAAGGAGGAATTTATTCACGATGAGGGTGGGGAGGCACTGGCCCAGGCTGCCCAGAGCAGGGGTGGCTGCCCCATTCCTGAAGGGGTGCAAGGCCAGGTTGGATGGGGCTTTGAGCCCCTGATCCAGTGGGAGGTGTCCCTGCCCAAGGCAACAGGGTTAGAATTAGATGGGCTTTAAAGTCCCTTCCAATCCAAACTATTCTATGATTCCCTGATTCTATGATTCCATGCATCTGGAAAGTGTTCTCCCACCCTCTAAGCCTGTGTGCTGTTGGGATGCTGATAGGCACAAATAAAAGCAAAATTCAGGGTGTAAAGGGTTTTGTGTCCTTGCAGTCGCTTTAAGGCTGGTGCTGGGAAGCACAACCACCTTCCCCTGATTCAGCCAGAGCTAAATTTGCCTCCTCTGAGCAGAGGCAGGGTCGGCTGCTTTTTATGGCAGTACCATGTGTTTGCAGAGCCTTTAAAAATAAGGAGTGGCTTATATGTTCTGGATTGACTTGTTCCTGTCTTGAAGACCTGGAACAGCTGCTGTCCATGTTTTTCCTCCTTCCTTTTTGGGTTGTTTTGTTGTAGTTTCTTTTCCCCGAATGATCATGACTCAGCCCTTCCCTGCAGCTCCCTGAGTTTCCTGGTTTCTGAATAGACTATTCTTGGGACAGTGGTTCTTGACAGATAGGAACAAGGGGACTGTTGTGTTGCTCTGCGTTTTTTTTCTCCTCCAGCCTGTCTTAATGCTCTGCTTCCTTCTGATTTTTTTTTTTTTCCTTCTTCCCAAATTATTGATCACCCTAAAATGCTGAACATCATTTCAGGCACCTTCTTATCCTTGTACCGAAGAAGCCCTCTCAGACGTGATCCAGGCTGTGATCCTTACACAGCACCAGTTTTTCTTCTGCTGCAGGGTGGTGGTGACACTCCTACGAGCCCAGAGGGCTGGACTTGTACGGCTGTAGCTATTGTAAAGCTAATAAACCTCTTGTTTCAACCCATCTAATTCATAGAATCATAGAATAGTTTGGGTTGAAAGGGACCTTACAGCCCATCCAGTTCCAACTCCCTGGATTAGGAAGAAATTCTTCACAATGAGGATGAGGAGGCACTGGAACAAGTTTCCCAGAGAAGTCGTGGCTTCCCCATCCCTGGAGGGGTTCAAGGCCAGGTTGGATGGGTCTTGGAGCCCCTGATCCAGTGGGAGGTGTCCCTGCCCATGGCAGGGGGTGGAACCAGATGAGTTTAAGGTTCCTTCCAACCCAACTCATTCCATGATTCTATGATATAAAAAACAATGACAAAAAGCTTTCTGATTGCTTCCGTAGTTATTGGCCCCGTCGATGGCGGAGGCTGGAGATCTGGAGGACGTTCTCTCTGAAATGCTTCATGATGCAGTCACGCAGCTTCTTAACACAGAGGGCATTTGGATTTCTTCTGGAGTTCATTCCTACACAGTGTGGCCTGGGGAAGGTCACCTTCCCACCGCAGGCAGGATGGGGCCAGGCGTGCCGGCTGGCACTCTCGCTGCGCTGATACACGGTTGGAAGTGAACGTGATGCCTGATACTAACCCATCTGAGCAAGGAAGCTGGTGAGGAGCTGGAGAACAGGCCTTATGAGGAGCGGCTGAGAGAGCTGGGGGTGTTTATCCTGGAGAAGAGGAGGCTGAGGGGAGACCTCATTGCTCTCTCCAACTACCTGAAAGGAGGTTGTGGAGAGGAGGGAGCTGGCCTCTTCTCCCAAGTGACAGGGGACAGGATGACAGGGAATGGCCTCAAGTTCCACCAGGGATCGTTTAGGTTGAACTCGATGATCCGGTGGGTCTTTTCCAACCTGGTGATTCTATGATTCTATGATCTTTGCTGGTTTTTATTTCTATGAAGAGCACAGCTTGTTCTGTCAAGGCCCAATAGTATGCGAGGGGAAAGTAGCCTGAGCTGTTGTATTTTTCCTTGAAAACACAGTTGGCTTTTTAAAGAGACCAGAGGCCCTCTATGTTTTCTCAAAATCTTTGGTTACCAAGAGAAATGTCTCAGACCAAAGTACCAGAGGACTGAAAACACAAGGGTAGCAGTGTTCCTCCTTAGCATCCCTTCACGGTTTTGGATATGCTGTGTCGTTGTTAAGCCAACCAAGATAAAAGCTTTTCTGTGTGAGGAGGCTCTGAGAACATTCGCTGCCAGATTAAATTAGCCTTTCTGGGAATAAATTAGTTGTTGTGATGTAGGCAGCCCCGCTCGCTGTGGCTTTAAATCCACATGTGCAAGTGCCCACAGCGGATAACTTAAATGATAGATGCAATCACTGCGTTCAGGGCAGTGCTGTTGCCTTGAGATTAGATTTCTGGCTGCTGCTGGATGTGAATCAGTCCATTGTGTTTTGTTGATCTGATTTTACCTGATTAAGTGGCAGGGCAGCCTTTTAAGAGAAAGAAAGGAAACTCTGGGGTTCAGCGCAGCTTCACTTTGGGGGGAAATCATAGACTCAAGGCAGCAGTGTACCCCTGCTGCTATGATTCCCCGACCTGGGATGCTTTTGAGGTCCTTGGGGGTCCCCGTCACCCCACAGATGGCAGAAGGGGAGTGTTGGAGCCTTGCACTGGAGGGAAGGATGAAGACTGCAGGGTGGAGGAAGGCAGTTGTGATAGGATTTCCATGCTGCTGCCTTCTCCTTTGGGCTCACATTTTTAACTGGCCACAGGATAAACAGCTGCTGCTGCCATGTGCATGCTGCCCTTTTCTTAAAGGGGTGTTTGGTTTGTCTTCTAATAAACCTTGCACTTCAACTGTCCTTTGTGTTGTACAGGATAATGCTCGCAGGAGAGGGATGTGGAGGCTCAGCTTGCCCTTCTTGCACCACTGTGACTATTCATAGAATCATAGAATCACCAGGTTGGAAAGGACCCACTAGATCATTGAATCCAACCATTCCCATCAACCACTAAACCATGTCCCTCAGCACCTCATCCACCCGTCCCTTAAACACCTCCAGGGAAGGTGACTCAACCCCCTCCCTGGGCAGCCTCTGCCAGTGCCCAATGACCCTTTCCGTGAAAAATTTTTTCCTAATGTTCAGCCTGAACCTCCCCTGGTGGAGTTTGAGGCCATTCCCTGTCGTCCTGTTCCCTGTCACTTGGGAGAAGAGCCCAGCTCCCTCCTCTCCACAACCTCCTTTCAGGTAGTTGTAGAGAGCAGTGAGGTCTCCCCTCAGCCTCCTCTTCTCCAGGCTAAACACCCCCAGCTCTCTCAGCCGCTCCTCTTGTTCTCCAGCCCCTTCACCAGCTTCGTTGCTCTTCTCTGGACTCGCTCCAGAGCCTCAACATCCTTCTTGTGGTGAGGGCCCCAGAACTGAACACAGGATTCGAGGTGCGGTCTCACCAGTGCCGAGTACAGAGGGAGAAGAACCTCCCTGGACCTGCTGGTCACGCCGTTTCTGATCCAATCCAAGATGCCATTGGTCTTCTTGGCCACCTGGGCCACTGCTGGCTCATGTTCAGTCGCTGTCAACCAACACCCCCAAGTCCCTCTCCTCCAAGCAGCTTTCTAGACAGACTTCTCCTAGTCTGAAGCTGCACAGGGTTGTTGTGCCCCAAGTGCAGGACCGTGTTAAATCTCCTGCCATTGGACTCTGCCCAGCGATCCAGCCTGTTCAGATCCCTTTGGAGCCTCCCAACCCTCCAGCAGATCCATGCTTCCACCCAGCTTAGTGTCATCCACAAGCTCACTCCTCCTAAAGCTTAGCATAGCCTTTGAGCAAGAGAGGGAAGCTGGGACGAGAGACCATTGCTGTTAAATATCAGCTGCTCCCCTGGCTGTGTTGTAGGTATTCCACAGAGGCATTATCTGCAGC
This sequence comes from Clamator glandarius, assembly GCA_033459285.1. Classification (NCBI taxonomy): domain Eukaryota; kingdom Metazoa; phylum Chordata; class Aves; order Cuculiformes; family Cuculidae; genus Clamator; species Clamator glandarius. Next base: position 14,821,328 of record JAUNZM010000157.1, read on the forward strand.
ACGTTTGGGGAATGAAGGTGCTCCCAGGGGTCTTGGATTCAAGCTAAAGGTGTTGATTTCTTGGCTTTTCAGCTCCCCTTTCGTGTGCCGCAGTTTGGGATGCATTGGCATGGTGGGAAATCAGTTTTGAACTGGCTCCTGGGCTGTTGTGACGAGGGAGAAACCATTTCCCAGCGAGTTTAATGGTGCAGATGTGGGAGCTCAGGAGAGGATTTCAGTCCTGGATCCTCCAGAGCAGCTGAGCTATTTACCTGCCCTGAGGGCACCTTGGTATTATTCTTTAATGGTCTTGGTATTATGCATTTAATTTTCACCATCTCATCCCCAGTGCCCCAAACATAGGGCTGTTCAAAACCCTTAGACAAACGATGCCTTTAATTGGACAGAAGGGCTTAGAAAATCTTAGAACAGGGACTTGAGGAGGTGCATTGCTCTGGACTAGGGATGTTTTTAATCCAGCCTCAAGAAGAGAAGTCTCCAGGGAGACCTTAGAGCAGCTTCCAGCACTGAAAGGGGCTCCAGGAAAGCTGGGGAGGACCTTTTTAGCAAGGCCTGTTGTGTCAGGACAAGGAGTAATGGTTTTAAACTAAGAGAGGGGTGATTTAGACTGGATATTAGGAAGAAATTTTTACACTGAGGGCACTGAAACACCAGGCAGTGGAGGCTCCATCCCTGGAACCACTCAGGGTGAGGTTGAATGGGGCTCTGAGCAACCTGATCTCATTAAAGCTGTCCTTGCTTCTGCAAGAGGGTTGGACTGGTTGATCTGTGAAGGTCCCTTGCAACCCAAACCATTCTACGATTCTATGAAGCTGCAATGGGTGAGCGAGCCCCGCTCTAGGCAATCTGAGGGAGGTCCTGGTCTGGAAACAAGGAGGTCTGGTCACACCATGGGAGCGAGAAGGTGAGTGTGATAACACGAGCGACCTCAGCATGGAGGAGGAGATCCAGGTGTCTCCAGATGCACTTGGCTCCTTGTTGTTAACAGCAGGACTCGGAAGAGATCTCAGACCTTAAACACTCCTGCTTAACCCCAAATCATGCTGCTTCACAAAGAGAAAGCCACAGCCTTGAATAAAATTGAGTGGCAGAGAGCTCTTCTCACGAGTCCTAACAAAAAAAAAAGGAAGGTGACACCGTAAAATCTGAGTATCAGCAGCTTCTCTGGCACTGAGGGAGGAGTGTTTGTGAGGACCGAAAAGGCTGATGCTCTCAGAGACCCAAGCTGGTGCTGTGTTTGGAATAAGAAAACATCAGCACTGTGTTGTATGTTTTGTACACTGCTTGGAAGAAAAATGGATCTGGAATCCCAATCGATGTATTCAAAGTGATTTTATTGTGTCACAAGATTGGCAAGGGAATTCCGAATGGGCTCTCAGGGGGCTGGTTCATTCTGAAATGCAGATAAATCTCCACAAAAGTGCTGATCCTCTGTGACTCCAACCTCCTCCTCCCTTGGAGCTTGCAGTGTTATTTAATGGAAGCCTCACACCGGTCAGTTGGATTTAGCAGTGATGTAGCTGTGTTATTTGGCTTTATCTCAAAAAGTTCTATAGAATGAGGGAATAATGAAAAAAAAATGGGGTGCATAAAGGAATAAAGTATTTTTTGTGTAGTTTTGGGAAAGAAATCTATAAAATTGGGGAGCCTGATCTAGTGGGAAGTGTCCCTGCCCATCGCAGGGAGATTGGAACTGGATGAGCTTTAAGGTCCCTTCCAACTCAAACTATTCTGTGATTCTATGAAAATCCTGAGTGATGCCATGGGTGATCATCTTGCGTTCATCTGCTCTGCGCAGGAGCAGGGAGATGCCACTGGATGGGCAGCAGGCTGTGGCAGCAGGAGATGCTGCTCTGTGTCAGAAACTGGAGAGCAGAATTCGGTATTGTTAGAAAGCTAGGATTGGAGTAGAACTTGTTTTTTGTTGCTTGGGATTATCGTATGTTATGTTATTCATATTATTAACTAGATATGAAACGGGTGATGTGAAGCAGTTTTTATCCTCTCAGGTGACAAACTACAGGCTCCTTGCAGCTTCCCATGGACGTTATCAAGTGTGAGCTTGGGCTGTTTGTCAACTGCAGGGAAAGTCTCATGGATAAGCTTTCTGGTTTCCCAGAGATCTGGCTTGCAGCGCCTTCTTTTTCTCCCCTGAGTCTCCCCAGAGTGGATTGCTACAGAGCAGAGGAGCTCAGGTTTGTCTTTAATGTTTCTTCTAAATGGCATCTTTGCGTCTGTCTTTGAGGCTGGGTTGGATGGGACCTTGGGCAGCCTGGTTTTGTGGGAGGTGTCCCTGCCAATGGCAGTGGGGTTGGAACTGGATGGGCTTTAAGATCCCTTCCAACCCAAACTATTCTATGATTCCATGAAGGCAGGTGCCCAGCCCGTAACATCTGAACCGAGTGCACCTCCTGAGCAGGACACAGTGTGTTTTCCAGGACCAGCCTGGCTGCAGTACACTCTGTGTTTGGAAAGCTGAGTGTTTAGGGGCTGAGTTCAGCTGCTCCAGTGATCCAGCGTGCTCTGTGCACCCCTGAGCCTTCCCCAGAGCTCCTAAATGTGTAAGGGCTGGGGTTTACTTTTGAGGTGCAGGGTAATGACCTCTCCTCACTGGCAGCTCACAGGCTCTTGTCTCTGTTTGGATGTCACGGTGAGCTCTGCAGATGCGTGATGCTTCCCCGCAGCCGTGTGCTGCAGCTTGGGAGCCTGCGGCAGAGAGCCAAGAGCTACCCCAGTTCACTCCTTTCATTTCAGCTGGTTTTCCTTTAAGTATCTAGGTTAAGTGGGTCCTGGCAGTGCTGTTTCTGCAGCCCCAGCTTGGAGAGCCAACACGCTTGGTCAGCCCATCTGGAGGCGAATGGCACTGGAGAGAATCCCAGAGGCGGCAGCAGATCCCGACAAGCACTTCTCCCGCACGTAACCCTTTGTGGGTGTTGCAGATAAACCATCCTTGTCTTAAGTGGGGGAGATTTTGCATCTGCTTTTCCTGATATCCGTCCAGAGGAGCTGCGCGAAGCAGTAATTTGATTCTCTGGCTGAGGACAGCCAAGCCCAGGGCGGTGACATGGAGATTATCTGATTGCGCTTTGGATGTAACGCCCTGAGAATTCTTGCTTTGGACACAGGACTTGGCTTCCAGCGAGGATCCGGCTCTCAGCCCACCTGCCTGCTGGCTTTCGGTGGCAAACAGAAGGTCAAACAACACGTCTGAGGTCTCGAGGTAAAGTCCGTGGTCTCGAGGTAAACAACTGCCATGGGGATGCTTCTCTGCAGAGAACGGGGAGCTGGATTGAGCGACAAATGACCTTCTCCTCTGCAGCCCTTTTTTTTTAACGGATTGCAGAGCTCTCCATCCCTGCGCAGAAAGAAGAGCCTCACCCGCATGGAAGAAGCATTTCTCTGCAGCTGAGCTCTGACTGCAGGAGTGTGGGAGAAACCTGCTGTTCGGTGAGCAGCTTGGTGGGTTTGCAGGGCTGGAGGCGTGGGGCTGGCGCTGGGGGAGACGCAGCTGAGCCGCTCAGCAGAGGAACAGACCTTTCCCTAACTTGGGTTTCCATCTGCGCCTGGTGCGAGCGAGCCCTGGGCATGCGCCCTCCCGTCGTCTTGCCCAGGACCAGGATGAGGAGTTGAGGAGGAGCTGCTGGGGTTAACTGCGGGGTGCAGGAGGGGGCTACACCAAGGATTGCCAGGCCAGCCTCTTTCTAAAAGAGGCTGGAGCACTTTATTCTGCTGTTTATTCCTTCCCTCCTGGCTCTGGGGAGATGGTGTGCAGGCTGGAGGCAGCGAATGCGTGTGGGAAAAGGCAAGGCTGAGGGGGAAGTTTGGCTCGGTTCCACGTCAAACGCAGGCAGAGGTAACACCCGACACTGCTTTTCCAGCTGGGATTTTATTTGCTGTCTTTCCTTTCAAGGTAAGAGCTGTCTGCCGTGGGTTGCATGTGGTGCTTTCAGGAGTTGAGCCACATCCCTGCAAAGCTGTGTGTGCGACGGGGCATGCGCATGGCCAGGGCAGCGTCCCCGAGGGGCTCTGGTGCAGAGAACGCGCTGCAGAGTAGGGCCAGGCTGGCCTTCCGAATCTGCTCAGAAATGCTCTTCTGGAGGAGGGAAACTCTCACCGTGATGGTCAGGGAATGGCTCCATCCACCTCTCATCCACCTCTCATCCACCTCTGCTCTGTTCACTGTCCTCTTCCTACGCCTAAAACCCTTTTGAAGGGTAACAGGCTTACAGTTGAGTGATGTTTTGCCAACATCTGATGTGCTCATGGTTATCTGCCTTCCTAGTCTCAATATTTCTGTTTCTGGAGCAGGGAGAAGCCTGGAGCACAGAGATAGCATGGTCAACACCACCCCAGTGGTGGCCACAACAGCACAAACACTGTTGTTTTTTTCACAAGGAAGAGGTTGACCTCAGTGAGGGAGCCCAGCTTCTTCAGAGCTCTTGACTTTGCTTTTAAAGATGCATTTAGAAAAGCCTGGAAGCTGAAATTTGTGTCTGTTTGACGTGCAATGAAGCTGGAAGTGGTCCTATCCTTATTTATTCATTTAATTTGAATGTGATTTTTTTTGTGCCTCTTCTAAATATCAGAAGTTATTTTTTGTGGAGGTAGAGCTCCAAAACTGTGCAGGAGCAGCTTTTGAAGTGGCAGCACCACTGACTGAGAAGTGGTGAGAAGAGGAGGCTGAGGGGAGACCTCATTGCTCTCTACAACTACCTGAAAGGAGGTTGTGGAGAGGAGGGAGCTGGGCTCTTCTCCCAAGTGACAGGGGACAGGACGACAGGGAATGGCCTCAAGCTCCACCAGGGGAGGTTCAGGCTGAACATTAGGGAAAAATTTTTCACGGAAAGTGTCATTGGTCACTGGCAGATGCTGCCCAGGGAGGGAGTTGAGTCCCCTTCCCTGGAGGGGTTTAAGGGATGGGTGGATGAGGTGCTGAGGGACATGGTTTAGTGATTGATGGGAATGGTTGGACTCGAAGATCCAGTGGGTCCTTTCCAACCTAGTGATTCCATGATTCTGTGATTGGTTGACTCTGAACAAACGCCGCTTCCCGTCTCAGTGGCTGGAGCCATGGCTCACGTAGGCAAAACAAAGGCGAATCTCTGTGGGGCTCCAGGTATCAAACGCAGGAGGAGCAAGGACAACGCAGGCTGTGTTTCTCCTCATGGGAGCACATCTTGGCAGTGCTGGGAGGCTGACTCAGAGCTGCACGGGGCCAGCTCATGGGTCTAACGTGAGTTAGACCTGCCGACAATCCGCTCCATCCTCAGATTTGTCTCACCTTGGTGATTTTGTCCAGGAGGAGGAAGCAGCCTGAAGCGTGTACGGCTGCTGCCCTGGCAGGACGGTGTTAACAGACCAAACCTCTGGGTCTCCAGGCAGTGCAGGAATGCTCTGTGCTTCTCCTTTCCCTAGTATTATCAATTCTATGGTGTGTTAGTTGTGTTCCCTGCTCCCACTACACTCACCACCTGGTTGTTTTTAACAAACGGTCCCCTCCATGCCTGTTTGGAGAGCAGGAAGGATGGGCAGATCCTTCCTTTGCTATGGAATCCCAAGCTGCTTCTGCAATGATCCTGTGTGATAAAGCAGAGGGAAATGCTGCCAGTAGGGAACACCGGATGACAACACCTCATCTTAATGGTTGGACTTGAGAAAAGGTTGGACTCGATGATCCGGTGGGTCTCTTCCAACCTGGTGATGCTATGGTTCTATGATCTCTTGTCGTCGCTGTTCGCAGCTGGGAAAGCTTTGTAGTGACCAGTTCTGGATATGTCAATAATGGGAAGTCTAGGCTTTGAGATACTGATCCCTAATTAACTCAAGATCCCTAATAACTCGAGCTGGGGCTCTGAGCATGGGAAGGAGCCTCGTGTTTCTGCACTCAGGGCTACATGCTGCCCCACCAGCTCTTGGCTGTAGAGACACCTCAGACAGAGCTCTCAGGGCTGGGAGTTACACCCTGGTCTGGGGTGATCTAGAGACCTGCTGTTTGTTCTTCTCCTCAACCTGAGATGGGACATTGGGATGAGGGAGCACAGAGCCAGCCGGAGTAGAGGGCACACAGACTGGAGCTGTAGTTGGGGTCTTTGGGACTGCAATAGAGTCGTGCTCTCCTGGTTGTGTTTGTCATAGAATTATAGAATCACTAGGTTGGAAAGGACTCACCGGATCGTGTCCAATCATCCTTATCAATCATTAAACCATGTCCCTCAGCACCTTGTCCACCCATCCCTTAAACAGCTCCAGGGAAGGTGACTCAACCCCCTCCCTGGGCAGCCTCTGCCAGTGCCCAATCACCCTTTCCGTGAAATACTTTTTCCTGATGTAAAGCCTGAACCTCCCCTGTTGGAGCTTGAGGCCATTCCCTCTCGTCCTGTCCCCTGTCACTTGGGAGAAGAGCCCAGCTCCCTCCTCTCCACAACCTCCTCTCAGGTAGTTGGAGAGAGCAATGAGGTCTCCCCTCAGCCTCCTCTTCTCCAGGCTGAACACCCCCAGCTCTCTCAGCCGTTCCTCATAAGGCCTGTTCTCCAGCCCCTTCACCAGCTTCATTGCTCTTCTCTGGACTCGCTCCAGAGCCTCAAAATCCTTCTTGTGGTGAGGGGCCCAGAACTGAAAAGCAAAGCTCCAGCCTAGCCTGCACGTAGGCTCCCGTGCAGCTGAGGTTTATTCCTTTGTGTCCACGCTGAATCCAAGCCACCTATGAAGGTCACAAGCTCTGAGAAGGTCCAGAGAGGTGACCAGGTGTGCCTGTGCGTCCCACAGCAGCGCTGCAGGGCAGGTGACGCTTGCTGGAGCAGCGAGAGCAGCCACAGCTGGGCTCCATCCTGCAGGGGCACTTGCTGGGGAGCGTGCCAGCATGGGCAATGCTTGGTTGCTGATCACTTCAAATCCTGTGCCTGGTTTTGGGGCCCTCAGTACAAGGACACTCAAGAGGCCAGAGCACGTCTGGAGATGGGAACGGAGCTGTGAAGGGTCTGGAGCTGCTGAGAGTCCTGGGGCTGTTTAACCTGGAGAAGAGGAGGCTGAGGGGAGACCTTATTGCTCCCTGCAGCTCCTGGAGAAAAGGTTGTAGTGAGGTGGGTGCTGGGCTCTTCTCCCCAGTAACCAGGGATGGGAAGAGAGGAAATGGCCTCAAGTTGTGCCAGGGGAGGTTTAATATGGATATTAGGAAAGTTTTCTTCACTGAGAGAAGCTTAAAGCCCTGGCAGAGGCTGCCCAGGGCAGTGGGGGAGTCCCCATCCCTAGAGGGGTTCAAAAAATATGTAGAGGTGGCACTTTGTGACATGGTTTAGCAAGCATGGAGGGGCTGGGCTGACGGTTGGACTTAAGGCTGGAAAAGCCCTCTAAGCTCACCCAGTCCAACTGATGAATGATTCCAGGCTCGAGGGAGAGGATGGCTGGCACTGGAAATACCCCACCAGAGCTCAAGGTTTTCCCAGAAAAACAAAGGCTTAGTCAGGGGATGGTGGCTGTTCGCAGAATGCAGGGAGTGAAGGAAAGCTGCTCAGGCTCAAGAACAGATGGGTGTAAGCTGGCTACAAATAAACTAGAATCTGTAAGGCTGTCAGAGCTGTGGGGGCCTGGAACAAGCTTCCCATGGGAATAGCAGGAGCAGGAGGGCCAACACGCTGCTGGCGTGTTGTCCCCAGAGAGGGAAGCGAGGAAGGGCTGATCCAGCGGGTCCCTCAGTCAAGGTGCCAGCCCCTGGGGCTTGGCTCTGCATTTCGCAGGAATGATGTTTGTGGTGGATTCACGTTCTGTGGTATTTAAAGTAGAGGAGCCAGAAAAGAGGAGCCTTCCAGGCGAGGGGAACTGATCTGCATCGTTAGCTGGAAGCAGCATCTCCTCTGATTGTCCTGTTACTGATAACCAGCTCTGCCCAGGGAGGGGGTTGAGTCACCTTCCCTGGAGGGGTTTAGGGTGGACGAGGTGCTGAGGGACATGGTTTAGTGATTGATGGGAATGGTTGGACTTGATGATCCGGTGGGTCTCTTCCAACCTGGTGATTCTATGATTCTATGAAAAGCCTCCACTAAACGCTGGTGACTCCATCAGATCCTGAACTTAAGCCCAGTAAACTTGGCTGAAGTTATTTGTAAAGCCTTTATTTTTCCCCCTAGGTGCTCAACTGGTCTACAAGTGTGGTTATTCCAGCAAGCCCTAGTGCGGATGCAATCTCTGCAGTCTTGGGGAATGTCTCTTCCCACATGGGAACAGCTAGTTTGGTCTGAGCTGGTTTCACAGCACAGAAAGTCACTGATGGTTCAGCTTTAATAAACCAACGTGGTGAGCGTGGGACAGCTTTGTGATGCGCTGGCTAAAAGGCATCTGGGGCTGGTGTGGGTGGTGTAGATGCTGGGGCAGAGCAAAGCCTGCAGTGTGTTGACCCTGGGGTCTCCGTGTGCCGTGGAGTCTCTGCCGCTGGATTCCAAGTCCCGTCTCTGTGGTGGTGCTGTGGGCAGGAGAAGTTTTGTTTCTCCTTTGCAAGACAGAGGGAGCAAAGTTGTTTTTGCTGAAAATAGCGGGTAAAGCTTAGAACGACTAGCAGCGGGAGTCCTTGTTCTGCGCTTCTGGGATTGTGTTTGGATGCAAAATGCTGCTCGGGGGTTGTTTAGTGGCTGGATCTTCTCAACTCCCCTCCCTGTGCCTGGGTACCATCACGCTGCTCAGCTCAGAAAGTCTCTCTGGGCAGGACATGCTGTGGGCTCCATGCTCTCGTGCTGCCAACCAGCTCCAGAGAGCGATGCTGCTGCTCTGCTCTGCTCTGCTCTGCTCTGCCCCAAGAGGTGAGGATTGCTTTGCTTTGCTTTGCTTGGCCCATGGAACAGGCTACCCAGGGAGGTGGTTGACTCACCTTCCCTGGAGGGGTTTAAAAGATGGGTGGATGAGGTGCTGAGGGGCATGGTTTAGTGATTGATGGGAATGGTTGGACTCGATGATCCAGTGGGTCCTTTCCAGCCTAGTGGTTCTGTGATTCTATGTTGATTTTGAGAGGGAATACAGTGCGGTCAGCTGTGCCAGGGCAGTGATGGGTTGGTCCGGGGCAGCTCCTGACTCCACGCGCCGGGGAAGCCGTGTGTCCTCCTGCTCCAGCAGAGCTCCTGCCCAAAGCAGGGAGGTTGGAACTGGATGATCTTGAAGGTGCCTTCCAACCCAATTGATTCCAAGTCGGCTGGGGCAGGGTTTTGTGCTTCTCACTTTAAGACAAAGGAAAGCACAGGAAACGGCTTCTAAGAGGCTTAAAAGCAACAGGCTTTCTTTTCCTCCTGGGAAGGGCACGCAGCCAACATCTTGCGCGTCACGGTTCTGTCTTAATAAGCAGAATATTGCATTAAGGGTGGCTGAGTCTGCCAAGCATGAGCAGAACAGCTCTGCAGCCCCTGCAGCTTCCTTCATCCCAGTGCATGCGTGGCGCTCGGATCCACAGGCCATCACCCTTGCTGCTGATTTTCCTGCTGGTCGAGGCAGCAGGATTAATCGCTGGCTCAGCCCAGGGGTTGTTGCCTCCTCTTACAGGTGTTCCTAGAGCAGCTGGCGTGGTGTCGGGCTGGGAGCCTCTGGATCTCCTGGGTTTTCTCACCAGCTGCTTTGATGATGGGGGCAGTAAGGCTGGTGGGTGCTGAAAGGAGTCGTCCGATGGAAAGGCAGCACCCAAGCAGTTACGGGAGGAGATCTGTGACATTAGGAAAAAATATTTCACAGAAAGGTCATTGGGCACTAGCAGAGGCTGCCCAGGGAGGGGGTTGAGTCACCTTCCCTGGAGCTGTTTAAGGGACGGGTGGATGAGGTGCTGAGGGACGTGGTTTAGTGACTGATGGGAATGATTGGACTCGATCCGGTGAGTCCTTTCCAACCTAGTGATTCTATGATTCTGTGATTCTGTGATTCTATGATTCTAAGCAGGGACACACCTGTGGGATGGGGGTTCGCGTAGCTGTGTGAGACCCCAGCAGGAGCTCCTAGTGCTGCTTCCTGGGCTCCAACAGCAACGTCACTGTGTCCCGTGCCTGATGGCAGCTTCCCAAGCACCAAGCAAACACCCTCTTACTTGTGTTTCCTGATTTAGTCACATCCTACCAGATAAAACCGAGCCAGAGTAAACAGGGAAATGGGGTTTCTTGATATTGTTGCATTTCCTTGGTGTTCAGAGCGTGTCAGTGGAGCTTTTCCATGCACCAAGGACACGGAGGCTCGTGGCTGCCATCGAGGGGGAACATGTAGCAAGGTTCCTGCCCTGAGCCGTGCTCCTCACGCCGGCACCGGGGAGGGGGTTCGGTGCAGTGGCTCCTCTTCCTCACTCTTGCTGTCTCCTTCCACACAGATCAGTGAGGGAAGCCGGCTTCCAACCTGCACGGCTCCGAAGAATCGTTCTTCTCGGCTCTGCTGAGGCCTCTGAGCTCCTTGCTGTGAGGAAGACGACAGGTAAATTTTACCCCAGGTGAAAGAATGTCTCCAGCTGTTACAGATGTTCTCGCCTTAACTCGCTCGATGAGTGTATGTGGAGATGCTCTGTGGGTTTGTGCCCTCCGCCTCAGAGTTAGCATTTTCGGCTCAGTTTTCTTCACCGAGAGAGTGGTGAAGCCCTGGCAGAGGCCGCCCAGGGCAGTGGGGGAGTCTCCATCCCTGGAGGGATTCTACAAATGTGGCGCTTTGGGGACATGGTTTAGCAGGCACGATGGGGTTGGGCTGAGGATTGGACTGGATGAGCTGAGAGGTCTTTTCCAACCGTACTGATTCTCTGATTGATTCTCCTTGCAGGGCCCCACTGAGCCATGTCCAACGACCCCCCGCCACCCTACCCGGGCGGCCCTTCGGCACCGCTGATCGAAGAGAAGCACGGCCCACCCTCCGCGGCTGGTATGGGGGGAACCGGCTGCTCTGGGGGTCGGGTGGCATTGCCAAAAGCGAGTGTGGTTTCCCTGGGATCACCCTGGCAGCTCTACCCTGCGGGGTGTGGGGCTCTGGGGGGGGTGGGATGCCCGGCCAGAGCTCCTGGGGGAGTGAGGAGAGTAGAAAATGCTCCCTGCTCAAAGCTTCTGCTTGCTGAGGTGAACCTGGGCCTCTTGGTGCCCCTGCAGACCCCACCTGCTGTCTTTGCTCCCCGGTGGGACCCACGCTGCCAAGCCACTGTCTCCCCATCAGTGCTGCCGCCTCCTGCCTTGGCTTCTGACTCTGTTTCCTTCCAGATGGCGTGGCCCCCGTGGTGGGACAGCCCCAGGGGGTTCCCGTCCCCCCTCCTGAATTCGGGCCACCCCCGTATGAGCCTCCCCTGCAGCCGGGGTTCGTGCCGCCCCACATGCCCACAGACGGCTCTGCACCCTACGTGCCCCCCGGTGAGTGCTGCGGGGCGACAGGGGTGGTGGTGGGCAAGGATCCCAGTGCCCCGAGGGCTGCGGAGGGGACACAGCAGGGGCTGGGGATGCTGGAGGGGGCAGCAGGGCTTCTGGGTTTGGGGGGGCACAGTGCGAGCCCCCCAGCAGGATACAGCCCCTCCCACCACATCTGGGGAACTGGGGTTGTGGGAGCAGCTGAGGGACCTGGAGCTGTTTAGCCTGGAGAAGAGGAGGCTGAGGGGAGACCTCATTGCTCTCTACAACTACCTGAAAGGAGGTTGTGGAGAGGAGGGAGCTGGGCTCTTCTCCCAAGGGACAGGGGACAGGACAAGAGGGAATGGCCTCAAGCTCCACCAGGGGAATTTCAGGCTTTACATCAGGAAAAAGTATTTCACGGAAAGGGTCATTGGGCACTGGCAGAGGCTGCCCAGGGAGGTGGTTGAGTCCCCTTCCCTGGAGGTGTTTGAGGGACGGGTGGACGAGGCACTGAGGGACATGGTTTAGTGATTGATGGGAATGGTTGGACTCGATGATCTGGTGGGTCTTTTCGAACTTGGTGATTCTATGATACTATGAAATGGCCTCAAGTTGCACCAGGGGAGGTTTAGATTGGATATTAGGGAAGATTTTTCCACTGACAGAGTGGTGAAGCCCTGGCAGAGGCTGCCCAGGGCAGTGGGGGCATCCCCATCCCTGAAGGGGTTCAAAAAACATGTGGCCATGGGACTGCAGGACATGGTTTAGCAGGCACAGTCGGGTTGGACTGACAGTTGGACTAGATGAGCTCAAAGGTCTTTTCCAACACAGTGATTCTATGATTCTCTGATGTTCACTTGCCGCCGTTTCTCGTTTCCAGCAGGTTATTACCCACCTCCAGGCCCTCACCCCCACATGGGTTACTACCCTGCCCCAGGCCACTACCCTTCTCCCGGCGGCCACACAGCCACTGTCCTTGTCCCATCGGGGGCAGCCACCACGGTGACAGTGTTGCAGGGAGAGATCTTCCAGGGCGCCCCAGTGCAGACTGTGTGTCCCCACTGCCAGCAAGCCATCACTACCAAGATCACCTATGAGATCGGGCTCATGAGCTTCCTTCTTGGCTTCCTCTGCTGCTTCGTGGGGTAGGTGCAGAGCTGCCAGCCCCACGGAGATGGTGGTTGCTCTGTTAGGAAAAAATTTTTCATGGAAAGGGTCATCGGGCACTGGCAGAGGCTGCCCAGGGAGGGGGTTGCATCACCTTCCCTGGAGGGGTTTAAGGGATGGGTGGACGAGGTGCTGAAGGACATGGTTTAGTGATTGATGGGAATGGTTGGATCTGATGGTTCTTTTCCAACCTGGTGATTCTATGATTCCAATCCCGGAACCCGAGGTGCTGCAGAGCCACTGTCTCTCCTCGCAGCCAAGGAAGGGGCACTCGTCCCAGCCCCCAGAGGAAGGTCCAGCTTTGTCACCCTCATGCATCTCCCCAGTTGTCCCTTTCCTCATCAACAAAGCAATTCCCTGAGGGGCGGGATGCTCTGTGCCAGGCTTCACAGTGGCAGGGGGCACAGCTGGCTCCCAGGGTGAGTACTGACCTCTCACCCCTGCCCCACGCATGCTCACAGCTCTGCACCTCCCTGTGCTCCAGGTGTGATCTCTGCTGCTGCCTGATCCCCTGCCTCTTAGATGACTTCAAGGATGTGACACACACGTGTCCCAACTGCAAGGCCTATATCTACACGTACAAGCGCATGTGCTAACAGCACTCCTGGAGCCCGAGGAATGACACCAGCCTCTCTCCTGCTGCGTCCTCCTCGTCCACGTGTGTGCAACGCTCCTTCGCTTCACCCTCTGGTGGTGTCTGTGTCTCCCTGCTCCCTCCCACCCAGAGCTGCCACCTTCCCCAGGCTCCGCTCCTCCCTGCGAATGGTTGGGTTGGCGACACCAGTGCACTGGGGATGGGGGTCCCAGGCCCATAGGAGTGGGGGAGCCATCCTTCTACACCCCATTATGCTCCAGGGCATTGGAGGAACCTGGGGAAGACCTGAAGCTGCTGGATGTGCCCAGCCCTCACTGCCCCACGGCACAGGGGCAGCCTGTGCAGGAGAGGTGGCACAGCCCGTGGGGCGCATTTAAGACAGGGCTTGCTTGTGGCTTAGCAGTGAGGAGAAACAGAGGGCGGTTCAGAGCCCTCTGCAGCCAGGTGAGCGCGGGGCCAGCAAGCAAAGCCCCTTCCCAGGCAGAGCGGTCGTTAAGGAATGGGGTGGGGGGAACGGCAGCAGCACTGCACCCTTAACTGCACCCTCTGCTCTGGCTGCATGCGCCCCTGCTGTGGCTCTTTTGGGGAAGGAAAATCCCTGGCAGGTCCTCACCCACCCAGCACAGCAAAACCGCCCCCGGCATGGCGCTCCCTGCCCCGGCGCTGTAGATTAGCGGGGTTTGTTCCCAGGTTGGGGCTCCAGCACAGCCCCGTGCCCACCGCAAAGAGCCTGGCAGCACCTGTGGGCACACACCCCACAGCCTGCCGCCACCGCAGCTGCACCCCGAGGGTTCCCTGCATGGGGGTGTAGGGGGTATTTTTTAGCTCACTCGATACAGGGCAGAAGGAAGGGGGCAAGTGGGCAGCGAGAGGAGCTGCCAGCATTATGACAGGTGAGAGGACACGGGAGCTGTTTTCAGCCTCTCCAAGGCTGCTGCTCCTCCCTCCCAAAGCGAAGCAGCAGATCTCTCAGTACGCAGCGAGGGGCTGCTCAGAGGGGTAACTGGGGCACTAGTTTGTGTTTTTATGTAAATAAATAACAGACCCTGAACTCGTGTATGTCTTCTCTTCTCCTCTGCTCAAAACCTGCAGCAGATCCAGCCCCAAGGGAGCTGAGGATGAGGAGGGATGGTGGCAGCAGGGGTCAGGGCACAGCAGCGCCCTGGGGGACAGTTATCAGCTTCCCTTCCCCAGGGCAGGGCAGCAGAGGCTCTGGGAGTAACAGGAGCTGCAGTGGGGCTGCCCTTGCTCTGCCCCCCATCAGCCACCCTCCCTGTGCCCAAGAACCAGGCAGGACCGGAGAAAAGCCCCCCCCCAATTGGGCTAGAGGAAGACGGGGGGGTGCCCCATCCCCAAGCCCAGGACAGAGTCTGCAAAGAGACAGCTCTGTGACCCCCACAACCTTCCCTGCCTCTAGGGAAGCATCTGCCCTGCAGAGCAGGAGCCCCCTTCAGCAGGGTAAGCCCCAGGCTCTCAGAGCCAGGGCAGCAGGTCCCCTCTTCACAGGAGCTGGGGGAACCCCAGAGGAGGGCATAGGGACAGGCAGGAGTCAGAGACAACAGCATGGAGTCTGTACCCACTCCAGCACCCCACACAGTCAGGTATCTCCGGGCGCAGTTTGCTCCCTCTCCCAGCGCTGTGCCTTTGGCTTTCCCCAGCTACAGCATCACAAATTTTTATTCCAGTCAAAGCTTCAGGAAAAAACCCAGCTCACCACCCCAACAACATTGCACAATGGCCACCTTCACCCCAGGGAGCTTCCTCCAACACCGAGGCCTTGTTCCTGGGACACTGCACCGAGCAGGCTGCTCATTTGAGCCAAGGGCCCCGTGGCACAGCTGGAACTTCAGTTACTGGGGTAGGAAACAGTGCTCTGCACCAAAAAGCCTGGCCACACATTCTTGGATTGCAGACCAGGGCAGGAAACTCCCTCCAGCCACGGCTCCAGGAAGGAGATGAAAAGCCAAGCAGGTGAAGCCTTTGCCAGTACAGGACAAGGCATCTCTAGCCTTAAGTCCTGCCCCAGCCTCGGTAGGGCAGTGCCAAAGGAGCCTCACACTGTGTCAGTCCTGGACACTAGTCAGCTAAAGACGTTACATTACAGCACGTGCGTTACCAGAGTCCTGGACAGTCCAGCAGGATTCTCGTTTATTTTCTTACTTCGCCCTGCGGCCAAGTCACTGCCAGCAGCATGGGCACGGTGTGGAGGACAGGGTGCACCTCTCCCCAGTCACTGTCCGGAGCCCCGTGCCGCTCTCCCCATCTATCACATCACGTACCAGGCTGCAGCTCCAGCTACCACAGCAACACAGGCCGCCAGGATCAGCTGTGCCAGGGGCTGCTTCACCAGGGCCACAGCAGCATGGTAGGGACAGCCGGGTCCTGCCTGGCCTGCTAGGACACAGAAAGCACCGTCAACGCTGTGAATCTCACGCCACGCGCGTGAGGCAGCTCTGTCCTTGCCTACAACCTACCCAGCTTGTCTGCGTAGTAAGGGCATTTGCGCACATCTCCTTTCCCATCGTGGACTGGAAAGCCTCCGTCTTGGGCTTCTTCTGGCAGCGATTTGCCAAGCTGGTCCAGCTCATCAAATACCTGCAAGCGGTAACAGTGAGTGCACAAAGAGCGCAGCACCGAACAGCTTTCACCCAGACCCTTGAATGATCTGGAGAACAGGCAAGAACCACTCACGCTTCCCTCCTCCCAAAGACAGCATGTGCCGCTCCTTTGGGAGCGCCCTGCGGTGACATCCAGCACACATTATGGCTTCCAAGAGCATCAGCTCAGCCCTTGGAGCGGGACAGATGCAGCATCACCCTGCTATTTGCCTTCCAGTCCGCAGTGGCTGCGAGGAGGCACCAAGGGGCTCTCACTGCTGCAGAGATCGCTGCTCCCATTTGTGCAGGGAGCCAGGGGGTTCCGTAAGGATCCTGATGAAGGAGCAAACCACATCCCATCACATTTCTGATCAGCTTAAACTACAAGGACCAGCTGGCAGCAGATTAAAGCTTCACCACAGTAGCTGAGACTGCCCTCGTTTCCCTGAGGCAGGAGGGCAGCTCAGTCAGGCTTCATGAAAGCAAACACTATGGGGAAGAACAAGAGGCTACAGATGTTTTTGGCCATTGGGCAACACCTCAGACATAAGACAAATTGTAACCAATGTGGCGCAACTGCTCAAATCCACTGAGACTTTCCCAGAGCCAGAGCCCAGCTCTCCCTGCTGCTTCAGAGACATGGAGCCCACAGAAATGTCACAGTGAAGTCACCTTTCTCACCAAGTCACCAAGCTTTTTTCAAGGCTTGGCTGTGGTGCTGGGGCACAGGAGGAATTCCTGTCTGACAGCAGCCGTGGCTCAAGCCAGCAGAAGCGCCACGCAAACTAGAGCCCACACCTGCCAGACAGAAGGGCTTCGCTGGTCTCAGACCTAAACCACTTTGCTTGGGTGAGCAGTTTGACCGGATTAACCTGAGCCTCAGAGCTGGTCTGGATTTGGAAGCAGCAGCACCCACGCACACAGGGGCCCCAAGGGATTTAGTACCTGCATGTTAAACCTGAAGGCTCTGTTGGCTTCTTCCACGATCCTGTCCTTGGCGTTCTTGTCCAGGTCTAGAGCATTCATCCTCGCTCTGTAGAGCTGCTTGAATTGCTGAGCATTGGAAACGTTGTCAAACACGTAGAATTGGATCCCTTCCTCAGTACTGGGCAACTTCAGGGCCCTCTGGGCTACCTTCTTCAGCACTTGGCCACCTGAGAGGTCCCCCATGTAGCGTGTGTAAGCGTGAGCTACCAGCAGCTCTGGCTCATGTTGTCCCACATGATGGATTCTGTCCACATAGTGCTGAGTTGCCTCAGAACACTGGATCTTCTCTTTCCAGTCTTCTCCATAGAAGTACTGCAGATCTTTCACCAACGCTTCTCTCCGGTGAAGCTCTACGGGGAAATACAGAGGAGCAAAGGCTGGGTTGTCCTTGTTGCGATCTATCTCCTCTTCCAGAGCAGAGTATGTGAAGTAAAGTGCCACGGTGGCCAGCTGTGGACAAAGACAGCTCACATGAGAAGCCGTTTAAATCAGCACCTCCCAACTACTCCCCTCGAACGGAGCTGGGGCGTGACACTAAGGCAGCCTGGAGAGCCCGTTCCAGGAATCCATCACTTGGAGGATCAGAGGCTCTTCTCCAAGTTCATAACAAAGCTGCCTGCAGAGCACAAAGAAAGGACGAGTGAGGCCACACCTTGAGTACTGTTTTCAGATTTGGGCCCCTCAGTACAGGGAAAGACATTGAGGGGCTGGAGTGCATCTAGAGAAGAGAACAGAGCTGGGAATGGTCTGGAGCCCAGGTGGTCTAGGAGCATTTGAGGGACCTAGGGGTGCATAGTCTGGAGGAGACTGAGAGGAGACCTTTTTTTTTTGCTCTCTACAACTACCTAAAAGGAGGTTGTATCTAGATGGAGGCTGGTCTCCTCTCCCAAGCAAGAGGTGATAGGATGAGAGGAAACAGCCTCAAGTTGTGCCACAGGAGGTTCGGATTGGATATTAGGAAAAATTTCATTCCTGACAGAGTGGTGAAGCCCTGGCAGAGCCTACCCAGGGCAGTAGTGGAGCCTCCTTTCCTTGGAGGGGTTAAAAAAAGCATATAGACCTGGCACCTGGGGACATGGTTTAGCAAACATGGTGGGGCTGGGCTGACTGTTGGTCTGGATGAGCTTAGAGGTCTTCTCCAACTTTAATGATTCTATGATCAGTCCGATGTTGTCAGCTGTATGCTCTGGGTCACCTTGAAAGCAGAGCACAGAGACTAACTTCATCCCAAAGGTGCAACTGGCACCAATAGCCTCGTGCTGACAGAGATGACTGCATGTGCCTTCAGGATCTGACAGGGCTATCAGACCCAAACCAGAAGAGAAAGCCTATGTAAAACCACCTTGTCTTCAGAGGATGGAATAAGTACTGTAAACCCAGGATTTCACTCCTAAACCACCAGCATCCATGCTGCAGCCACACCTGCCTTGAACAGCTAGAAAGCCCAGCACTTCCACCTAAGCAGGTCCGTGGCTGGCTAGCATGCTCCTCATCCCAGCTGCAGGATACACCAGGCAGGAGTCCCAGGCTAGTGCCCTCCCACAGTTTTGACTCTTTGGTCTGAATTCCCCCACCGCCTGCGCACAGGGCAGCACTTACCTTGAAGAGCTCCTTCTTGATCTGTCCTTTCAGGAAGTCTTTGACAAACTGAGTGCTCTCTGCACGGTCGTGGGATTCCTTAGTCCCCTCCTTCAGCAGCTCTGAAAGGTCGGTGGGACTGCAGACAGAGAGAACTCCTTTCACCCCATTTTCACAGGCAGTAATGAGTTTGTCCCTGTTGTGCCTAGAGGGATTCCCCCGCTCCCTACCATCTCAGGCCCACTTAGGAGAAAGTAGAAGGTGGGATCTCTCGGGCCAGCCCCACGTGAGGAAGCAGCGGGGTGGCAGCAGCCAGAGGCTCCTTCTAGAGACACAGCACCCATGTGCCAAGGATCCTCTGATCCCTGCACCATTACTTTTGCTTCTTATCCAAGAACACTACAAAAGGAGGCCTGGAGCATTTGAAGAGCCACTACCAGGGCAGTCTACGGGGGACAGAAGCCTTCATGGCATCTTCCATGCTAACTCTGGAGAAGGAGGAAGGCTCAGGTAAGAGCACCTTACAGTTTTTATGGCTCGTGCTACAGAGAGCACGTTCACATCAGCTGTGAGACAGACTTCAAACACTCCAGATGTGGATGTGCTGATCTAGGTATTCCAGGAAGCAATCTGTTCACCCTTCCCATTTTCCAAGTGTGAAGTCTTGATTTTTTGAGTGAGTTAAAAAACAAATTCACACACATAACCTCTCAGAAAAGATCTTGCCTAGACCAGTGGGTATTCTGGAAGGCAAGAGAGGCTGCTCATTGGAGCAGAGTTCACCTCTAACGTCATCTTTCAAAACAAGGAGCTGCTATCACATGAGACCGCCCAGTAAGCCATGGAAAATTGGCTCACCTTGGCTAGGAAGGCACAAACACAACTGCCAAATGGTCAAAGTGCTTATGAGCTTGATAGTAGAGACCAAGAAAATAACTGCTCGTCAGCCTTAGCTAGATCCCTCCTTCCCACCCCTTCCAATACAGTTTGATTAAACAGATTGTACTGCACATTTATTTTCTTAATCACCTACTGGAGTCCCTCACTCCTTTTCAGATGAGGAGAAAAATCACTGCTTTACCTGGAAGGTCTCCTGCCCTGACCAACACTCTGTCCGTGCCACATGGTGAGACAAGACTCACCTGACATTGTCGTCTTCCGTTTCCTCATAGCGCAAGATTTCCCCTTCTTCTCCTG
Source organism: Clamator glandarius (assembly GCA_033459285.1). Taxonomy (NCBI): domain Eukaryota; kingdom Metazoa; phylum Chordata; class Aves; order Cuculiformes; family Cuculidae; genus Clamator; species Clamator glandarius. The sequence goes on from JAUNZM010000157.1 coordinate 14,840,761, forward strand.
CCTCCGAGCCCTCCATAGCTGATGGCATCACTGGTCGGTGCTGGAGATTATACAGTCTGAAAGGCAAAATTAGAGAGGGATCTTAGAGGGGAGCTGCCTCGGCAAAGCGATGGGTATGGAACTCTGCATGGTCCAGCACGGAGCCTCTGAGCTGCTGCAGCACCAGGTGGTGAGAAGCAGCCACTGGCCATTTCCACAGCATGGCAGGCACTGCCAAGGAAGCAGAGCTTGTTTGGTTCAGGTGAACTGCAACACTAATACCCAGTTTACAAAACATTAACCTCAGAGGAGGCCTACAACACAGCAGGCAGCCTGCGTCAGGTTTTCCACTTCAGGATGGTTCCCGGTCAAAGGTGGCCAAAGTCCTCCACGTTAGCAACCTGCACTGGAATTGTCAGCAAGCTGTTTCCCACCGGCACGATCAAATACTGCATCCGATGTTAGACTTAAAGCAGAGTAACCAGAAAGGGAAGCACCTCTCCTTCGGTCAGGAGGAAGAACGAGACACTTCCACAGCAGTTCAGAGCCTTCTCTGGAAGAAGGCAGCTCTGAATTAGGGCAGGTAAATCAAGCAGCATGCAGGGGAAACAAAAGCTTTCCTTGTGATGGAGTAGATGAAGAGGAACTTCCAAAGCAGGGGCAAATTTGACTGCCCTGCCTTCCCTAGGCAGCACTCCATGAAGAGTCAAAGCAGTCACACTCTGCTTGGAGTGAGCAGCAGAGAGTTCTTGCTACCACCCACATGCTCCTCTCCTGCCTAACAGGCTTTACTTCAAACCCAGAAGTAACTGGGTTCTCCCTCCTCTTTCCCAAAAGAAAAATCACCTTGGATGTAACAAGATGCACAAGACTCGCACAGAAGTGGAAGCAAGACATCTGCTTCCACCAGCCAAACTGTTCAGACCAAAATCCAGACACCTCATTTATAAAATGGACCTGTAATCAGCTTTGTGTAGAGCAGTAGCACCACCTTACTGGGAGCCCTTGCTGATGAGCAAGGAACTAAGCTGCTTTGGAAAGAACTCGCTATGAGCAAGGCATCCCTCATGCTCTCCTACGTCAGTGCTGCTCGGTGGGCTGCACCCACAGGCTCGCTGCTCAGCCTGTATCCGAGCACTGGCAGAACAACAGACAAGCAGCTCCCAGCTCCCTCAAAGCATGGTGGTTATAAATGAACTGCCCTCTGCTTGCTCACCCCTACGTTCCTAAGCGCTGCTATGCAGCTGCTCCCACTGCCCTCCACATGCCCACAGGACTCAGCCAGGGCCGAGAACCCATCCCCACGTGCAACGCAGCAAAGCTCAGGCACAGCACCCAGTCTGGGGACACGTCCCAGCGCGGTTTCCCCCGAGGTCACAGCCTTTGCGCTCTCTGGGACAGAGCCTTTCCCCAGGGGAGGACAGACTGCAGCGCATCGCTTTGTGTTGCACACACACCAGCAGTCAAAGTCGTAGGGGCAGCAATGTCCCCATCCCTCAGGGAGAGAAACTTGGGGCAGGATGATGCAGAAAGGCCCAGCAGCACAAGGGCTCAGAGATGTGAGGAAACCAGGTTCAGGCTGGAGCAGAACAGGCTGAGACTGAGCAGCTCTGTGGAGAAGGACCTTGGAGTTCTGGTGGACACTAGGCTCACCATGAGCCAGTGCTGGGCCCGTGTGGCCAAGGGTGCCCTGGTGTGCGTGGAGAAGAGTGTGGGGAGCAGGGCGAGGGACGCTGTCCTCCCGCTTTGCTCTGCCCTAGGGAGGCCCCAGCTGGAGTCCTTTGCCCAGTTCTGGGATCCCCAGCTCCAGAGAGACAAGGAACGACCGGAGAGAGTCCAGCAAAGGCCACAGAGATGAGGGCATTGGAGCATCTCTCTTGGAAAGAGAGGCTGAGGGACCTGGGGCTGTTCAGCCCGGAGAAGAGAAGGCTGAGATGGGATCCTATCAATATCCGAAGGGCAGGGGGTAGGAAGATGGGGCCAGGCTCTGCTCAATGGTGCCCAGTGACAGGACAAGGAGCACAAACCGAAGCATGGGAAGTTCCACCTGGATATAAGGAAAAACCTCCCTCCTGTGAGGATGCTGTAACACTGGAACAGGCTGCCCAGGGAAGTTGTAAAGCATCCTTCTCCGGAGAGATCCAAACCCATCTGGATGCATTCCTGTGCACCCTCTGCTGGAGTGACCATACTTTAGCAGGGATGGACTGGATGAGCTCCAGAGGGCCCTTGCCACCCTGACCATTCTGAGATTCCCTTCTGTGAATCTGTGCTGTGTCACTCACTAGAACCACAAGTGCCTTCACACCAGGCCCTACCTCCACTCATCACACAGCTTCAGCTTCAAACACTGGGAAATGCTCGCCCTGGGGAAGGGTAACCAAAGCAAAGAGGCAAATAACCTGCACGGCCTGAGCCAGAAGCCTGTCATGGGTGCAGAGGGCACAGCCTGCTCGCCCCAAAGCACAGCCAGGAGCCTTCTGCCAGCACAGGCACATGAATTCTCCTGATGCTCTGGCTTTCTGCTCACCTTACTTCAAGGCCAGGCACTGCTCAAGAAAGACAGGTTCCAAAATTAAACTAGCTGAACTGGTTCTGATTTACCTTGTACTCCCAAAGAGCCAGAGTCCCAGAGGAAGTGTGTGCTGCCTCTGCACGCTGCCAGGCCTGTGACAGCCACCAAACAGAGCTACAAATAGCGCTTCAACATGTTCATCTCTTGGAAGAGGTTAGAGGCTGATGTTAAATCCAAACTGAAGGAGCACATCACATCAAACCTCAGAAACCAGCAGTTGGTGGCAGCAACGATCAGAGGCTCCCAGCAGCCAAACACGCGCGGCACGGCTCCCAAGGTCGTCCTTGTACAAGACAGCTCTGCTAACTCACTTCTCAGAGCCTCCATGACCACATCTCACTGCATACACAGGAGCTTTGCTCTCCATGCTACGCAGGGGACGTCACGCAGGGTCTCAGTGGACTTTACCCAAGCCCATTACTAGCACTGTAGAACAACAGCTGCTCAGAATAGTGAATTACTGTTCCAGCAGCACTGTCTGCTGTTGGAAGAAGAGGTTAACATGTAAAACGTCATTTAAGGACCCTGGTGTGCTCTCAGACCTGTATCTCCCAGTTGTTTTGGGGTTTTTTTGGTGTAAAGGCTCAGTCTGACACACTCATCTCTCCAGCAACACATAGGGCAGTGGCGACAGCAGTGCCTTTAGCCTGAGGCTAGAGTGTGCACACACAGGAAAAGATTAGATTTTTCCCAATGCCATCTCTAGGACAGACACCTCCCTGAGACACCAATGAGATGACAATCCAAGAGACAAGTCAGTACAAATCAAACCCCTGCCCTTTGTAGTACTAAGATATTGGAGGAAGAGAACCAAAGTTTTCTTTCACCACCGCAGACCCTTGCTGTTATTCAAAACCTGACAACTGAAAGTCCACAACATAGTCACTCCTCAAAGCCCTCTTTTCCCGGGACATTCTGCTCCTCTGAAAGAGACAGTGTCTTGCACACCAAGAGGGAGGTTCCAGCAGCTGCCTTCCTCCACAGCAGAGGCTGGAACCCCGCTTCATTTGCTACAAGGAGCTCTGCTCATCAAGACCCTGGCTGATGTTCAGGGTAAACACATACCTCCCTGAGGCTCTGACAACAGCCTGCCTGGGAGAAATTCAACAGCTACAGAAGAGTCAGAACAGCAGGGATGGAGAAGGGAGAGGTTTGATACGGAACACCTCAGCATTCCAAGCATTTCTTTCCCAATAACAGTGTTCAAATCCTCCAAGAGAACATCCCTGTCTCATCCAGCCAGCAATTAGCTTGCCCCTACACACATTTCCACAGGAAGCTTCACATTCAGGATGCATGGCTGTTCTCCTTGTGGGAACACACTTAATACCAACAATCCTGTGCCTTTCAAAGGAGGTAGATGCTGCTGCTGCTGCAGGGAAGCAGGACTGAAAGTCCAGTGAAGCTCCCACTGACTGGAAAAGCGGAAACATAACCCCATTTTTTAAAAAGGGAAGAAAAGGAAGACCCAGGAAGTCACAGGCCGGTCAGCCCTCTGTGCCCAACAAGATCAGAGCAGATCCTCCTGGGAACTGCTGAGGCACATGGAAAATAAGAAGGTGATTGGTGACAGCCAACATGGCTTCACTAAGGGCAAATTGTGCCTGGTGAACTTGGTGGCCTGCTACGATGGGCTACGGCACTGGTGAATAAGGGAAGAGTAACCAACATAATCTACCAGGGTTTGTGCAAAGCATCCAACATTGTCCTGCACAACATTCTGGTCTCTAAAATGAAGAGACATAGATTTGACAAATAGACCACTTCGAGGATAAGGAATTGGCTGGAAGGTCGCACTCAAAAAGTTGTGATCAATGGTGGGAGGTGTCCCTGCCCCCAGCAGGGCATTGGAATTGGATTGGCTTTGAGGTTCCTTCAACCTAAACCATTCTATGATTCTATGGAAGCCCTGGTGTCGCTTGGGCACCCTGGGGAGAGGTTCAATAATTCACAAACACCCAGGCAGGACAGAGTTTGTGTTTCCTAGATGCAATGTCACAGTATTTCCCCACACACAGAGCTTATATCTTCACTTTCACCAGCAGCAGTGTGCGGCTGGACCTACCTAAGTGCCACTGCAGCAGAGGCAAACCCACAGCTCCAGGCCGTTAGAGGTCACCTGGCAAGAACATCAGAAGAGCTGCACATTTCTCCACCTCCCTCTGGGGAGGGATTTGGCACCAGCTGCTGGAAATGACAACTCACAGAATAAATTACCAATTACCTGATCCCAGGGAGGTTTCAGACTTCACCTGGACACAGCCTGAAGCCAGGCAACAACTTGAGCCTAAGACACCCCAGCAAACACTGCGTCTGTACCCCACAGCTGAAGTCCAGCGCCGCAACAAACCCACTGAGTGATGGAAACTTCAGGTGGGTTCAGAGTTCTTGCCCAGTTTTGCACTTACAGATGTGACCTTTGTGGCAGGCAGCACATCAAGGATTCTCCCATTGCTGGGAGAGCAACACAAGGGACAAGTCAGACAGGGTCTGGTCTGGGAGAGGAGAAGCACAGGGCAGCAGACACCCAGGAATACAACAAACAACCTTCACTCCAGGGAGAGCCAGTGCTCGCCCTCACCATCCTGCTGTGCCTGTGACACCCGGAACAGGGCCAGGCCCTTACAGCTGATGTATGGGATGCATAGGAGTGTCAAGCACTGCCAGGCTTGAATGAGACACTTGTTCCACCCAACAATGGAAAAACAGGCACAGCAAGGAGCCTTCACCCTACAAGCTCTCCCAGAGCTTGGCTCCCCATGCCAGCAAGAGAACCCAGTGCAGGGCTCTTGTCCCAGGAGTCACCACAAGAAGGACATTAGGGGCTGGAGTGCATCCAGAGGAGAGAATGGAGCTAGGGAAGGGGCTGGAGAACAGAGGTTGGGGGAGTGGTGAGGGACCTGGGAGGCTGAGGGGAGACCTCATCACAATAACTCCCAGAAAGGAGGTTGAAGCGAGGTGTGTTCTGGTCTCTTCTCCCAAGTGACAAATAATGGGATGAAAAGAAATGGCCTCAAGTTTAGCCAGGGGAGATTTAGATTGGATATTGGGACATATTTCTTCACAGAAAGAGTTCTCAAGCCCTGGCAGAGGCTGCCCAGGGCAGTGGTGGAGTCCCCATCCCTGGAAGGGTTCAAAAGACAGGCAGACAAGGTGCTCAGGGATCTAGTTCAGCGGCAGACAGGGATGATTTCACTTGATGAGTTCAAAGCCCTTTTTTAACCCAGCAAGGGACTTTTTAGAAGAACACGGAATGACAGGACAAGGAGGAAAGGTTTGAGGCTGAAAGAGGGGAGCTTGAGATGAGATCTGAGGGATCTGACATTTTGCCGTGAGGGTGGGGAGGCCCTGGCCCAGGCTGCCCAGAGCAGTGGTGGCTGCCCCAGCCTTGGAGGTGTTCAACGCCAGGTTGGATGGGGCTTGGAGCCCCTGATCCAGCGGGAGGTGTCCCTGCCCATAGCAGGGAGTGGAACTGGATGGATTTAAAATCTCCTCCAGCCCAACCCCAGAAGCTGCCCCAGGCCCAGGCGGGTTCCCAGTAACGAGGAGCGGCTTGGGGGGGGTGGGGGGGAAACCCAGGCCTCTCTTTCCCATCTCGGGAGGTAGAGAGAGGGGAAGGGGAGGAACTCGGTACCCGGGAGCGGAGCAGGCCCAGCCGCGTTGCCATGGAGACGCGCGGCGCGTACTTACCCGCCGCCCCGCGCCGCGAGACAAAGCCGCGGCCCCGCCGCCCCCGCTTATGAACGCAGGGGGGAGCAAAGTGGCCAATCAGGAGCCCCCGAGGCCGCGCGCTGACGCCGCCCATTGGTGGAGGACGAGGAGGGGGCGGGAAACTAGGGAGGGGGCGGGGCTTCCGCGCTCGCCCTGCCAGACCCATCACCGGCGGCCAATGGGAAGCGGCGCCCAGAGAGGCCACGCCCCCGGGGCGTCAGCCAATGGGGTATACGTCGCGTGACGCCACGCCCCCTCAACGGCAGCCAATGGGGAGTGACGGCGCGTGAGGCCACGTCCACCTCTTCGTTAGCCAATGGGGAGCGGCGCTGTATGAGTCCCCGCCCTCTCCGGACGCCAGCCAATGGGGAGCGACGCCGAGCGAGGCCCCGCCCCTCAGGAGCAAGGGCGGGAAAGCGAGGGAGGGAAAATGGCGGCGGGGAAGGATGAGGGCTATGTATGGTCTGGCTGTCAGGGACACAGCGAGGGCTCCTTCAGGTAGCCAGTGGCATCCTGGCCTGGGTCAGTCACGGTGTGGCCAGCAGGAGCAGGGCAGGGGTCGTCCCTCTGTGCCCAACGCTGCTGAAGGCACACCTTGAATCCTGGGTTCAGTTCTGGAGCAAACATCAAACCCTGCGTTTGGTTCTGGACCGAATACATCAAACAACCTTCACTCCAGGGAGAGCCAGTGCTCGCCCTGACCGTCCTGCTGTGCCTGTGACACCCAGAACAGGGCCAGGCCCTTACAGCTGATGTATGGGATGCATAGGAGTGCCAAGCACTGCCAAGCTTGAATGAGACACTTGTTCCACCCAACAATGGAAAAGCAGGCACAGCAAGGAGCCTTCACCCTACAAGCTCTCCCAGAGCTTGGCTCCCCACGCCAGCAAGGCAGCTCAGTGCAGGGCTCTTGTCCCAGGAGTCACCACAAGAAGGACATTAGGGGCTGGAGTGCATCCAGAGAAGAGAATGGAGCTGGGGAAGGGGCTGGTGAACAGGGATTGTGGGAGCGGTGAGGGACCTGGGGCTGTTTAGCCTGGAGGAGGCTGAGGGGAGACCTCATCGCTGTCTGTAACTCCTGGAAAAGAGGTTGGAGTGAGGTGAGTGCTAGGCTCTTCTCCCAAATAACAAGCGATAGGATGAGAGGAAATGGCCTCAAGTTTTGCCAGGGGAGGTTTAGATTGAATACTGGGAAAGATTATTTCATTGACAGAGTGGTGGAGTCCCCATACCTGGAGGGGTTTAACAGATGGGTAGACAAGGTGCTTAAGGATCTGGTTTAATAGTGGACAGGTATGGTTGGAATCGATCTCAAAGCCCTTTTTGCAACCAATTATATGATTCTCACTAACCACCTTTCGGCTCCAGCCAGGTGCTCTGGCCTTGTCTGCTGATGCCTCTCGCTTGTGCTGGCTCTGTCTCTGAAACGTGGCCAGGCCCAGGGCCAAGCCTTGCTGTCTCTGTGGCACAGTCCAGCCCACAGCCTGGGGATGGGAACCTGGGGCCACTGAAAACAGCAGCACACGGAGCGAGGCCAGAGCTTTCGTTCCATCACAGCATCGCAGACTCCCAGCTGGTTCAGTTTGTTCCCTCCAGAAACTCTCCGAAGTGTATGCACAGAGAAAAGGCCATGTAATTCCCTCTCTAAAACTCACCACCAAGTATACTACAGCCTCTTCAAACTGCCTCCTTCCTTCTTCTCCCTTGAACTATCCCTCCCAACACTACCTCCTACCCATGCCATGGCACGGGCTCTTCATCGAACCTCCAACTCTGCTCTTTGCACTGACTCGCCCCTTCTTCCATCTCTCTCTTTTAGGACTCGTTCTTCCAAACAGAAACAGCTTTCACCCTCCACAGACAAGGCGATCAGTGGAGCAACGGGAGAGAGACGCCGGGCTTTGGTCCCCAGCAGTGCTCACAGGGTATCGGACCTCACCACTCCCGACATTCACCCCTCCTAGGGCTCCCCACCCCTGTGGATCTGCTGGTGCCGGAGGAGCGCGGAGCTCACGGTGAAGCCCTTCCCACAGTCGGCACAGGCGTAGGGCCGCTCTCCGGTGTGGATGCGGCGGTGCTGGATGAGGTGGGCGCTCTGCCGAAAGCTGTCCCCGCAGTCAGCGCAGGCATAGGGCCGCTCCCCTGTGTGGACCCGGTGGTGCCGGAGCAGGGCCGATTTCCAGAGGAAGCTCTTCCCACACTCTGTGCACTCAAAGGGACGCTCCCCGGTGTGGAAGCGGTGGTGCTGGATGAGGTGGGAGCTGACGGTGAAGCTCTTCCCACACTCCGTACATCCGTAGGGACGCTCGCCCATGTGGAACCGCCGGTGCTGGATGAGGGCTGAACTCACAGTGAAGCTCTTCCCGCACTCCGAGCACCTGTATGGCTTCTCCCCAGTGTGGACGCGCTGGTGTTTCATGAGCTCGGAGCTCTGGCTGAAGCTCTTCCCACACTCTGCGCACTGGTAGGGTTTCTCCCCGGTGTGGACCCGCTGGTGTCGCGTCAGGGCTGAGCTCACACTGAAGCTCTTCCCGCAGTTGCTGCACGTGTAGGGTTTCTCTCCGGTGTGCACTCGCTGGTGCTGGACCAGCTGCGAGTTCCCAGAAAAGCTCTTCCCGCACTCGGCACATTTATAGGGCTTCTCCCCAGTGTGGGTTACCTGGTGCCGGATCAGCTTCGAGCTCATGCTGAAGCTCTTTCCGCACTCGGAGCACTCGTAGGGCCTCTCTCCCGTGTGGATCCGCTGATGCTGGAGGAGATGTGACCGCTGTCGGAAATTCTCCCCGCACTCAGTGCAGGCGAAGGGTTTCTCTCCCGTGTGGATTCTCTGATGCTGGACGAGGTTGGAGCTCACTCGGAAGCTCTTCCCACAATCGCCACATATTGTCATTTTCCCTGCAGAAGGATTTCTCTGCTGCATAGTATCTGGCAGCCTCCTGAAACTTTTCCCATGGAGCGTCACTCGGCTTTGCCTCTTTCCCAGGGGTCTCAGAACTTTTTCTGACTGGCGTGGGAGGACCGGATCCTCTACAGGACTCTGGGAACTGTTCTCCTTGAAGAGTCCCGAGAGTAAACTCTTGCGCTCTGCTGACCCAGGGATGCCTTGGAGGGCATTTTCTTCTTCCTTGCTCACAATCCCATCTTCGGCTGCAATAAAATGAGAATTCAGAGAGGACAGGAAATTTTGGACAAGGGAGATCAAAAGGGGACAAATTGTAAAGATTCAGCAGATTGATTTTAATTATAAAAAGTTCTGGCATTTCCTTCCAAACTACCCAATGGATTTTCCAGAGTGCCCACAGGAACAAACCCTGGAAATAGCCCAGCATGCTTTGCCAGAACCCGAATCTAGAAAATTATCAGCTTATTAGAGGTAAAACGTCAGTGCTCAAATGGGAAAGACAGCTGCTCTCACTGTATATTACAGCTGGAAATGCTGTCAGGAGCTGAACTGGGAGTCAGAGCCACAAAGCCACAAAGAGCTGCCTCATTCAGCAGAAAGTTACTGGGCTTCCAGCAGATGCAGCCTCTCTGCTCACATGCTGCCAGCACTGCAGAGAGAGAAGTTGCACAAAGGAGACGCTAGCTCTATGGCACAAAACAGGGAGAGTGTCTGGAGCCTCGATTATGCTTCAAGGGTTTGGGAAAAGCAGGTCCTGCCTGACCAACCCCAGTCTATGGCCAGTGACCCGCTTAGTGGGCGAAAGAAAGGGCAGAGGAAGAAGCTGGCAGCTCCTGGCTTGGATGGGTGTGCTGCATGGGCTATAAAACCTCAAGAGGGGTGGACAGGGATCCATCCGGCACAGTCTGTTCTACGTTAAGAACCACCTGTATTCTGGGCTGCATCCACAGCAGTGGGACCAGCAGGGCCAGGGAGGGGATTCTGCCCCTCTGCTCTGCTCTGCTGAGACCAAACCTGGAGCCCTGTGTCTAGTTCTGGAGTCCCCAGCACAGGAGAGACATGGAGCTGCTGGACCAAGTCCAGAGGAGGCCAGAGACGATCCAAGAGCTGGAGCAGCTTCTGTACAAGGACAGGCTGGGAGAGTTGGGGTTTTCAGGCTGGAGAAGAAAAGCCTCTGGGGAGACCTCAGAGCAGCTACCAGTACTGAAAGAGGCTCCAGGAAAGCTGGGGACAGGCTCTTGATCAAGGAGTGCAGGGACAGGACAAGGGGAGCGTTTTTAAGCTGGAAGAGGGGAGATTGAGATGAGATCTTAGGGAGAAATGTTTTGCTGTGAGGGTGGGGAGGCTCTGGCCCAGGCTGCCCAGAGCAGGGGTGGCTGCCCCATCCCTGGAGGGGTTCAAGGCCAGGTTGGATGGGGCTTGGAGCCCCTGATCCAGTGGGAGGTGTCCCTGCCCATGGCAGAGGGTTGGAACTAGATGGACTTTAAGGTCCCTTCCAACCCGAACTATGATTCTACGACATCAACTGATCTACCAGAAGGTGGCTCCAAAGTAAACCAAAGGTGGCAGGGACTCCCGGAGCAGCTGGATGAGCTGTGGAATCCCTGCTACGACACAACTTCAGCCGGCGAGGAAACACAGAGACCTGCACGATGCCTGGAAAACTCGGGTCTGGCTCGGAAGCCTCCAAATGGATTGCTTGAGACGGCACACCGGGAACACCGCCACTTGGCTGCTCCCCCCGGGGACTCGGGCAGAGCCGGCAGGACCCCGCTCCAGCACGCTGCCGCCACTCCCATGCATCCCGAGGGCTCTCGGGACGTTGGAGCTGCTTTTCCCACCGATTTCCCGCAGGGAGCTGCACCGGCCTCTTACCTACGCCGGTGGCTTCGCAGGCGCGGAGGTGCGAGAGCCAGAGCTCCTCCTTGGGGTCCCTGTGGGCGATCATCGCCGGCTCCGGGAGACGGAACGAGAGGGGCGGGAGCTGCGGAGGGGAACGGGCGGCGGCGGCGCCGCGCTGGCCCCGGTGCCCCGCGACCCCACTGCACGGGAGGCTCCTCACCGCTCCGGGGGCGATATCTGGGCTACGGGGACCGGCGGGGGGTCCCCGTTACCGAACCCCGTGCTCGACCCCGGCGACCACGTGACGGCGGCGCGGTCACGTGACGGCCGCGATCACGTGACGAGGGCAGGCCGGCCCGCGCTGGCGGTTATCACGTGGCTGTGCGTGGTCACATGACGGCGACTCCCAAATGGAGGGAAAAACGGCCTGAGGGAGGCGGAGCCAAACGGGGGGCGTGGCCAATGACCAGGGGCGTGATCGAACTGAGGGAGCGTGGTCATATAACGGAGGCGTGGTGACGTGAGGGGCGTGGCCTAGGGACGGGTGTAGTCAAAGGTTGGGGAGGGGGTCGGGCCATGTGGGCGTGGCCAAAGGGAGGAGGCGTGGCCAACGACAAGGAAGTGATCGATGGTGGGGCGTGGCCAAGGACGGGGGCGCAACCTGGTCTGGTAGGGGGCGTGGCCGAGCATAGTCAATGTAATGGGCATGGCTAGTGGCGAGGGGCGAAGTCAACGCAAGGGGGTGTGCCCGGGCCATCGGAGTAGTCGACGTAGGGGGCGTGGCTAGTTGCCGGGGACGTGGCCGAGCGATAGGCGGTGTTGATGTGGGGGCGTGGCTAGTAGAGGGGGCGTGGCCTAGTGTACACGCCATCCGTGTAGTGGGCGTGGCTAGCGGCGAGGGGCGGGTCCCCGGTTGGGGCGGGGCCGCTCTCGGCGCGGGCGGGGCCGCTCTCGGCGCGGTTCGGTGCTCCCGGAGCATCATGAACCGGTTCAAGGCGTCCAAGTTCCGGCACACCGAGGCCCGGCTGCCCCGCAGGGAGGTGAGCGCCGCGGGGCGGCCCCCGCCGTCCGGTACCGGGTAGAACCAGGAGGGGAGGGGATGGTGGCGAGGCTCCCGTTGGTGCAGCCCCCGGCCGCTGCCGCCGGTCCCCGTTCCGGGCTGCGCCCCGGCGGCTGCTGGCACAAGCCAGAGGCTCCTGCTTCGCCCTCCCTGCCGACCCAGCCCCGCGGGGTACGCGCCCCACACACCCGCCTGCCGCCCCGCTTCCGCAGGGAAAGAGGAACCGATGGGAACCGACCGTGCTGTGCCCTGTCAGCCTGGCCTCCCGCTGGAGAACCCGGCTCCATGTCCCTGTCCTCTTCCTGAGGAGCCAGGGCTCTATCACCCTGTCCTCCCACCATGGAGACCAGAACCCATCACCCTGTCCTCCCCGTGTGGAGCCCGGGATGCATCACCCTGTCCTCCTACTATGGAGCTAGGGCTCTGTCACCCTGTACTCCTGCCATGGAGCCTGAGCTCCGTCACCCTGTCCCACTGGAGAACCCAGGCTCTGTCACTCTATCCTCCTGCTATGGAGCCCGGGATCCATCACCCTGTCCTCCTACTATGGAGCCCGGGATCTGTCACCCTGTCCTCCTGCTGCAGAGCCTGTTCCCCATCACTGTGCCTGCCTGCTGTAGAGCCTGAGCTCCATACCCTGTCCCACTGGAGAACCCAGGCTCCACCACCCTGTCCTCCCACCATGGAGCCTGGGCTCTGTCACCCTGTCCCACTGGAGAACCCAGGCTCTGCCACCCTGTCCTCCTGCCATGGAGCCTGAGCTCCGTTACCCTGTCCTCCCGCTGTAGAGCTTGGTCTCCATCACCCTGTCCTCCTGCTGCAGAGCACAGGCTCCAGAACCCTGTCCTCCTGCCATGAAGCCTGAGCTCCATCACCCCGTCCTCCTGCTGCAGAGCCCGGTCCCCGTCACCCTGCCCTCCCATCATGTATCCCTGGCTCCGTCACCCTGTCCTGCCCCACTCTGACCATCCCCAGCCCCACTGAGCATCGGGATCTGTCTCAGCTGATGAAGCGATCCTGGCTGGGGTGGGTTGTGCTGGCTGAGGTGCTGGGGTGCGTCACTGGGACATGTGGCCCTTCCCAGGGGTCCCCGAGCCGTGCGCCCTTTGCCCGGCATCCCCATGGCATTGAGCGAGGCTGCTGCCTGCTGCAGTGCCCAGAGGCTCCCAGCCCATGGGGTGGGAAGCAGCTGTGGGAAGCCAGCACCCTTCAGCATAGACCATAGACAGGCTGAGAGAGTTGGGGTTGATCAGTCTGGAGAAGAGAAAGCTCTGAGGAGATCTTAGAGTGACCTTCTAGTACCTGAAGGGGCTACAAGAGAGCTGGGGAGGGACTGTTCACAAAGGCTTGTAGTGACAGAATGAGGGGCAATGGGTATAAACTGGAGAGGGGCAGGTTTAGACTAGACATAAGGAGGAATTTCTTCACCATGAGAGTGGTGAGGCCCTGGCACAGGTCCCTTCCAACCCAAACCATTCTATGATTCTATAATTCTGTAATCTGGCCAGAAGTGGAATGCTCAGGCTGGGCAGGGGATGCTACCAAACATCATCACATCTGGCTACCTTTGAAAAGGATTTGGAGTTACAGCAACCCCCGGGCAGGGACATCCCTGCCACTGCTGCTCCGATGTCACTGTAGTGGGAGAGCTCTGTGGGATGCCATGCTCTCGTCTCACTGTGCAAGGAGGCATCTCCTCTGCCTCCAGCAGCCCACGCTGGGCTTGGCACGCTCGAGGTGGCCTTTCTGAGAGGCATTTCCTATCCAGGCATGAAATGCATCCCTGGGAAGTGAGGCTACATCACCCAGCTCTGCGGGGCAGGAGGTGGGAGATGGACACCTTGTCTCTGAAGCCATCTCGGGTGTCACAGCAGGAAACTCTGTCCCCGTGGAGCTGAGCAGCTTGTTTACAGAGGTGAAGGCAGATGCTTTACAGCGCAATGTAAACAAGAAGGATCACATCTGAGTCACTTCTCCCCTCCAGGCAGCATCTGGAGGGCTCTTCTGGTAGAGACGCCCTGAGAGCTTGCTGTGTGTTTTAGGCACGTGGCTGGGATGCTTTATCAGGTGCCGTGGGCACTGCTGCGGGAAGAATCACTTCCCCCGGGGCTCCCACCAGCGCACAGGAATGCTGCGGGGCCAGGATGGACCCTCTCTGCAAAACCTCGCTGCGTACTCCTGGATGCTGAGGGCCAGATCACAGAATCACAGAATAACCAGGTTGGAAGAGACCCACCAGATCGTCGAGTCCAACCATTCCCACCAATCCCTAAATCATGCTCCTAAGTACCTCATCCATCCTCACCTTAAACACCTCCAGGGACGGTGACTCGACCTGGGCAGACTGTTCCAATGCCTAACCATCCTCTCCGTGAAGAATTTTTTCCTTACCTCAAGCCTAAATCTCCCCTGGCGGAGCTTGAGGCCATTCCCTCTTGTCCTGTCCCCTGTGACTTGGGAGAAGAGCCCAGCTCCCTCCTCTCCACAACCTCCTTTCAGGTAGTTGTAGAGAGCAATGAGGTCTCCCCTCAGCCTCCTCCAGGCTAAACACCCCCAGCTCTCAGTCGCTCCTCATAAGGCCTGTTCTCCAGCCTCTTCACCAGCTTTGTTGCTCTTCTCTGGACTCGCTCCAGAGCCTCAACTTCCTTTTTGTGCTGAGGGGCCCAGAACTGAACGCAGGATTCTAGGTGCGGTCTCACCAGTGCCCAGTACAGAGGGAGAAGAACCTCCCTGGACCTGCTGGTGACCCCATCACCGAGGCACCAGTGCAGATGGTGGGAACCTTCCTCCTGGGTCTTAGTCATGGTTCAGACCTGTTCCCCACCCTTGCCTGCTGGGTGGGGGGAGAGGAACCTCTCTTTGGCAGGAGAAGGGTTAACAGGTTTGCTGTGACAGGGACCAGAGGAAGTGCTGCAGGAACTGCTGCTCTCTGTCAGGCCTCAAAAGGAAACCGTGCAACGAGAGGAAACCTGGGGCTCTGTCTTTTCTGGGCTGTGTATGCAACTGCCTTCCCTGCAAAGGGCTGGTTGTGGGGTGTCTGCCGCTCCAAACACCCACTGCAGCTCCCCGTGATGCCAGGGGGCGTGCAGGCACGGTGGCAGCTGTAAAACACCCGCTTTCCCTCGAGGGTTGGACTTGGCCCTGGGTGTGCCAGGGAGCTCCTCGTCCTGGTGAGCACTTGTGGATGTGGGTGATGCAGGGCATCCCGGTGCCCCAGGGGTAGTAGTGGGAAACACTGCGAAGCAGGAGTTTGGTTTTGGAGTTCGGAAAATGTGCTGCCAGAGGGGTTTATCTGCCTTAGTAGGCCACAGCCCAACCTTGCTCTGCTTTACACCCCAAGAGCCTTTGTCCCGTTGCAAATTCCCCAACGTCAGTTTATGACAAAGTCCTCTGAGCCCTTCCCGCCGTGGCAAAGGCTGGAATGGGATGGTTTTGGGGAGAGCTGGGATGCTCCTGGCCCGCATTCCTGGCTCCAGTGGGGAGTGTTGGGCAACTGTGTTGCCATGACCCGCCAGGAGATGCTGTAAAGGAACCTCTTTAGCGCTGGCAGCCTCCAGATAGTGCCAGGTCCATCAACGTGGGAGCTGAGAGTCTCCACCGATGCTGTGCTGATGCTTCGTTGCCTCCCCTCCACCTGTACTCCGGCCACGGCATCAGACCCCACAAATGGTTTAGTATTTGATAGGAATGGTTGGACTCGATGATCCAATGGGTCTTTTCCAACCTGCGGATTCTATGATTTTATGATTCTATGAAAACTGAGACATCTCCTGATGTGGGTTTTCCCTCTCCACCTCAGGCCTGGATCGGGGGTATCCGAGCGGCCTCCGTCGCGTCCTGTGGGAACCACGTGAAGGCCAGCAGCCGCTGGATTGCATTCAATGCCGAGGCGAAAGGTGAGACACAGTGGATAGGGTGTTGAGCACAGCTGGCAGCAGTGGGATGGAGTTGACCCTGTGGCCCCCATGAGACTGGGTCAGCCCCACTGACCCCAGGAGGCACGAGGGAGAGTGGAGGAGGCTTTTCCTGAGTTCCCCTAAAGGTGCTGACAGCCTCACATCTCTTGGCTCTCATTGCAGAGCTCGGGGGTATCCCCGTGTCCTGGGCTGTGGGGCTCCTGGGAGCATCGCAGGGGCAATGGCCAGGCTGGTGACCTGCTCCTGTGTCCTCTCCTGCAGGTGTGCTGGGCATCGTGCCGCTGGAGGGCGAGGATGGAGGCAAGAGGACCGTGTCTCAGCTCTGCTGCCACTCAGGTGAGCTGAGACCAGCTTGTCTCCAGCCTCCTTTGTGCTCGGCACCCGGGCACTGAGGAGTTGGGTGCCACTTCCCACCCCCACAGGAAGCATTTGGCCCACTGTGGGCTGTGTGGGGTGGCTCAGGGGCTGCATCCCAGCCCTGGACGCTGTGTTGGGTTGTCTCCCAGGGGAATGGAGCTGCTAGAACCCCCAGGGCCCATTATGTGTGAGCAGGGTGACCCCGATGAGTCTCACTTGTGTGTGAGGCCAAAGCCAACTGCAGCCGCTCTGCCCACATGGGGCTTTGCTGGGCAGGGCTTTTGCTGAGGAGACTGCTAGCAAGCATGAGGCTCTGGAGCGAGTCCAGAGAAGAGCAACAAAGCTGGTGAGGGGCTGGAGAACAGGCCGTATGAGGAGCGGCTGAGAGAGCTGGGGGTGTTTAACCTGGAGAAGAGGAGGTTGAGGGGAGACCTCATTGCTCTCTGCAACTACCTGAAGGGAGGTTGTGGAGAGGAGGGTGCTGGGCTCTTCTCCCAAGTGACAGGGGACAGGATGAGAGGGAAGGGCCTCAGGCTTCATCAGGGGAGGTGTAGGGTGAAAGTTAGGAAAAAATTTTTCATGGAAAGGGTCACTGGGCACTGGCAGAGGCTACCCAGGGAGGGGGTTGAGTCACCTTCCCTGGAGGTGTTTAAGGGACGGGTGGATGAGGTGCAGAGGAGCATGGTTTAGCGATTAATAGGAATGGTTGGACATGATGATCCAGTGGGTCTTTTCCAACCTGGTGATTCTATTCTGTGATTCTATTCTATTCTATGACCCACATCTCTTAATCTCTTGAGCTGCAGGGAGGATTGGACATTTAGCTCCTGCTCACGCTCCTCCTCTAGCACACCCTTCCCGTGTTACTCATTGCGCACCCTCAAGTTCCCAGTACACCCAGTGCTGGGCTGGCAGAGGAGCTGGGGATGGCATCATCGTGTGTGCACTTGGCTCCAGCAATGAGGAACAGGCTGGACTGGTGGCTCTGTGGCTCTGAGCAGCCGTGCTGTGAGCAGAGTGAGTGCTGCAGGGTGGCTGGCAGCATTGCCACTGGCACAGAAGCATGCGCCGTGGAGGCCAGGGCATCTGCCCCCTGCCCAGGAGTGATGGGGAGTTCAGGGTGCCCGTCTCCTGGTGCTGGAGCAGCCGTGCCAGCGTGGGAGGCACTGACCACCCATTTCCCATAAAAAACACCAAAGCAGCAAGACAGGAGCTGGTCCCGGTGCCCCATTCCTGCGTGCGGTGCCTTGGCTTTGCTGCAGGACTGCGCAGTGTGCCCAGCCTCCGCCCGGCTCCATTGCTGCCCCACAGCACAGGGCTAGGCAACATCTCCAAAGCAGGGAAGGGATTTTCCTCTCCTCCCAGGGCAAGTGCAGCAGCGTGAGCTGCTCGCTTTTCCTGCCTCCTGGGCCTGTCTCTCCACAGCCTCCTGGAAGCGGAAAAGTACAGTGACCTACTTTTCCAAGCATGCCAAATGCATCCAAGGGGCTGCTGCTGCCGGTGCTTGCCCTGCTGCCGGAGCTGTGAGGAGCATCCCTGCTGCCGGTGTGCTGAGCTGGGGCGTTACAAAGGGAGCCTTGTTACCAGTGTGGCCCCAGCTGGCCACGGCCTCGCTTGCTGGCATGTGGGCTTGCACAGGCGCCCTTGAGCTGCTTGTGCTTCTCCCTGTGCCTCCCAGGGATGTCTGTCCTGAAACCATTGCCAAACCTGGGTGGCGGTGGGCTAGACGGGGAAATGTAATTGTGTGGAGTTACCATTCAGGGCTCCTGTCCCCTCTGGAAGGGCATAAAGGTGTGCAACACCCTGATGGACAGTGTCATAGAATCATAGAATCATAAAATCACCAGGTTGGAAAAGACCTTTTGGATCATAGAGACCAACCATTCCCATCAATCACTAAACCATGTCCCTCAGCACCTCATCCACCCGTGCCTTAAACACCTCCAGGGAAGGTGACTCAACCCCTCCCTGGGCAGCCTCTGCCAGTGCCGAGTGACCCTTTCCGTGAAATATTTTTTCCTAACGTCCAACCTGAACCTCTCCTGCTGGAGCTTGAGGCCATTCCCTCTTGTCCTGTCCCTTGGGAGAAGAGCCCAGCTACCTCCTCTCCACAACCTCCTTTCAAGTAGTTAGAGAGAGCAATGAGGTGTCCCCTCAGCCTCCTCTTCTCCAGGCTAAACACCTCCAGCTCTCTCAGTTGCTCCTCATAAAACCTGTTCTCAGACAAAGGTCTCAGGCTCTCGCAGCAAAGCTGAGCTGCTCCAAAACACCTCGGCAGGGCTGGGTTTGACCCCACTGCCTGTGTTTGCCTGCGCGCGTGAGTGACAAGGGGCTGGGGGAGGGCGAAGGTGGGCAGATGCTGTCTGCGGGGGTAAAGCAAGGACAAAGCTCTGCCCTTCTCCTGCCAGATGTGGTGACGGACTTTGACTTCTCGCCCTTCGATCAGCTCCTGCTGGCTACAGGCTCTGCTGATGAGACGGTGAGTGCTTGGTGCCAGTGTCCCAAGAGAACACCCACCCGCTGTCCTCCGGTGTGGGGGATTTGCTGTAGAGCCTGGGGAGATGGAGCCAGAGTGATGGAATAAGAGGAGCCTGCGGAGGAGAATGCCAGCCCTGGGGAGCAGTGTGGGGTGTCCCCAGGTTGTGGGGGACAGGGCAGATGGTGTCAGCCAGGGATCAGCCCCCTCCCATCTGTGATGCCTGCAGCTCTGACGCCGCTGTGCTGCAATGAGGGGTTGCCTGGTGTCCTTGGGGTTCAAAGCCTGGAAAAGCAGCAAGCCCAGGCTCTGGTTCACCTGCCTGGGGCCTGACTCTTCTCTCCCTGGGGCTGCAGGTGAAGCTGTGGCGCTTGCCCAAGAGTGGACAGGACATGCCCAGCAGCGCGGGGCTGACCCTTGGGCCTGGGGGAGCCCCGCTGGACGTGCTGCAGTTCCACCCCACAGCAGACGGCGTCCTGGCCAGTGGCGCAGGGAAGCAAGTCACCGTCTGGGACCTGGAGCAGCAGCAGCCACTGACAGGTAGGCATGGCCGCACCTGCCAGCTCCTGCCTGCAATAGGTTATTAGGCTGAGACCAACGGCATGAGGGTTAACAAGGCCAGATGCCGGGTCCTGCACTTGAGGCACAACAACCCCATGCAGCTACAGACTGGGAGAAGTCTGTCTAGAAAGCTGCCTGGAGGAGAAGGACCTGGGGGTGTTGGTTGACAGCGACTGAACCTGAGCCAGCAGTGGCCCAGGTGGCCAAGAAGGCCAATTGCATCCTGGCTTGGATCAGAAACGGTGTGACCAGCAGGTCCGGGGAGGTTCTTCTCCCTCTGTACTCGGCACTGGTGAGACCGCTCCATGAATCCTGTGTTCAGTTCTGGGCCCCTCACCACAAGAAGGACGTTGAAGCTCTGGAGCGAGTCCAGAGAAGAGCAACAAAGCTGGTGAAGGGGCTGGAGAACAGGCCTTATGAGGAGCAGCTGAGAGAGCTGGGGGTGTTTAGCCTGGAGAAGAGGAGGCTGAGGGGAGACCTCATTGCTCTCTCCAACTACCTGAAAGGAGGTTGTGGAGAGGAGGGAGCTGGGCTCTTCTCCCAAGTGACAGGGAACAGGACGAGAGGGAATGGCCTCACGCTCCTCCAGGGGCAGTTTAGGCTGATCATTAGGAAAAGAATTTTCACAGAAAGTGTCATTGGTCGCTAGCAGAGGCTGCCCAGGGAGGGGGTTGAGTCACCTTCCCTGGAGGTGTTTAAGGGATGGGTGGATGAGGTGCTGAGGGTTTAGTGTTTGATGGGAATGATTGGACTCAAAGGTCCAATGTGTCTTTTCCAACCTGGTGATTCTATGATCTCCATCTTGCTGGTGCTTGAGATCAAGCAACAGGCTTGCGTTTGTCTGGACCTTGGTGTCACCAAACAGCCAGCGTGGGTGGATTTGGGGCAGGGAGCACCACAGCTTCCCTACGCCTCCCTGAGCTGGTGTAAAAGGCTCCTGTACTGCCCAGGGTGGCTGCAGCAGCTTTGCTGGGGATCCCCTGGGGTGATAGAACCTCGTCCCAGTGGGTCCTGGCCCCGACTCTGGCTGTCACCGGCCCTTCAGAAAGGCTGGATTATCTCTGGAGAGCTCTCCGATGCTCACCGGTGGGAGACCGATGGCTCTTGCCTCATCTGTGGGAGGGACCCTGCTTGATTGCAGCTCAGAACCTGCTTTCCTCCCCAGCCCTGGACTCTCACGGTGACCAGCTGCAGAGCCTGGCCTGGAAGCAAGACGGCCGCCTCCTCGGCACCTCCTGCAAGGTGAGCAGCTCGCACGGGTGACTCCGTGTGCCACGGCCAGGCTGCCAGCAGTGCCGCGCTCCCGGGGGGCACCAGTGACCCTAATTTTGGGAAGAGAAGGGCAGAAATGGGGTCAGTGAGCTGAGGAGCATGGGAGCACTAGATGGCGCCTACCGCTCGCCACCTGTGCACTGCTGGACACGCTAGTGTGCGCATGACTCGCATGGAAGCCAAGCGTGCAAGCCTTGCGTGGGAGCCAAGTGTGCAAACGTTGTGTGGAGGCACGTGTGCAAGCCTTGTGTGGAGGCCTGTAGCGATTAAGGCACGGACCTTGTCGATGGGGGCAACAATCGAGATCAACTTTATTGAGAGTTATCAACTTATATAGTGCCTCTGTATCCAGTAACAGCTATCCCAGTGAATTTCCACCCATGAGAATCCTGCAGTGCAGCGACAGAGTGTACCCCCCCTGTTTTCCACAGATGTGCCCCTTTCCTATTAACCCACGGGTCGTAATAAAGATTCCAAGGTCTTAACAAGCTAGCAAGCATGAGAACATCGGCTGTTTGTTCTGTGCTTGCTGCTAATATCACAGGTACACCAAGGCATCAGCTGTTTGCCCCAGCACACACGCAATACTGGAATCTTTATGCCCACAGAGGCCAAGCTTGGAAAATTTGTGGTGAGTCCAAGCCCGCAAGCCCTGCATTGAGCAGCTGGAGACCCGCACCAAGCACCAGGCTGAGCACAGAGGCTAAAACCCCAAGCCCTTGCCCCATTTGGCTGTGCCAGGCAGGAGAGAACTCGCTCCCCTGCTCACAGGATACTGGGGAGCACTGGTAGGACAGTGTCACAGGGCCAGGCTCCAGCCCTGGCTCTGCTGTGGGTTCTTCCCCTTCCTCTGGGGGCAATTTGGAGGGTGTTAGGGTCTGGGGGGCTCTGGGGATGTGCCCCAGTGCTCGATGTGGGGCAGGACCCAGACCACACAGTGCATGCCATCCATAGGAGCAGGCACTGGTTTAGTGATTGACAGGAATGGTTGAACTCGGTGATTCGGTTCAACCTGGTGATTCTATGATTCACTGCAAGCAGGAGAGTGATAGGCAAGAAGGAGGGGGTTGCTCCAGCCTTCTGCCTAATACAGCCTGACATCACACTGGCCTTGGGGTCCTTAACCCTCCTCTGTGTGTTATTTTTTTGTCTCAATAGGACAAGAAACTGCGAATCTTTGACCCGCGAGCCAGCCCAGCTGCCTGCCAGGTACTGTCTCTGGGTGTGTTGGGTGTCGGGGTGCAGCCCTGCATGACCGCGGTGCCCTCTGTTGGGGTAGGCCCCAGACTTCTCCGAGCTTGGGAGAAACAACGTGACAGAGTGGGCTGAGGGCAGGGGGAATGGGCAGCCTCCTCCTCCTCAGCCCTGGTGGCATTTGGCACAGGGGACTCTTGCCCTCCTGCCAGGGCCAGCGAGCTCCTCCAGGGCAGGGATCCCAAACCCCGTGGGGCTGCGAGCTCCCGGGCTCTGTGCCGGCCGTGTGGGAGCCGAGCAAGAGGCTCTCCAGGATGAGGACCTGCCAAGGGTGAGGGCTGGGCGGCTGGATCCGCACAGCTCAGCAAATAACAACGATTAGGAAATAAGTGGAGTTCTTAAGCCTTGATGTTGAGTTTAAACAGCCTCTTATTAGAGGTTTCCTGTGGCTTGGGGGCTCTGGCTGCTGGCAGCCACTGTCCCTGACTACAGAAGGGGCTGGAAGCCTTTGGGAGGGAAGGGATGCAATGGAGAGCAGGGTGAGATGGTCACGGCAGGCTGTCCTGCTCCTTGTGCCTCTCTACACGTACCTGTGGGCTCTGGAAGCTGATGAGCTCTAATGCTGGTGCTTGGGCACAGTGGTGACCCTGGGCACCAACCAGAGGGACTCTCCCGCTGTTGGCTGCTGAGCTCCTACAAGGTCCCTGGGTGCTTTTTGGAGGTAGGAGCTGTGCCCTGACTCTCCAGGCGGCCTCATAAACACACCACCACAGTGTATAAATATAAATCCAGTGCTTCCACGTGCGAGCAAGCCAGAGCAAAGTGCTGAAGTGGCCCCCGTGATGCTCCCCTGCTCTGGGTGCCACTTAGTGTGGCTGGAATGTACCGGTCTCTGCTCCCAGATTCATCCTGAGCCTGTTTCCCAACAGCCCCGGGTGCTGCTCCCCTCCTTGCCTGCCCCTCACTTTTCCCCGGCCAGACCTGTCGGCTGGATCGTGGTGTTTTGGCGAAGCTGTGAGCGCGATGGGCTGCAGCCAAGCCTCCTGGGGAGGGTGGACTCTGTCTTGCTGAGCTATTAAAAATAACCTGTGAATGATGGTGGCTGTTCAAAGCAGGCAGCTCGCTTCCCTCCGCTGCCGTCTGATCCAGCCTGGGACCGGCGATCAGGGTTTGCCAAGAGAAATATTCACCTTCGCTGCTGCGCTGCAGCCCCAACCCCAGCCGGCTGAGAAATGATGAAGATGTTTAGTCTTGGAGAAGTACTGTGCTGAAGGGGAAAACTTCAAAATGCCATAAATCCTCTGGAAGTTTGTACAGGGCTTGCTTAGCCAAGAGGAATAACACTCCTGTGTTTTGTTTTTTCTCTTTCCCTGGCTTGCTGGAGGGCTGGGTTAGTTGGAAAGGCTCCTTCTCCCCCAGGGCCAGCGCGGTTACGAAACCGGGTGATGCCGGGGCCGCCGTGCGGTGCCAGCACCTCCCAACTTTGAAGTCACCTGTTTTTTTGCATTGGTGAGCGAGGTGAGCAGTGCAATGGGTTTTCCAGCTGGGCTGGCCCCTCTGGCGCTGTGGGCTGCGTTTCATCCGCAGCAGGCGAAGGGCTCTGCACCGGCTCACCCTGCTCCCTTTGCAGCACGCGGTGCCGAAGCCGACCTCAGCTGGGTTTCTTAATTTGCCAAGCCTGCCTCATTAAACCATTCCGTATTTTTTTTTAAGAGCAGGGGAAAAAGGATGAGAAGGAGCTAAAATAAGAGGTTCGGGAGTGGGGAGGAGGGATTGCTGTGCCACGGTGCTCTTGGGTCTTGCAGATGCTGCACACGTGGGGCTGGGGATGAAGGATGGATGTGAGGAGGGTGCAATGTGTGCCTGGCAGGCTGCCTGCACCCTGCATTGTGCCCTCGAGGGGGGCCTGCCCCCCTAATTTGGATGGCTGTGTTCATCACAGCTATTTTGAGCGCATCCCAGCAGTGGGCAGGGGCGTGTGACGCAGCGAGAGGGGCAGAGCCGCATGGCTGGGGTCTGGTTGACACCCCTGTGCCTGGGACACACCATCTCCCTTAGGAGAGCAGTGGTTTCATCCTGCTGGACCCCCAGCTTCTCATTGCTGCATCTGGCCTGGAGCAGGGAGCTGCAGCAGCCCCTTTGAGAGCATTAGGGCTGGGCTTGCACCCCGTTGCTGCTCAACGTGCCCTCTTGGGGTCCCTAAACTGGCAGTGGAGGGTCCTGCTGTGCCTCCCCCTGCCAGGCTGGGGCTGGGTCAGAATGCTGCTGTCCTGGAGAGGTCTCGTGAGCCCCATCCTCTGCCTCTTCCCTCACCAAGGCCACGCTGCCTTGGTGGTCACCTTCTTGCCTTGACCCTCTTGCTGGAAGCGAGTCACATCCTCTCCCTGGCTTCATCTCTGCCGTGTCTCGGGGCGCTTTTGCTCTCGCACATCCTGTGGTGCTTGGACAAACCCAACAAAGCCACCCTCCCACCTGCCCTTGGGGTGCATTGTGCACCCTTCAGGTGTAGGGGGATGGAGCTGAGGGACAGGGTGCTGGTGTGGTGCCCATGCCCCAGCTGATACCCCAGAGGGGTCACCAGGACCAGTGCAGGACTGCGATTTGGGTCTGGTGGGGGGCACTGAGGTGGCATCTCAGCTCGCTTTCTGCCCCAGCCACTGGGTTCTGCAAACCCTGGGTCCCTGCACTTGGCAGGAGTGAGATGGGGACACAGCACCCTGCCTGCATACTGGGGTCTTCCCTGTCCTTTAAACCTGCGCTTTCCAAAGGGGGATGTACACGGAAACCCACGGGAGAGCAGGAGGGAAATACCAGACCCTGGGCTGTACATGCATAATGTTTATACATCAATCTTTACACAGAGATTTTACATACAATCTCCACACAGGACGAGAGGGAATGGCCTCAAGCTCCTCCAGAGGAGGTTTAGGCTGGACATCAGGAAAAAATTTTCACGGAAAGGGTCATTGGGCACTGGCAGAGGCTGCCCAGGGAGGGGTTGAGTCACCTTCCCTGGAGGTGTTTAAGGGACGGGTGGACGAGGTGCTGAGGGACATGGTTTAGTGATTGATGGGAATGGTTGGACTTGATAATTCGGTGGGTCTTTTCCAACCTAGTGATTCTATGATTCTATCTATGATCTGTCCGGCACCTGGCTCCCAGTTTGGAAACGGGGTGAGTAATGCTGGTGCCGGGCTGCGGGGCTGCTGCTGAGTGTGGCCGTCATGGGATGGAGAGGAGCCGGCTTCGTTCTCATGAGAAACATCCCCCTCCAGCGTTGCAGCAGGACCGGGGGCGAGGGAATGGCCACGTGCTGGGCGAGCGCACGCTCCTGCTCACGTTTTAATGAGCTCTGTTTGAATGAGCTCTGTTTTA
Organism: Clamator glandarius; assembly: GCA_033459285.1. Classification (NCBI taxonomy): domain Eukaryota; kingdom Metazoa; phylum Chordata; class Aves; order Cuculiformes; family Cuculidae; genus Clamator; species Clamator glandarius. The sequence continues at coordinate 14,865,982 of JAUNZM010000157.1, forward strand.
ATGAGCGGGACCGGGGCTGAGGGCGCCTAGGGACAGCTGGAAGGGTGTCCCCATGGGTTTTTCCCCACCGTGGGTTTGTCCCCCCACCTTGTGGGCCAAGCCAAGGGCAGTGCTTGATGCCTCAGAGCACTCAGGGCTTGCAGCCCTCCGAGTGCTGGGGCAGGAATGTGCTGTCCCCCTGTGGCCCTGGGAGTGGGATTGGGATTCCAGTCCATCTCCAGAATTGTGGTGACCATCCATTGAGGGAGAAAACCTCCCTGGGCAGCGCGGTGAGGTGGATGGATAAGTTGGGGTGACCTAGCCATGCCCACAACCAGGCCCCCATGGTCCCCAGCGTGGTTGATAGGAATGGTTGGGCTCAATGATCCTGGAGGTCTTTTCCAACCGAGTGATTCTGTGTCACCTTTGGCCAGGTTCCGGTTGTGGACCACTTGCCAGGGGAAGGAGCATCAAGACACAGAGCGACTTTTAGCCTTCCTTCCGCCCACCCGATCAGCGCGGGATCCCACGCTGGGGTCACCCCGGGGGTACCTGACTCCCAGCCTCTGCAGCAGCTTCCTCCGGGCTGGGGGAAGGTCCACAGCATCCCACATTCCCAAGGAGACCGTGGGAAGCTTTGAAAAAGTTGGCCTGGCTCTGGGCTGCCTATTTATAGCACCGCTCGCTCGGTGCTCTCATGCTTCTGTTCCCCAGCGTAGCTGCACGGGACTGTTTATATTTCCTCTGCTCTGCTTCCCCCTCAGCCGTCCTTCTCAGGAATGCAGCTTGGTATTGCAGACATGGGGAAGTCGAGGAGGATTCGGGATGAGCCAGGACCATTCTGAGGGATGTGAGGGCACCAGCTCGCCCTTGCACCCTTCTCTCTCACTGGATACAGCCTCTCCGGCTGGGCAGTGTGCGAGCACGAGGGTGCAGGTTGATAATTTGCTTTCCCAGGGCTGGGGCTCCAGCATGGCATTTTGGAAGCCCCCCAGCTTGCTGCCCCAGCCAGGTCTCCCATCCCTCATTGTCAAGGAGGCAAAGGTGTTTTGGGTATTTAAGAACAGCCTCATAGCACTGGCAGCTGGACATTAGGAAAAAAATTTTCACGGAAAGGTTGATTGGGCACTGGCAGAGGCTGCCCAGGGAGGGGGTTGAGTCACCTGCCCTGGAGGGGTTTAAGGGTTTAAGGGACTGGTGGATGAGGTGCTGAGGGACATAGTTTAGTGATTGATGGGAATGGTTGGGCTCAATGATCCTGTGTGTCTTTTCCAACCTAGTGATTCTATGATTCTATGAAAAGATGAGATGTGGGAGAGGAAGGATGGGAGCTGCAGGCTTCCCAGCCCATGTGGGCTCCTGCCAGAGCGTTCCTGCTGAGGTGGGAGCCTCCGCAGCCGCGGGGGCTGTTCTGGTGGGTGCCCACTTGCCTTCCTGCCCTGGCTGGGCCTGGAGCATCCTCCGGCACGTCGCCAGAGGGACTGGATGGAGGCAGGGAGCTGTGCTGGCCATGGGGTTTGAGATGATGGTGCCCAGGCCAGGAGGCAGTGTGGGCAGGAGGGAGCTCACCTGCTCGCCATGACACCGACACCACACACCGTGACAGCTGCCAGAGCATCGCTGCTGCCATGTCCAGCGGCTGAGAGATGCAGCTCACGGTCTTGGAGCAGAGACCAGGAGTGGGGCTGGCCTGGGAGAGGCTGCTCTGCTCTCCTGGCCACCTCTGGAGTAACTGGGATTTGGCAAGGAAGGGAGATCCCTCACATTCTTGTGCCGGGAGGAGGATGCGGCACTGTGGTTAACCCCTTCAGCTCTGGAGAAAGCCATTCCTCCTGTGCCCACCACCTCACTGGCTTTGGAGGGAGCGATGCTTCCCCACATCTGTGCTGGACTCCCCTCCTTCCAGGGGAGGTTTAGGCTGGACATTAGGAAAAAAAATTTCATGGAAAGAGTGACTGGGCGCTGGCAGAGGCTGCCCAGGGAGGGGGTTGAGTCACCTTCCCTGGAGGTGTTTAAGGGATGGGTGGATGAGGTGCTGGGGGACATGGTTTAGTGATTGATGGGAATGGTTGGACTCGATGATCCGGTGAGTTTTTCCCAGCCTGGTGATTCTGTGATTCTTCACCGTATGGGGCAGAGCTGGGCACCGTTCCCTCCGGCTCTGCCCTCGGCTCCCCATCCCCAGCTCTCCCAGTGCTAAAGCAGCATGTTCTCTGTGTCAGGCTCTCCCAGGCAGCCGAGGATCTGGAGGCAGTTGCTGGCTGTGGGCAGCTGTTACTGCCTCACCGGCCCAGCTGCAGCATCACTGCCAACAGCTGCATCCCACCCCCTGGTGCTGGCCCCCCGCAGCTCCCCACGTCAAGGCTGGGGACCCCTGGGTCCCGGTGCTGTATCCCAGGCTGTGCTGGCAGGGATGGCTTGAGCTGGGGAGAGGGATGGTGCTGGGAAACTCTCCCTGTGCAGGGATCTGGTTCAGAGGAGGGAACGCAGGTTTCCCCCAGCCTGGGCTGCCTCAAACCAGCTGGGCTGGACCGGCACAATGGGCTGGAGGAGGCTGGGCTGCCTTGCTGCTGGCGTGGCTGGAGAGCTGGGAGGCCCGGAGCTGGCAGGCTCCTCTCATCCTGCTGGAGGACGCACGGCTCAGGAGAGAAGCCCATCCTGCAGGCTGCACCTTATCCCCTGCTGCAGGGCCACAGAGGGGAGCCCAGCATCGCCTCTGCCAGCCCAGGGACCTGCAGTAGCCCCACAGCCACCCCGGGGCTCCCTTCTGACCCGACCACACCAGTGCCAGGTCGCACCGCTCCATCCCTGCCGAGCACCAGAGGAGGTGACATCGGGTAGGAGGTCCCCAGGACCCCCTGGCACTGCTGCCGTCTGGCCTGCGCGCTCACCTCTGGCAACATCTGCCCTGTGTGTCTGCACCCCGGCCCCGGCCTCCCCGCATACATACTTGCTGCCACACGTACTGCTTAGCCGGGATGGAACTAATGCAGAAAACATGGCCCCGCGCCGCAGCCGTGGGCTGGGAGCGGCTGTGCCCTGCTCTCAGCCAGCCGTGCCGCCGGCCCTGGGGAGCTGCCACCCAGCGCTGACTCTGGGGATGCTGTGCAGGATGGTCCAGGACGCTGGCGATGCGCAGGAGCCGGCACGGGTGCTATGGAATCTCCAGCTGTTGAGTTTTGGCTGGCGCAGCCACGTGGCTCAGGTGCAGAAGCACTCTCCTGGCTGACAAGCAGGTCTGGACCCGGTTCCCGGGGGTTTCCATTCCTCTCGGCACAGATCCTGGAACACATTCCCTTCTCCAGGCTGCCAGGAGCCAGCTCCGGTGCCAGCAGATTGGAGATGGAGGACGGGTCCCTCCTGCCCCACATCCTGCCCCCGTGGCTGAGAGCGCTGGGCTCAACTTGGCCAGCGCTGCCTCTTCCAAGCGAGACGCCGTGTTTGTGCTGGCAAGGTGACCCGTGTGCCAGAGCCAGGGTGGGGATCAGCTTGGCACCGCGTGCCTCCTCCCACCCCGGCTGTGTGTCTCTCTGGAGAGTCGGCATTCCACTGGGACCGCAGGGGCTTCTCTGGTGGAGGGTGTGGGAGATGCTGCAGAGCCTTGCGTGACCATCACAGCACGGTCACGGTGGCTCCTCTGGCACTGGGCTCACCATGCGTGTGCCAGCCCGGGGCTGTGGATGCTGGGCACCCTCCTGCGCCCACCCCGTCCCTCCTGCATCCACATCAGATCCCCTCCGCCCTCCATGGAGATGCCAGAAGCTCCATGCCGGGTTTAGCGCTGGCAGAACCCTTCAGTTTTCCATGCCAGCTCTGAAGTTGTAAGCAGTCTTTTATTGGCACTTTGCAAACAAGGGCGAGCGGGCTGCGAGTGCTGCCTGCGCCATGGGGTGAGCGCTGGCTGCCGGCTCCTGCTGGGATGCCGGGAACCGCAGGACCCATCTGGGGGCCACATGGGAGCTGGAATGCAGCCCCCACCAGCCCCACGATAACTCTGCCCTTCCCTTCCTCAGCAGAGCGACACCGGGGAGACCAAACTGTGGGGACAGGGGTCAGGACAAAGTGGTGACAGGGGCTCTGGGTGGCTCCCTGCAGGGAGCCCCGGGGAGAAGCGAAGCAGGGCTGGAGGTGGTTAGGGTGGTATGGGGAGCGTGGCCAGGTTCACATCACTGTGTGTTTTGGTAGCGTCCGGACTCACACGGGGCACCCAGCCACTGCAAATAGGATTTGGCATGGATGGAGAGCCCAGGGATGCAGCTGGGGAAGTAAGTCCCTCTGTCACCATGGCTGTGGCCAAGCCTCTCCTTGTGCCTGCCAGCACGGAGCAGCTTTCTCGTGGCACACTGGCCCCCTCACTTGTTGTGGGGAGAGCCGTTCTGTGCCCCCTCATGCTCATGTTACCTTCTGCCACCCTCTGCTCCTCACTGGGAGCCAGGCCAGCTGCTCCACAAAGCAACCATGGTGCCATGGGCACAGGGTGGGGGCTGCAGAATGTCACCGCTTGCAGGCTGAACCCACTGCGCTGTCACCGTCAGCATCACTCAGCAGATTTGGGTGTCAGCACTTGGCTCCAGGGCAATTCACAACCACTGAAGGTGAAGCACCTGTGCCGTGCAGCGTGCCCGGCAGTGATACTGATGGCTGTGTATCCTGTGCCTTGCAGAGTGTCCCAGGACATGAGAACAACAAGGATTCCCGGCTGCTCTGGGTGGGCTCCAGCGACTGCCTCATCTCCGTTGGGTTCAGTCAGGTACAGTCATAGAATCACTAGGTTGGAAAGGACCCACTGGATCATTGAGTCCAACCGTTCCCATCAAACCATCCCCATCAACTATTCCCATCTGTCCTCGCTGCGAAGGTGACCCCAGCACTACCGGGATGTCCCGGTTTGTGGTGGCTCTGCCAGGGGTGGTCTGTCCCCTGGGCAAGCAGGAGGTCCCCTCGCCGGTGACCTGGCCCTTGCTGGGGACAGCGGGAAGCTGGCTGGCAAGGGAGATGGTGCTGCGGGACCCACCAATACCGCATCTGTGTCCCTGCAGATGCGGGAGCGAGAGGTGAAGCTGTGGGACACGCGGCAGTTCAGCAGGACGATGCTCACTGTGGCACTGGACACCTCACCCGGGTAGGGAAGGGGACTTGTCGTGGGGCTGGAGGAGGGGGTACCACAGTCAGAGACCTGCAGGGATCGCGGTGGCAGAGCAGGAGGTGGCACAGAGCTCCTGGCACCAACAGTGCTTGGCTGTGAACCTGGGAACAAGGCTGGGAATGGCTTGGCCTTGTCCTCATCACATTGAGGTGGGATGGGAGGGTGGTGGCAGCTCTGGGGATGGCTTGACCATGTGCTCGTCATATTTAGGTGGGATGGGAGGGTGGTGGCAGCTCTGGGGATGGCTTGGCCATGTGCTCGTCATATTTAGGTGGGATGGAAGGGTGGTGGCAGCTCTGGGGATGGCTTGGCCATATCCTTGTCACATGTAGGTGGGTGGCGGCATTGCTGGGGACAGCTCTGGCAGTGGTTGAGGTGGCTGCTAGCTGGGAGGGTGCGTGCACCGGGGCGGCACGACAAGATGCTACGGGCGAGTGAATCCTTTCAGCTCTGCCCGTGCACCGGAGCGGCTCGGCCTCAATCCCGACTCGCGGTGGGGCTGCGGCGCTTTGTGCTGTGGCAGCTGCCCAGCCAGCCGTGGTCAGGCTGGCGGCAGAGCCCGGCTCTCCAGGTGCCCTTTGGGGAAGTGGGAGAGGAGCTTTGGTGGCCGTAAGGGCTCAGTGCCCTTTCTCACGGCTCGATGGAGCTGTCTCCTGCCTGTGGGGCACCACTGAGGTGAGGAGCGCGCTGGGGAGACCCAGCCTGGCATCATGGTGTGTGCGAGGGAATGGGAGAAGGAGGAGGCGGCAATGCCTTCATCCTGCCACAGCGATGGTTTTTTTGGATAAAGTCCTTGCCAGGATGTGCTGGAAGCCGCTGGCTCTCCCCAGAGCTGCTGGCAAAACACGAGGACCTCTCCCTCCTGTGATCTCCCAGGGTCAGCAGCAATCCTGCCCCCCCAGCTCTGCCAGTACAACAGGCAAAGGCAGCCGCAGGGTTGCCACATCCAGTCTTGGTGACCAGCCATCATTTGTGTCCAGCGTGAACACCCCCAAGGGATGCTGGATGTGCAACACACTGCAAAAGATTGTGCTGTGGGGATGCTTTGGGGTCCTGTATTGCTACCAGTGGAGAATCCTGCAGGAATTACCCTAAATCCCTGTGCTTCTCGCAGCACGCATGCGTGGGCCTCCTCGCTGGCGCTGGGCTGGGGCGAGCCAGCCCGGCTAAATTGGATGCAGACGCCAGGCTGTGCTCGGCCCCCTTTGCGCAGGCTGGAGTTATTTTGGCTGCTGGGTTTATCAGCCGCCAGGAATGTGGGTGGCGGGTGCTGCCTGCACGTCACGCCAGGGCTCTGCTGGGCTGCGGCTGCATGGCGGGGCGATACGGAGAGGGGCTGGGAGTGAAGGGGACCCCTTGTGCTGGGGGGCTGCCACACTTCCAGCCTCAACCGCTCCCTGCCTGTAAATCTCACCAAGATGACAAGTAGTGGAGGGGGATTTGGGGCTGGAGGGAATGCACTCTCCCTCCCAACTGGGGACCAGGGGGGTGTGGTGCTCAGCTAGGATTGATGCAGGAGGGTTTGGGGGTCACCGAGTCTGCCTGCAGGCAGTGCCCAAGCAGGGGACTCAGTGCGTGGGGGCGCTGGATGCTGCTGCAGTTCGAACCCCTAGGAATGGCAATTTGATACCCAGGGGATTGTGATTCGGCACCCAGGGGATGGCAGTTCATCTCCCTGGGAATGGAGATTTGGAAGCCCAAGGACTGGGATTCAGGACCCAGGGATGGTGATTCGACACCCAGGGGAGGGCGATTCATCATGCTGGGAATGGGGATTTGGCACCCCAGGGATGGTGTTTTGGCAGCCGAGGGATGGAGATTCAGCACCCAGGGGATGGCAATTTGGCACGCAGGGGTGGCAACTCGACACCCAGGGTGTGGCAATTCAGCACTGGGGGGATGGAGATTCAGAATTCAGGGGATGGTGATTCGGCACCCAAGGGATGGAGATTCAGCACCCAAGGTATGGAGATTCGGCACCCAAGGGATGGAGATTCGGCACCCAAGGGAGGAGATTCAGCAACCGGAGGATGGCGATTTGGAATCCAGGGGAGGGTGATTCGGCACCCAGGAGATAGAGGTTCAGCACCCAGGGGAGGGTGATTTGTCACCCAGGAGATAGAGGTTCAGCACCCAGGGGATGGCAGAGCATCTGTGGGGCCAGGGTGCCGGTTGTGCCTCTCTGGCAGAGCCATGGGTGCCCGGCGCAGGTCATTGTGGGCTGGGCTGGTGTTTTGGCCATGCCGGGAGCCGAGTGCCAGAGCTGGGCGCAGCAGCAGCAGCTCATTGAGGCTTTTTGAGGAAGCAATCAGTGGGCGGGCAGGAAACTCATACCATTCATTACTGACGCCAGGCCGTCAGGAAGGGGAGCCCGCAGCCCCAGCACGGCCCCAGCCATGGCCCAACCGCTCCCTGCCGAGCCAGCACCACATGTCCCAGGAACCCTGTGGCACCCCAGAGTGGGACTGTGGCATGTCCCAAGGTGGGGGACGCACTCCCCGATGCCCACAGCCACCCTGAACCCCTGCCCAGCATCCCCAGGGGAAGCGGACAGAGAGCTGGGGGCATCAGCCCCATTCACCCCGCATCAGCAAGTGTGTTTAGGGGAGTCCATCCCAAATCCTGACCAGGCGAGATCTTTGCAACCGCGTAAACCACGTTTTCAAAGCATCCCAGCTGCGTCAGGGCTGTGCCAAGCTGACCACCCCTTCACTGATGAGCAGACCTCCCTCTCCTCATTGGGTACCCGCCGTTCCCTTCGACTCAGGTTTTGTCTCCCCCCCGGCCCCCTTTAATTAGATCAAGGAGCAGTGGGGCAGGAGCCAGGAAGGGGCCTCAATAGGTTATTGTTGCCCTAAATTGTAACCAGCACCATGGAGGTTGGGTTACCGGCTCTGACTCGGGGTCAGCCACCAGACCCGGCGGCTGCCACAGCACTGCCCAGGGACGAGGCTGGCACCGCATCGGGGCCAGCGAGAACAGCAGCTCCCTTGTGTTGTGCCGCCACATCTTTCAGTGTCCCAAAAATGTCCCTGGGGAGGCTGGAGGTGCCTCCTTGCTGAGCTTGGGCACACGCAGTCTCGTGCCTGCGCCGTGGCTGGCTCGGGGCCGCAGCTGGTTCCGTAGGGACAAGGTAACGGGGTCTGCGAAGGTTCCCGGTGTCACCGTGGCATGTGGTGGGGCTGGGATGGTCGAGGGTGGGCTCAGAGATGGGGATGGCCGGATCCCCACTGCCTTTCACGGTGCAAAGTCCAGCAGAGCGGGGAGGTGTAGGAGCCGTCCCAGCAGGATGTTTGCAGAGGGATTTGGGGCTGTTTGGCTCCCCCAACGCTTGTGCAGGACATGGAGTTGTTCCAGCTGCCCCTGCCCTGGCCAAAGCCCGCGGCTGAGCTGGCTGATGGGGACCAGGCTCACAGCCCTGGCACCTCCTGGCTCCAGCCCTCGTGTGCATGAAGGCACAGGACCCACCAAGGCACCCACTGCCTCTCTGCCCCCTCTCCCCAGTTACCAGCTACGACAGGACCCCGATAGCCAGGCATGTTCCCATCCTACCTGACTCGAGCGTCTCATGCGCTGCTTTTTCCTGGGATTTAGCACCCTTTGGGGTGGTGCTGGGCATTTTGGGGGTCTCTAACAACACCCAGCCCAGCAGCCAGGTCTTGATGGCAGAACCCTGAGCAGGATCCATCCCTGTCCCCGTCACCGTCCCCATCCTCCTGCTCTCTCAGGTGCTTGGGCTGGTGGCTTCTTGCCATCAGCAGGGAAAGAGCTTTTCTTGCTGCTCCTGCTTGGCTGCCAACCTCAGACACGAGGCAGGGGGAGGCCACCTCGTCCGATAGAGTCATAGAGTCACAGAATCGCTAAGTTGGAAAGGACCGACTGGATCATTGAGTCCAACCATTCCCATCAATCTCTAAACCATGTCCCTCAGCAACTCATCCACCCGTCCCTTAAACACCTCCAGGGAAGGTGACTCAACCCCCTCCCTGGACAGCCTCTGACAGTGCCCAATCACCCTTTCCATACAATATTTTTTCCTAATGTCCAGCCTGAACCTCCCCTGGTGGAGCTTGAGGCCATTCCCTGTTGTCCTGTCCCTTGTCACTTGGGAGAAGAGCCCAGCTCCCTCCTCTCCACAACCTCCTTTCAGGTAGTTGTAGAGAGCAATGAGCTCTCCCCTCAGCCTCCTCTTCTCCAGGCTAAACACCCCCAGCTCTCCCAGTCGCTCCTCATAAGGTCTGTTCTCCAGCCCCCTCACCAGCTTCATTGCTCTTCTCTGGACTCGCTCCAGAGCCTCAACATCCTTCTTGTGGTGAGGGGCCCAGAACTGAACACAGGATTCGAGGTGCGGTACAGAGGGAGAATCACCTCCTGTCCCAGCGGGACACATCCCCATCGGCTGAGATGCTCCTGGGCAGCCGCACGAAGGGGTTAACGCTGGGGCAGCCGCCCCTCCATGCCGCCTGGTTGGTAATTACACCGTGTAAAAATAGCCCTGTGCCTGTATGGGGCCACTCAGGCGGGAAGGCGGCGAGCAGCAGCCGCTCCGAAATCGCTCCCAGATGGGCCATGGCCTCAGCCCACCGCCGCCTCCGCAGCCGAGCGGCTTTCCAGGAAGCTGGTGGGATTTCTGCCTCTCCACGAGCTCTTCCTGGCAGTTGAGGCTTTGCAGTGGTGCCTGGGATGGGCACACGCCTGCCCGGGATCCTGGCACCCTGCACCCAGGCAGCGTGTCCCCAGGGGCTCTGCGGTGGCCGTGGGGACCTGGGGAACCCAGGGGACCCAGCTTTGGTTTCCACAGGCCGTGCTTGTGCCCAGGGATGTCTTTCCAGAGGCCAGGGACACCGGGATGCCGTCGGGATGCTGGGGTAGCTGAACTTGCCCCGGTGAAGCCGGTGGCTCCTCCAGTTGTGGCTCCTCGCCGAGCCCCATCATCCCACCAGTGGTGTCTGGCTGGGGTTCTCGGTTACCAGCCCTGCTGGATCATGGAGCGAGAGGGCCTTTTTTTTTTTTTGGGTTTGTTTCAGGGGGTTTTGCAATCCTGATTCAGCTCAGAGGAATTAGCAGGGCTGCACCATGTGCCGCTCGGAGCTGCTCCTGGCACGCACCGAGGCTGGCGGTGGCCGGCAGGGAGTTTTGTGCTCAGATTTAGGAAGCCGTGTGGTCTCAGGGGCTGAAAAGGCACATTTTGGGTGCTGCCAAGCTTCCACGGAGCCACCTGAGTGCAGACGTGGGTGCTGGGTCCGAGATCCACAGGGCACTGAGGAGCATCCCCACTCCTCACTGCCCTCCTTGTGCTGCTCCCTATGCCTCCTGACTCAGAAACCTTGGCTCAGGGCTCCCCAGCCACGCTGCACCTGCCAAAACTGAGTCCCTGCTTTGCTCCTGCTGTGCCTGGGCAGCCAGTGTGGCATCTCCAACACGGATCAGTCACTTCGGAGCTGCTGGAAATGCTCCAGGAGTGATGAGACATGCCAAGGGGTCATCCCCGGCACCCACCTAGGAGCTGGGAGTTCCCTGCCAAACTCCAGCTGATTGCAAGCTGGGAAAGAGCTTCCTTAGAGCACAGACACAGCATGAAGCCAAGCAGCAAGAGGGAAGGAGCTCGAGGGAAGGCTGCAAGGTCCCTGCTGCCCAGTGCCGGAGTTGGGGATACCTTCCCTGGAGGGGTTTGAGGGACGGGTGGACGAGGTGCTGAGGGACATGGTTTAGTGAGTGATGGGAATGGTTGGACTCGATAATCTGATGGGTCTTTTCCAACCTGGTGATTCTCTGATTCTATGACATGCAGGGGCTGACCCTGCGCCCGGGCAGGCTCGGGGGCTGCGGTGGCAGCCGTCCGGAGACACCCAGTGCGAGGCAGCAGCTCTACCAGGGACTTTTCTTCTCTCCTCCTCCTCACGGGGCTGGAAAATATACAAAGCTCGCAGTGAAAATATTTACACAGCAGCAATTTTCAGAGGAATTTGGGATGTTAATTTGAAAAATCTGTGGGGAAGAGGACCACAATGGGCCCTTTGAGCGGGCGAGCGTGGCCATCACACCGAGCCGCCCGCGCCGGCGAGGGGCCCCTCGTGCCGCTGCGCCGGCCCTAATGGGAGCCAGCCCTGCCGGAAACCCACCTGGGAGCCGGGGGGCCCCGCCAGACACCCCCCACCGCACCCCTAATTGCATCCAGAGCCACTCCCTCGCGCCACCGGCCTCGGGCGAGCAGGACCAGGGTGCTGGCGGGGTCAGGGCCGTATCCTGCGGCAGAGCGGGGCAGCCGGCAGCGCGTGCGGCACGGTGGTGACCCTCGGTTGCCTCGGCCCTGCTTGTGCTCCTTCTCTCCAAATCAAACATACCTCAGCGGGCAGGGCCCCAACCTGGAAAATTCCAGCCCGAAAGATAAAGGATTGGAAAACGATTAAATCCAGAGGGTTGGAGCAGAAACCACTTGGCAACGGGAACCTGCCGAGCGCCGGCACGAAAGCCGCTGTTCTGGGGCCGGGTTTGGGGGGGCTCAACTATCAGGGCTCCAATCCTCGGCTCTGGCTGCAGCTCCGCTTTTGGGGGACAGAGCAGGCTGATGGGTGTTTTTGGGGTGCCGGTGCTGACATTTGGTGGTTGGGCTGGGTTGTTTGTCCCCCAGGTGGCCCCGCAGATCATCTGGCAAGCGGGGAGGGATGAAGTAAGGCTGGATGATTCGCAGGGCAGGGGCCGATTGGAACCCCATGGCGGCTGTTTTGGGAACACCTCCTTAGCGCCCGTGGTGGGGGGCAGCGCCGGGGGGGTGACGCCTCCCCGGCGCTGCCAAATCTCCCCCTCCGTCACCCTGACTCATCCCAGCCCTCGCCAACAACAGCGGGAGGACGCACTCGACCTTCCTGCTCCTCCGCGGGGGACGCGCTGTGCTGCCCACACCCCTGCCCGCGCGGCAGGGTGAGACACAAAAGCGCAGGGGTTTTCATTGTTGTTGTTTTACTTCTTTTTTTTTTTTTTTTACAAAAAGACACGCTTTTGGTCTGCCTTACAAAAAGAGATGGACACGAACCTGTAGTAGAAAACAACAAAAAAAAACTTTCCCAAAAGAAATGGGAAATAACCGCGTATAAATATTCTCTCAGAGTTCTTAAAGCTTCAATTCCCAGTTCGCCTGCTCGGCGCTTCCTTCAGCCCGGGGGTCCCGAGGGTCCCAGCACCTCGGCCGGGCTTTATTGCTCACATCAGCTTCCAGGGAGTCGAGAGTCACGGGTTGTGCTCTGCTAAAGGACCCTTGTTGCCAGCACCTGAATGTCCCTTAGCCGAGTCACTGGCAGCTTTCTTTTGAGCAGTAGCTAAAAACAAAAAGCCCACCCAAACCCCACATTAAAAACCCCCAACCCCCTCCTCTTTCAGTACGCACGTTCTACGTAGTCACAGAAATCAAGGCACTGAGCAGTAAAATTAGTGTCTCCTCCCGGCACGTGGCAGCCTCTCGAAAATTGCACATTAGGGGCTTGGGGGTTTTCTGTCTTAATTCAGCGAACTCCTCACCCCAGAGGGAGACGGCTGGACCTGAACCTTCATCTGTCCAGGGCGCCCCTCACCTGGCAGCCCCATCCCGCCTGCTTCAGAAATAGGAGGGTTTGAGCCCTGGGGTGTTGTTGTTGCTGGGATAGTGTGACTGCATGAGCGGGACTTCGCACTCGGAGCCAGCGGAAAGCATCGCCGCCTCAGGGGGCACCTTGCAGCCATGACCGCTCAAATCCCCATTTTCCAGGCAGGCTTTCACCCCTTCCAACTCCAGGGGACCGGCGTCCACCCCGGTGCCGGCGTGCGCCTTGGCACGGCGGTGCCGGCGATAGTATGTGCTGGCCGCCACCACCACCACCAGCAGCAGGACGGCGGCCAGCACAGGGACGATGATGAGGGTGAGGTTGCTGTCCTTGCTCTGGGTGACCGGGGAGTGCTGCTGGTGGCTCACCGGCAAAGTCTGCACCTCAGCGCAATGTTCCTCCTTGGCGACCTTGTCCGCCAGCGGCCCGATGCACACGTGGTAGGTGCAGTTGGGCTTCAGCGCCCGCACCGTGTACTCGGAGAGCGAAGCTGGCAAACGCAGCATCACCGGCCGCTTATCCGGCCCGGAGAGATTTCGGTAGCTCAAACGGATGCCCTTCAGCTGCATTTTGGACTGGATGTAGTTCTGCAAATCCACTTTGAGGGAGGTGCTGCCCACCTGCGTGATGCTGATCTGCCGCCCAGGCGGTGGGGCCGGGGTGGCCGGGGACGGTGTTGTTGTCATCCTCACCTCCTCCTCACAGTATGTCCCGGCGAAACCCACCGGGCACAGGCACTCCAGGACGTTCTGGGTGCCCAGACGGCAAGTGCCGCCATTCAGACACGTGCGAGGGGGGCAGAGGGGCGGCGGGGGGCTGGTGGGGGTCGGAGGGCTGCTGAAGGGCCCCGGCGTAGAGCTGTCCTGGGGGAGTCCGGCCACGGCAGTGGGCGCCACGGTGCTGGGTGGTGGTGGAGATCGTCGGGGGCTGGTGGGGAGCGGCGCAGGCGGCAGCAGCAGCGTGGTGGGGCGCAGCGTGGCGGGGCGCAGCGTGGTAGTGGTGGTGGGGCAGCCGAAGTCTGAGTATTGCAGGTGGTGCAGGAGCTTGCCGGAGTTCTTGGGGGGGAAGTGGCAGCGCGTCTCCTCGGGCCGCCGGAGGACCACGCCGCTGGCGTTCACCCACTGCACCAACCAGCTCATCTGGCAGATGCAGTTGAAAGGGTTCCCAGCGGCCATCAGGGCTCGCAGCCTGGGGAAGAAGCTGGAGAAGTCCCGAGGGATGGTGTTGATGTTGAGGTTGCTGATGTCCAGCTCCTGGAGGTTGTGAAGGTTGTGGAAGTCCTCAGCTGGCAACTGGGAGATGTGGGTGTTGCCAGCCAGGCTGAGCTTGGTGAGGCTCCCCAGGCGCCGCAGCACTGCTGGGACGCGCTCCAGCAGGTTGTCAGAGACATCCAGCTCGTGGAGGTTGTTCTGGACCTGGAAGAGCTCCTCATCTACGCTCGTCAGGCCCAGCCCTGCGATCTTGAGGGACTCTATGTTGATGGCGTGGAAGGCCCCCGGTGCAATGGCAGGGATCTTGTTCCAGCTGATGTCCAGCAGCAGGAGGTTGGGCAGGTCGAGGGGGGGCACAGCCCAGAGCTGGTTGTTCTGCAGCTTCAGCTCCAGCAGGTTCTCCAGCGTGTCAAAGGCAGCAGCGTCGATGTGCTGGATCCTGTTCCTCTGCAGGTAGAGCCGCTCCAGCAGCCGCAGCCCATGAAAGGTCTCGTTGGTGATCTCCTGCAGCTGGTTGGAGGACAGGTCCAAGTTGACAAGCTCCGTCAGGGGTTGGAAGACATTTTTCTGGATGCTGGTGATCTTGTTTTGCGAGAGGTCCAGAAGCTGGAGGGCGGGCAAGCCCGCAAAGCTGTCCTCACTGAGTGTCGTGATGCCGTTCTCAAAGACGTAGAGCGAGAGGGTGTTGGGGGGCAGCCTGCGGGGCACGGTCTGGCCCCGTCTGGCCGCACACAGGATGGTCCTGGGGTCGTGGCACTGGCAGCCCGCGGGACATGCCCCAGCCAGCTCCTGGAGCGCCAGGAGCAGCAGCGCGCAGAGGATCAGCCGGCTCATGGTGGCAGCTCTGTGGGAGAGAGAAACCCAGCCAAGGTTAGGGACCAGAACCCACTAGGGGGCACCCAGGGCTGTGGGGCACCTTGGAGCTCCCCCTGCACCGCTGCTGGTGTCTCCTCGTGCCCAGCCAAGAACCTTCTGGCCCCAAAGGGATTGGGAGAGAGCAGGGAAGTTGCTCCCACACTCCTGCCTCCTCTGTGCTTCCCCGGCCTGGGACAGAGCTGTTGAGGATGGAGCAGCACGTGGGCTGCCCACTCCAGCTCCCTTCTCTCTGGCCCCAGGATTTAAGGACAAGGTGCCTTTGTGCACCCCAGGCTCTCCCAGGAGATGTTTTCCACCGCCTTTGACCTGGACTCTTGGTACGGTTTCTGCTGGGGCACCAAGACACAAGCCTGATGCAGGGCGAGACCTCTGCCTCCCTGCCTGCAAATCAAACCTGGGGGATGGGGAACAGGGCACCAGGGGAGTGTGGAGCCAGGCTGGCCTTCCCGGCACACCTAGCACCATGTAACCCCCTGCTAGTGCATCCCTGGGCCCCCCCTCAGGGATGGGGACACCCAGAGGTGGCCTGGTCGCAGGCTGTGGGCTTGAAGGAGCCAGCTGCCTTCCCCCCAGAGTCCCAGGATTCGTGCTTAGCCTCAGGCTGGCTCCTGTCCCCTAGGGCCACGGATCACCTTGCTGTTCCCCTCCCTGCTGGCACCCATGGACCCAGCACAGCACCCTGGACTGCATCCTCATCCCCCTGGCATGGGGATGGGATGGAGGGAGGGAGGATGCTCTTGGGCTGAGTGAGGCTGTAACCACCAGCCCACGTCCTTGCTTTGGAGGTGGCTGGCTCCTCTCTCAACACCATCTTTCAGCCCTTTCAGGCTGCCCAGGGAGGTGGTTGACTTGCCTTCCCTGGAGGTGTTTAAGGTGCGGGTGGATGAGTTACTGAGGGGCATGGTTTAGAGATTTGTGGGAATGGTTGGACTCAATGATCCAATGGATCTCTTCCAACCTGGTGTTTCTATGATTCTAAAGGGGGCCTGGGGCTGGGCTGGGGATCCAATATCTCTGGCCACCTCATCTCACGGACATGTGAGAGTGGCGAAGGGGGCTCTGCAGGCAAGGAAGGGGCAAATTCTGGAGGTGGGGGGGCTCTGCCAGCCCTTCCCCTGCTCCGAGTTGTTCAACAGCTCCAGGCTGACCCCCTGGTGTGGCTCGCAAGGGGCCCCTGTCGTGTGTGGGGGGCTGCGGGGTCACTCAGCAGCACGTGCCGCCTGCACCACGGGTGGCCCTGTCCGGTGCGGGGCCACCACTGGAACTGGATCCACACTGCATCCCATGCCACAGAGGCGCCCACGCTCACCCGCAGCTGCATGGGGTTAACGTGTCGGCCAGCTCCGTCCTGGGTGGGGAGCCCCGGAGGGTGGGGTGCGCCCGCGCTGCTGGGCAGGGTCACCGCAGTCCCTGAGTCACTTGGCCCGAGTGGCCCTGCCCTGCCGTGACCTGTGCCGTCAGCCCCTCGGCTCATCCTGGAGCTCCTGGCACCCCAAACAGCCACCATCAGCACGACTCCTCTCCACTGGTGCCAAAACAGAGCCAAAAAAAAAAACTTTGTGGAGACCTCACGAAGCACATTTAGGGGTTCAGGGAGCAGCCCTGGAACCCACCACACCTCACCAGCCCTGGGGGTGGCTCTGGTGGGCAGGCAGCGTGTGCCAGGCTCGCCTGCGGTGCCGCAGTGGTGCCGGGTGGGCAACACCAAAGTGCAGCCAGGGCTGCGGGAGGATGGCGAGGCCAGGGCTGGTTTTGCAATGCCAGGGTCGAGTTTCGCTGACGTGTCCCGTGCTGCAACCAGCTGCTGACTCTCCAAGTCTCTCTCTCTCTCTCTCTCTCTCTCTCTCTCTCTCTCTCTCGCCCCTTTAATTACGCTGGCATTTCCTCCCCTCCCCGCCTGCCAGGCTCCCCGCTCCGGGCAGGTTTGGCCGGTCACGGCCTCGGCCGCGCATCCCCGCCTTGCCACGAGCGTCGGGCACGGCCGCTCCACCTGCTCACCTCCATCACCTCTGCCTCAGCATCACCCGGCACACGCCAGCATCCCGCTGGCATCCTGCCCACACGCCACCTCCTCACCCTGCTGCTGCTTCAAAGCAGCAAGAGCTTAACCCGCTGGGGTGCTCACCCCTCTAAAATGGGGGAACAGCCCCCCACAGCCCTAATTCTGGGGGTCCCCGAGGCTGGAAAGGGGGCCTCGCTTCTGCAGGAGGTGTTAGGACCGCCCTGCCAGCGGCCTGCTGCTGCCTTGGCTGGGCTCCCCCATGCCTGCACCGCAGATATTTGCCGAATTATTCATATTTTCCGGCTGCGGGGAGGATCTGGGCTCGGATTCCCCCAGTCCCAACTCAGCCTTTCCCTGCCAGGGTGGGAGCACAGCGTACCCCACTCTCCCTGCCTCCATTTCCCTGGATCTGGGCATTTCCCTGGATCCCAGGGTAGGGGACTGGGCAGGGGACACCCCGCTTTGCACCCATCCCGTGTTTTAAGGAGAAGTTTGATGCTGTTGTTGCGCTGCAGGGTGACACGAGCACGGGAGGGGACGGAGGAGCCCACCGGGGGTCCCTGCCCTTCCCCGTCACTTGGGGATGCAGCTGCTCTCACCGGCACGTCCCTTCCCGCACCGGTAAGCGAGGCCCCCGCAGCCCAATGAACAAAGCCCCCGTTGTTGCCAGCAGGCCCGCACGAAGCTGGGCCCCGTCCCCGTCACCGCGGGGAGAGACACGAGGTCTTTGCCGGCTGCTCCCCTCCCTGACGCCCTCCCCAAACAAACACACGTCAGCACGTGCCCCCTCCCGAGAGCCTGGGAGATGCAGGATTAAACCTTTAAACCTCCTCCCCTTCAACCCACCCTGCGCTGCCACAGCTCCCACCTCCTCCCAGGCTCCCTCCTTATTTAATTAAAGTTTCCGCAGCAGCCCCGGAGGAATGCGGGCCTGGTTATTGCATTCCCCAGGGTGCTCGCCGGCCCCTCCATCCCGCTTCTGCCCCTTTGACCCGGCCGCGCTCCTCGGCTCAGGTGCCGGCATGGAGACAAACCAGCAGAGCCGCTTTACCGCCAGCCAAACCGCCTCCGGAGGAACCCGAACGCCAGCAGAAGTTGGGAGGAGGCCGGTGATGCCGCCACGCGTGGCCTCGGCAGCACGGGCAGATTCCTACGACATGACGAGGGTGACCGCGGTTGTCCCCAAGAGCTTCCTCTCGCCGCGTCCCGCTGGCAGAGCCAGCCAGGCCGGCAGCGCTTGCGTCAGGGCCACCCGGCAAGGCCACTCGGTCTCAGCGTGGGGCAGGGAAAAATAGTAATTAGTGTCATCCTTGATGGCGGCACTGCCCAGCGCCGTGTGGGCAGCAGCCCAGTCCAGCCACCCCAGTTCCAGCAGGAGGAGACCTGCCGGCATGGGGCACGTCAGCAGGAGTGGGTGTGTGGAGGAACACAAGGCTGGGTTTTCGCTTGGGAAGAGGGATTTGGGAATTCATAGCATCATAGAATCACCAGGTTGGAAAAGACCTATTGGATCATCAAGTCCAACCATTCCCATCAATCACTAAACCATGTCCCTCAGCGCCTCGTCCACCCGTCCCTCAAACACCTCTGCTGGGATGCACTGGTTCATGTGGCTCTGCCAGCCCAGGAGGGGACGCTTAGCCTGTGGTGGCCCAAAGTCACCCCCAGAGAGGGTGATCGGGTCAGAATCTTGCGTTGGGTGGCAATGAAGCACACAAGGAGGTGGTGGGCATCCCTGCTGCCCAGTGGCCCTTCTGGCACCCATCCCTCTGCACCGGCCCGGGGTTCCTGCTCAGCCCCACAGCCAGGACACCAAACCCCAAGCACAGGCTGGTCCAGGGCAGCTAAACCCCAGCCCAGCTGAGCCCTCCGCCGCCAAGGGGGTGGTGGACACCACTGCCAGCGGCTCCCACGTCTGCCGAGCCCCAAAGGGCAAGCCTCGCTGCCACGTCCGCTGCCACAGGGCAAGCACGGGGCTAGCCCAGGACCCTGCGGGTCCTGCAGCCACCCGGGCACAGCTGGAGGGCGCCGGGCGCCGCATCAGCCACGGTGATTGGAGCAGCTCTGGGCCGAGGTGCCCACGACAGAGCTTGGTGCATCCCATGCGGAACGCTGGGCACAAGGACAGTGCCCGCCGCAGGGCTGGCACCACAGCCTGGACAAAGGCTCATTGCCAGCCGGGGGGGCTGGATGCCCCAGCACAGGGGGAGCGGGCACAACGACCCCACCGGGGGCTGCAATACGAGCTGCCCCAGGTCGCTGCTCGCAGTGGGGGCTGCAGTGTGAGCTACCCCCCGTCCCTGCCTGCTGTGGGGGCTTCAGCTGGAGCTGCCCCCGGTCCCTGCTCACAGCGGGGGCTGCACTGTGAGCTGCCCCCCGGTCCTTGCCCGCAGTGGGGGCTGCAGTAGGAGCTGCCTCCTGTCTCTGCCCGCAGCGGGGGCTGCAAGTGCGAGCTGCCCCCGGTTCGCTGCTCATAGCAGGAGCTGCCCCCGGCCCCCGCCCGGCCCCCTGCCGGGACCCCCCCGGACTCACCGTGGGGCGCTCAGTCCATGGCGCCGCCGCCCGGTGGGCGCTCCCTCCCTGCCCAGTCTGGCGGCGGCCGGCGCGGGGGGTTCGGCTTTAAAGCCTCGGGGGCGGGGCCTGGCCGCGCGCTGCGCTGCCATTGGTCGAGCGGGGCCAGGGGACGGGGCCAGGCCGCCTGCCGCGCTCCCATTGGCTGAGAGGGGAGAGGGGCGGGGAGATGCCACGTAGGCCACGCCCCCCGCACCTGGGGCCCGTCGAGGGGCGGGGCCAAAGAGACCCCCGAGACCCCCCGAGACTGAGAGACACCCGGGATCCCCCGAGGCACTGGGACACCCAAGAGCCCCCGAGCCATAGGGGTACCCGGGATCCCCCGAGACCTCCCGAGGCACAGGGGCCCCCAGAAAGGCTAGGGCCCCCAGCAGTCCCAGGAGCCACCCGAGACTTAAGAGACCCCCGGGACCTCCCAAGGCACAGGGGCCGCTGGGACCCCTTGGGACTCCCTGAGCCATAGGGACCCCCCAAGAATTAGAAACCCCCTTCACCACCATGGCACAGGGACCCCCCAGAACGGCTGGGACCCCTGGCAGCTCCAGGAGCCCCCAGACCCACAGGGACCTTTGGGACCCCCTGAAACATGGGGGCACAGGGGACCCCCTGGGATTCCTTGAGCCTTAGGGATCCCCAGGACCTCCAGGAGCCCCCAGAGACATTGGGACCCCAGGACTCCTGGCCACTCTAGGTCCCCTAGAACCCTCCATCCCCCCTCCCCAGGAACTCCAGCGCCCCTGGGACTGGGGAGCCTGGGATCCCCGCACACCGCTGTGCACACACATGGGTGTAGGTGCAGGTACAGATATTTCCCTCATATCCATGCATCTACAGGACCCCCAACACCCCTGGTGACACCCTGGGCTGGGCATCTTTGGCACCCCGAGACCACCGTATCCTGCGTAACCAGGAAAACCAGTAATCCAGGCACCCCTGGAATCCCCAGAGCCCCTGCCACTCTCTGCTAGGGGACAGGGAGAGCGGGTGGCCCTTTCAGGGCTAGCCCTGCACCCCGGTCATGGCAAAGCTGTGCCAAGGACCGCAGGACAACACTCCCTGTTCAGCCCTGCAAGGATGGCAGGGGCGCAAGGGACACCCAGAGGTGCCCTTGTCCCACTCCTGCTCCCCAGTGGCGCTGGCAGTGCTGGTGACAGTGATCGCGAGCAGACAGGGGACCCCAGTGCCAGCCACAGCCACTCCGACGATGCTATTTGCCTGCCTTGTGCCAACAGTGCCAGGGCAGGACTGTCCCTCGCGCCGTCCTGCAGCAGCATTGGGGCGTCCCTGCCATGGGGACCTGTGGCACAGCCTTGGTGTCACCGTATTTCCTCAGAGCCTCGTGGTGTAAAACATCAACATGACACGGTGCAGCCAGAGAGATGTCAACCCAAAAATAATTGATTGGCCCTTTGTTCTGTGCCTGCAGGTCACCGTCCCCTCCAGCCACAGAACCACGGGTCCCTCTGGCCACCAAGCACCCCCTTGGCTGGTGTCCCCACCACTCTCCCCAGCCGTGAGCCCCTGCGGCCACCCAGCAGCCCTGGGTCACAGACTGGGACGGAGTGCAGGACAGGAGCAGGGACACACTCCAGCTGGCACAGCCGCGGCCGCAGGGCACTCCCAGGGCTGGCTGGCACGGCTGGGTGGGGCAGGCCGCGTGCCAGGGTGTGCCATGCACCCGTCCCCAACTGGCCGAGCCAGCCCTGCGAGCCCCGAAACCTTCCCGAGGGGCACCGAGCGGCAGCGCAGTGGGGATGCCCTGCAGCTGGGCCAAGCTGGCACCGTGCAGCCGGGGCTGGAAGTGGCTGGTGGTGCCAGCTGGGCTGTGCCGCTGCAAACGTGTCACCCCAGGCTGGGACGGTGAGGGATGTGCCATGGGGAGCAGCCTAGCACACCAAGAGCAGCCCCTGGCACCTCCCACCACTGGCAAGGCCTAATCCTGGGCAGGGTTTGGAGTGTGCACCCATGGGGGAAGGAGCAGGATCTGGCCCCGCGACCCTCAGGATGCTGCACCCATGGGTGCCCTGGGCTCAGCACCCTCCTCCTTCCTTTGCAGGGCGACCATCCCGCTGTACGATGCTGACACGGGGCTGCTGGTGCTGGCAGGGAAGGTGAGGTCTGCGTGGGTGCAGTGGGTGCAGGAGGATGCAGGGGCTGCAGCGATGTCCGTGTGGATGCAGCGGGATGCAGAAAGATGCTATGAGTGTAGGAAGATGCAGGCGCTGCAGTGAGGTCCACATGGGTGCAGCGGGATGCAGAAGAATGCAGGGGCTGCAACGAGGTCTGTGTGGGTGCAGAGGGATGCAGAAGGGTGCAGTGGGTGTAGGAGGATACAGGGATGTGCAGCAGGGTGCATGTGGGTGCAGGGTGGGTAAGAGGATGCAGGGGTTGCAGCAGTTGCAATGAAGTGCAGGAGGGTGCACGTGGGTGCAGTGGGGTGTTCCCCACAGCTCAGCTCATGCCCTGTCCCTTCCATCTCTCTTCCAGGGAGAAAACCTCCTGTACTGCTTCGAGGTGGCACCCGCTCAGCCGGCTCTCACTCAGGGTAAGCAGGATACATCCCGCCCTGCACTGCCAGCGCTGCCTGCCCCACGCTGCCTGTCCCACACCTGCCCTGCCTGTCCCCAGTGACCCAGTGCTGGACGGAGGGCAGCACGTGGGGTCTGGCCGCCGTGCCACGCCTGGCCCTCGATGTCATGGCCTGCGAGGTGCTGCGTGTCCTGCAGCTCACCGACACCGCCCTCGTCCCTGTCAGCTACGTGGTGCCACGCAAGGTAAGCGGGGTTTGGCTGCGGGTGGCACCGTGTTGCGGGCGCTTGGGGCCGTCTCATGAGCGATACCTCACTGGGTGGCAAAGGTCACCTAACCCTAACCCTAACCCCAACCCCAGCCTGGGTGGAGCAGGAGGTGGTGGAAACCTGGGTGCTGAAACCTGGATGCTAGGGGATGGAGCAGGAGGGTGGGTGCTGGAGGCTGAAATCTGGGTGCTGATGGAGTTTCATGAGCAGGAGGGTGGGCGCCAGGTGCTGAAATCTGGGTGCTGACAGGGGGTAATGGAGGCTGGAGAGGGGCAGGGTGCTGGAGACTCAAATCTGGGTGCTAATGGTGGGTAACGGAGGCTGGACAGAGGGTGCTGGAAGCTGGAAGGTTAGGGCTGTGTGCTGGAGGCTGAAAGTTGACCACTGTCAGGCGTAGCAGAGGCTGGAAGGTAGGGCTTGGGTGCAGGAGGCTGAGTGCTGGCTGCTGCTGATGGGTAGTGGAGACTGGGTTTACTGGGTGCTAGATTTGGGAAGCCAGCTGCTGTGTGCAGACTGCTGGGTGCTGGAGAGTAGATCCTAAAAGCTGGGTGCTATCTACTGGGTGCTGGAGAGTGGATCTTGAAAGCTGGGTGCTGCCTGCTGGGTGCTGGATGCTGCCTGCTGGGTGCTGGGTGCCAGTTCCTGAGTGCTGGGTGCTGCAGTTGGCTTAGAGCATCTGAAGCTGGGGTGCTGGGTAGCAGAGTCGGGGTGCTGGAGGCAGGATCCTTGGTGCCAGGTCCTGAATGCTGGATGCTGAAATGTCCTGGCTGCAGGAGGTGGGGTGCTGGGTGCTGCGAGGGGAGATGGTGGGAGCTGGGCACTGTCGGAAGCCGGCTGCACTCAGAGGTGCGTGGGGCAGCTCAGCACTGGGCAGTGTCATAGAATCATAGAACCATAGAATCACTAGGTTGGAAAGGACCCACTGGATCATTAAGTCCAACCACTCCCATCAAATGGAAATGTCTGACACCTCCAGGCTTCGGCTTGCAGGGACAGGGCTCCATGGCCGGAGTGCCAGGGGGTGCCCAGGGTGCCAGCTGGCAGCAGGACTTGGGTTGTAGGGTTCTGGGGACACTCACCTCGCCCTGTCCCCTCTTCCACAGTCTGTCCAAGAATTCCATGAGGATCTGTTCCCTGACTGCACTGGGATGCTGCCAGCCACCAGCGCCCAGGCCTGGTGGGCAGGGGACAACCAACAGGTCAGTGTCACCTGAAGGGGTGTCCCTGCCAGTGGCATCACCGGGGCTGCCACCACCCCTTGCCCACCGCTCTGCCTGCCGGCAGGTGAGGAGAGTGAGCTTGCACCCCGCACGGAAACCCACGGAGACCTTCAGCTCCCCTGTCATTGCCTGCACTGACACATCGCCAGCAGCTGACACCAGCCTTGGTGACACCGACCGGAGCGTGAGCACCGGGCACCGGGGGTGCAGAGGCATCAGGGGGTCCTTGCCACCCTCATCCTGCACAGAACGGGGACAGCTAGGACACTGCCTCCCCTGCCCACCCATCCTCTCTCCTACAGGAGGGCAGTGGCTACTCCTCGCCGTCCTCGCTGACCTCACCGGGCAGTGCCACCACCTCGCTCTCGGCCAGCACCGGCCCTTCCAGCGGTTTCGCCAGCAGCCCCAGCCAGAAGTCACTGCAGAGCATTTTGGGTGAGGGGGTGGTGGGGCTGGCTGAGTGTCCCCCAGCTGGGGCTGTGCCGGGGGGAATGCGGGGCGCTCACCCTTGTCCCCCACCTGCGCCAGGGCCCAGCTCACGGTTCCGGCACACGCAGGGCAGGGTGCTGCACCGCGACACTCACCACACCAACCTGCGGGGGCTCAGCCTCACCACACCAGGCGAGAGCAACGGCTTCTGCGCCAACCACCAGCGTGTTGCCCTCCCCCTGCTCTCTGCCGGCGGCCAGATCGCCATCCTCGAGGTAACCCCGGCGCGGTGGCCAGTGCGGCACCATCAGGCACAATGCCGGTGACCACCCCAGCTCTCTCCCACAGCTCTCCAAACCCGGCCGTCTCCCTGACGCGGCCATGCCCACCATCCAGAATGGCGTGGCGGTGGCTGACCTCGCCTGGGACCCCTTCGACCCGCGGCGCCTCGCTGTTGGTATGCGAGCCACCCCTGCGGGGCTGTTCCCTGGCAGCTGGCACGCCAGGTCGCTGGCTTAACCGCTGCCCATCCCTTTTGGTGCCACAGCGGGTGAAGACGCCAAGATCCGGCTGTGGCGGATCCCTGAGGGAGGCCTGCGGGAGACGCTGCGGGAGCCCGAAGCCGTCCTGCAAGGTGGGGAGGCACAGCAAGCACCCCACGTTGGGGACAAGCCAGCTCGATGGTGGCCGCATCCCAGTGCAGGTGGGGACAACCACGCACTGTGAAACCTCACCAGGTCACACAGAGAAGATTTACTCCATCAGCTTCCACCCCGTGGCATCCGATCTTTTGGTTTCCTCCTCCTACGACATGACGGTGCGGATCTGGGAGTTGAGTGCCGGGTGGGAAGCCTTGTGCCTGCAGGGACACACCGATCAGGTAAGGGATGACACAACTGGGGACACTCAAGGATGTGGTTGGCCAGGCCACAAATATTGCTGTCCCCAGATCTTCAGCCTGGCCTGGAGTCCTGATGGGAAGAAGCTGGCAACAGTGAGCAAGGATGGCCGGCTACGACTCTACGAGCCCCGGCACAGTCCTCAGCCTCAACAGGTACAGGCACAGCAGTGGGGATGGGTGAGAGTGGGGGCCCCTACCCGTACCCCCAGGTCTCTCTGAGCTGGCCAAGTGACCTTCATCCCATGCAGGAGGGTCCAGGTCCCGAGGGGAGCCGTGGAGCACGCCTGGTTTGGGTTTGTGGCGGTGACTACCTCCTGGTGTCCGGCTTTGATAGGTAAAGAGAGGGACACACGCTGGGGCACAGGTCCTCAGGGGACACCGTGCTCCCCACATTGTCACCTCCCCGCAGCCGCAGCGAGAGGAGGATCCTCCTGTACCGGGCACAGGCTCTGTCCGAGGGACCCTTGTCCGTCGTTGGCCTTGACACGGCCCCTTCCACCCTCCTGCCCTTCTACGATGAGGATACCGGCGTTGTCTTCCTCACTGGCAAGGTGAGGCTTTGCCCCCCAGTTAAATTGGGTGAGCTTGCTGCCTACAGCACCCCAACTGCGTGGAGGAACCCTCCACGCACCCCCTGCTCCCATCTCATGTGCTCTATCGTGAAGCACATGCAAGAGAACCAGGTGATCAGACACCGTCAATGAAAGGCAGGTCTTGCCAAACTAACCTGGTCACCTTCTATGACAAAGTGACCTGCCTACTGGGTGAGGGAAAGGCTGTGGATGTATCTTCTTGGACTTCAGTAAAGCCTTTGACACAGTTTCTCACAGCATTCTGCTACAGAAACTGTCACCTCTGGCCTGCACAGGCGCACACACTCCTGGGTGGAAAACTGGTTGGCTGGCCTGGCCCAGAGGGTGGTGGGAAATGGAGTTAAATCCAGTGGGAGGTCAGTGACAAGTGGTGTCCCCAGGGCTCAGTCCTGGGTCCAGCCCTGTTCAATGTCTCTATCAATGACCTGGATGAAGGCATCGAGTGCACCCTTAGCAAGTTTTCTGGGTGGAAGTGTGGATCTGCTGGAAGGTCGGGATGCTCCAAAGGGATCTGAACAGGCTGGATCCAAGGGCTGAGACCAACGGCAGGAGGTTTAACAAGGCCAAATGCCGGTTCCTGCACTCTGGGCACAACAACCCTGAGCAGCTCCAGACTAGGAGAAGTCTGGCTGGAAACTGCCTGGAGGAGAAGGACCTGGGGGTGTTGGTTGGCAGCGACTGAACATGAGCCAGCAGTGGCCCAGGTGGCCGAGAAGGCCAATGGCATCTTGGCTTGGATCAGAAACGGCGTGGCCAGCAGGTCCAGGGAGGTTCTTCTCCCTCCGGACTCGGCACTGGTGAGACCGCACCTCGAATCCTGTGTTCAGTTCTGGGGCCCTCACCACAAGAAGGATGTTGAGGCTCTGGAGCGAGTCCAGAGAAGAGCAACAGAACTGGTGAAGGGGCTGGAGAACAAGAGGAGCGGCTGAGAGAGCTGGGGGTGTTTAGCCTGGAGAAGGGGAGGCTGAGGGGAGACCTCATTGCTCTCTACAACTACCTGAAAGGAGGTTGTGGAGAGGAGGGATCTGGGCTCTTCTCCCAAGTGACAGGGAACAGGACGAGAGGGAATGGCCTCAAGCTCCACCAGGGGAGGTTTATGCTGGACATTAGGAAAAAAATTTTCACAGAAAGTGTCATTGGGTGCTGGCAGAGGCTGCCCAGGGAGGGGGTTGAGTCACCTGGAGGTGTTTAAGGGACGAGTGGATGAGGTGCTGAGGGATATGGTTTAGTGATTGCTGGGAATGGTTGGACTCGATGATCTGGTGGGTCCTTTCCAACCTAGTGATTCTGTGATTCTATGATTCTGATTCATCTCATTGTGTCTCCAGGGTGACACCAGAGTCTTCCTCTACGAGGTGACACCTGAGCCCCCCTATTTCCTCGAGTGCAACAGCTTCACTTCCAGCGAACCCCACAAGGTAAAAGGGGGGGTCCTGCCTCTCCCTGACCTCCCCAGCCTGTGCTGCCGGACCCTCTCATGCCTCCATCCCATCAGGGCTTTGTCTTCCTGCCCAAAACGTCTTGCGAGGTGCGGGAGGTGGAGTTCTCCCGAGCGCTGCGCCTCAGGCAGAGCTCCCTCGAGCCGGTGGCTTTCTGTGTGCCACGTGTCAAGGTAGAGCGTGGGCACCCACTGCCTTTGGGGAGGGGGGGACAGGAGGCTGGGGACCCCCCTCAGCACCCCTCGTCCTTGCAGAAGGAGTATTTCCAAGACGATATCTTCCCACCGACCCGGGTTTGGTGGGAGCCAGCCCTCGCTGGCACAGCCTGGCTGGCGGGCAAGGATGGGCAGCAGCGCTATTCCAGCCTGCAGCCGTCAGACATGAAGCCAGGTGGGTAACAAGGGACAACTGAGCGCCCTGAGCCCATGGGGATGGGCGTGGGGTGGCGGGAGTCAAGCTGTGGGGCGAAAGCCACCTGCATCGCCACCCTCACAGTGAGCGAGGCGCCCAAGGAGGCTCCGGCACGGAAGTTTGTCCCCGCGTCCGTGTACCTGGAGGAGAAGTCTGAGGAGCAGAAGAAGGAGGAGGTGGGTAGTGGGACACCCTGCGAGGGGACGCGGGCTGGGGGTGATGGGCACAGCCCCAGCGCTCGGCCCTGCCGCCCCACAGCTCCTCACGGCCATGGTGGCCCGGCTGGGCAACCGGGACGACCCGCTGCCCCAGGACTCCTTCGAAGGGGTGGATGAGGACGAGTGGGTAGGTAACGGGAGAACGGGACCTTGGGAAGGGGAAGGGGGGGAAATTGGACCCCGTGGAGGGGAACAGGAGCCCGGAGAATGGAACGAGATTCTGGGGAGGTGATGGGGGATAACAAGACCCCATGGAGGGGAACAGGAGCCCAGAGAATGGAACGGGATTCTGGGGAGGTGATGGGGGATAACAAGACCCCAGGTAGGGGAACGGGAACCCAGGGAGGTAAAGGGCAGGAATGGGACCCCAGGGATGGGAATGGGACCCTGGGGAGGTAAAGGAGGGGGAATGGGACCCTGTGGAAGTACTGGGTAGGAGAATGGGACCTTGGAGTGGGGAACAAGACCCCAAGGAGGAGAATGGGACTCCAGGGAGGTAACAGGGGGGGACTGGACTCCAGGGAGGGGAACAGGACCCCAGGGAGATAAAAGGGGAAACAAGACCCCAGGTAGGTGAGTGGGACCCCAGGGTGGTAAAGGAGGGGAATGGGAGCCCAAAGAGGGGAACGGGATTCTGGGGAGAAGATGAGGGATAACAAGACCCCAGGGAGGGAAACCCCAAAAATGTAAAGGGGGAAAAATGGGACCCCAGGGAGGAGAACGGGACCCTGTGGAAGTACTGGGGAGGAGAATGGGACCCTGGGGAGAGGAACAGGACCCCAGGGACGTAGCAGGGGGAGAACGGGACCCTGGAGAGGTGAAGAGAGGGAATGAGACCCTGGGGAGGTAAATGGGGGGGAATGGGATCCTGAGGAGGGGAACAAGATCTCGGGGAGGGAACGGGGAGGGAAAACGGGAGCCTGGGGAGGAGAATGGGACCCCAAGGAGGTAACAGGGGGGAACAGGACCCTGAGGAGGGGAACAGGACCCTGGGGAGGTAATGGGGAAAAAATAGGACCCCCAGGGAGGGGAATGGGACCCTGGGGATGTAACGGGGTGGAATGGGACTCTAAGGGAAGAAATGGGATTGGGGTGTCCCGGGGATCCCCTCACCCATCTGGGGCTCCTGCAGGACTGAGCCAGACCCTGAGAGCCTCGTCGGGGACCCCGCAGCCATCGAGGAGCACCGGAGGGTCTGCGGGGAGGGGGCAGCGCCGGGGGCCCCGTGCCCAGTGTAGGCAGGACCTGCAAATAAAGCCCTGCACCCACAAAGCCTGCAAGACTGGGGGGCAATGGGAACTGGGGGGCAACTGGGAATGGGGGGCATAAGACTGGGGGGGCATGGAAAGAGGAGAATGGGGGGAGCAGAGGGGTTGGGGGGACATAGGGTGGGGGCAACTGGGATTAGGGGTACACGGGGGGACACACGGGGCTGGAGGGGGGCCTGGGGGGGGCCAGAGGGTGGGGAGAAAATAGCGATAGAGGAGCATGGAGGGAACAGCGGGCACATGGGAATAAGGGGGCAGGGGGGGCACATGGGGGGTGGCGGGGGGAAACGGGGGCGCTGGGGGTATGTGGGAATGGGGGGTGGGGCACAGGGATGGCTGGGGGGACTTAGGACTGGGGAGGCACGAGGGGGGACACAGGAATGGGAGGTGACAGGAGAATGGGGGCAATTGGAGTTGGGGGGAACACAGGGTGGGACACGGAGAGAGGGCACATGGGGATGAGGGGGGCACAGAGAGTAGGGGGGCACACGGGGATGGGGGTTATACGGGGATGGGGGGTGCACAGAGTTCGGGGTTACATGGGGATGGGGGTGTCACAGAGTGGGGGGCACAGACAGCTGGGGGGGACACGGGAATGGAGGGCAAACAGAGTTGGGGCTACCTGGGAATGGGGGGGGCTCACAGAGCGGGGAAGGCATCTGGGTTTGGGGGGGATCACAGAGTGAGGGGTGGAGGGGCGCAGAGAGTTGAGGGGGACATGGGGATAGGGGTGCACACAGAGTTGGGAGGGCACTGAGGGGTGAAGGGCACACAGAGTGGGGGGAGACACGGGAGTGGGGGGATGTCACAGGGTTGGGAGGCACCCGGAGATAGAGGGGGGTGTCTCAGAGTTGGGGGGACACGGGAATGGGGCGCACAGAGAGTTGGGGGGGCACCGGGGTGTGAAAGGCACACAGATTGGGGTGGCACAGAGAATGGGGGGCACACGCAGATGGGGGGAGCACACGGAGGGGGGGGGGGGGGGCAAACCGGGAGATGGCGGGGGTGTCACAGAGCTGGGGGGGCGGCGCGGGGGGCGCGGTTCTGGCCGCCGCCGCCAGGGGGCGCCGCTCGCGGCCCGCGGCGCCCTTCGCTCCCGGATCACGTGACCGCGGGCGGAAGCGGCCGGGGGGACATGGTGAGAGGGGAACGGAGTGGGGGGGCCAGGGCCCAGGGTGAGGGGACAGGGCCTGGGGAGCGGGGACAAGGTCTAGAGAGAGGGACATGGCTTAGGGAGAGGGACAAGGCTTAGGGAGAGGGTACAGGGCTCAGGGAGGGGGAACATGGCCCAAGGTGAGGGGACAGGGCCCAGAGTGAGGGGACAGGGCCTGGGGAGCGGGGACAAGGTCTAGAGAGAGGGACAAGGCTTAGGGAGAGGGTACAGGGCTCAGGGAGGGGGAACATGGCCCAAGGTGAGGGGACAGGGCCTGGGGAGCGGGGACAAGGTCTAGAGAGAGGGACAAGGCTTAGGGAGATGGTACAGGGCTCAGGGAGGGGGAACATGGCCCAAGGTGAGGGGACAGGGCCCAAGGTGAGGGGACAGGGCCTGGGGAGTGGGGACAAGGTCTGGGGAGGGAGAGCATGGCCCAAGGTGAGGGGATAGGGCTCAGGGAGTGGGGACAAGGTTTATGGAAGGAGAACATAAGGGATTGGTGGGAATGGTTGGACTCGACGATCCAGTGGGTCTCTTCCAACCTGGTTATTCTGTGATTCTGTGAACATGGCCCAAGGTTGGGGGACAGGGTCTGGGAAGGGGGGACAAGGTCTAGAGAGGGGGACAAAGCTTAGGGAGGAGGGACAGGGCTCAGGGAGGGGGACGGGGACAGGGCCTGGAAAGAGGGGCAAGGTGTAAGGAGGGGGACAAGTTCTACAGAGGGTTACAGTGTCCAGGGAGGGGAGACAAGGCTTGGGGAGGAGGGACATGGTCTAGGGAGGGGGGACAAGGCTCAGAGAGGGGAGACAGGGCCTGGGGAGGGAGAATATGGGCCAAGGTGAGGGGACAGGGCTCAGGGAGGAGCGACAGGGCCTGGGGAGGGGGGACCAGGCCGGGGCTGGCAGGGCCACAGTGTGTCAGGAGCCAGGGAAGAAGCCAGGCAGGGTACTGGGAGCCAGGCCAGGCTAGACAGGGCCCAGGAGAGACCTGGGGACAGGGCTGGTGACAGCAGGTCATCCCCGCAGGCCAGGTACCTGGCACAGATCATCTTGGTGGGGGCCCAGGTGGTCGGACGGGCCTTCGTGCGGGCGCTGCGCCAGGAGTTTGCAGGTACCAGTGTGGTGTGGGGACGCCGCTCCCTGAGCCAAGCCAGCTCACGCTCCCCTGACCCCGTCTGGGCTCCGCTCAACATCCCCATCTCCTTCCCCTTGGCTGTACCCACAGGGGATGTTTCCTAGACCTGTTGCAGGGTGACAGCTGGCACCTACGTCATGGTGCCAACCTAATGTTGTTTCGGCTCGAGCCGGGCTCCCAGCAGCCATCCCAGGCACCAGCTCAGAGCTGGCACCGCTGCCAGGCTCCAAGACATCCCGGCAGCCCCAAAGGCGGGATTGGGATGGTTCCCTGGGACACAGCAGCACCCACCCTCCCTGCCTGCTTTTACCTGCTGCAGCCTGGCTTGCTGCGGGCACCAACAGCAAACAGGTGCCCCCCCAGTTCCTGCCACCCCCCAGCACCAGGGGCCTTGTCCCTGTGATCCCCATGGGCTGTGTGAGGAGGGCGGAGGGTTGAAACTGGGATGGGAGCTCCTCAGAGCCCGTGACCTTTGCTGCAAGGCCCCTTCTCAAGGCCTGGGGGCTCAAGGGGGGCAGCGCTGGGGGGACTCACGCCCTCGATGTCTCTGGGCAGCGAGCCGAGCGGCAGCAGATGCACGAGGGCGCTCAGAGAGGCCTCAGTCCGCTGCTGCCTCCAGGATCACCGGTATCAGCCTCCAAGAAGCTCAGCAGATCCTCAACGTCTCAAGCCTCAACCCAGAGGAGATCCAGAAGGTGAAGGCTCCCTCAGAGCTGAGGAGACACCAGTGAGGGGTGGTACGTGGGTGGTGACTTGTTCCCAAAGGGACCATGGGTGCTATCCTGGACGCAGTTAATCCCAGTTGGAGGTTTCCTGGCTCCAGCTGGAGCTGTGGCGTGGGGCAGCTCACAGGCATTTTCAGGCTGCCAGGCTTGGCCCTGGCATTTACCCGCTAGTGCTGCTCAGTGAAGGGGACAGGGGCTCTGTGGAGCTGCCTGGCATGGCTGTGGGGAGCAGGAGGCCACCAGAGAGGGCAGAGGGGACAAATCTGACCAGTTATTCTCCCTCTGGACTCGGCACTGGTGAGACCGCACCTCGAATCCTGTGTTCAGTTCTGGGCCCCTCACCACAAGAAGGATGTTGAGGCTCTGGAGCGAGTCCAGAGAAGAGCAACAAAGCTGGTGAAGGGGCTGGAGAACAGGCCTGATGAGGAATGGCTGAGAGAGCTGGGGGTGTTTAGCCTGGAGGCTGAGGGGAGACCTCATTGCTCTCTCCAGCTACCTGAAAGGAGGTTGTGGAGAGGAGGGAGCTGGGCTCTTCTCCCAAGTGACAGGGGACAGGACGAGAGGGAATGGCCTCAAGCTCCACCAGGGGAGGTTCAGGCTGAACATTAGGAAAAAATTTTTCACCAAAAGGGTGATTGGGCACTGGCAGAGGCTGCCCAGGGGTTTGGTTGAGTCCCCTTCCCTGGAGGTGTTTAAGGGACGGGTGGATGAGTTGCTGAGGGACATGGTTTAGTGATTGATGGGAATGGTTGGACTCGATCCGGTGGGTCTTTTCCAACCTGATGATTCTATGAATTCCTCTTCCACAGAACTACGACCACTTGTTCAAGGTGAACGACAAGTCGGTTGGAGGCTCCTTCTACCTGCAGTCCAAGGTGAGCAAAGGGCCCCCAGCCCTGCCCTCGACTCCTCTCCCTGCCTGGGGATCAGGAGGGGCAAAGCTGGGAGGGGACAGTCCTGTCCATCCCTGTCACCCTGTCCCCATGTCCCACAGGTGGTGAGAGCCAAGGAGCGGCTGGATGAGGAGCTCCGCATCCAGGCCAAGGATGAGAAGGAGAAGGGGTGGAAAGCTGAGACGTGACTCCTGCCGTCCCTACACCCTGTGTCGCTCACCCTTAACTTATAGGTAGCCAATAAATTCTGTGTCCTCCAGCACCTGGCCTGGCTGCTCTGCACCCCAGGGAGGGAGAGGGGACTTGCTCATCTCTTCCTGCTGTCCCAGAGGGGATCAGATCAGCCTCTGCGAGCAGCTGGGGTTGCCCTGGGGTGGAGGAGGAGGGAGTCAGCTGGGGAAGAAGGCATAGCACCGAGGGCTGCCAGGGCTCAGATGGCACGCCGGGAGGCTGTGGGAGCTATTTTCGTGGTAGATTCAGATGCTCTTGGCCTGAGCACGTGGCTAGCTCTGGCTCTGCACCACAAGAATGCCGGGAGCTCTGTGCCATGACCCTTCTCCCACCGCGGGATGGCCGCTGGGTCAGGGTGCGGTGACAAGAGGCCACAGAGGGGACACTGAGCTGTCCCCACTTGTGCCTCATCATCTGGGCAGGGCTTCGTTGGCACCAAGGCTGCCAGCTGGGAGCATGGGGCTGTGCCAGGGGCTGAGGCAGAGCCAGCTGTGCCCCCAAGATCGCACCCATCACCTCCCACATCCCTCTTTCCCCTGGTTTTGTCCCCACCTCGGGCTCATTCCGGCCCTCGCCACCACTGCCGACTGAAACAGGAACTTACTTCAACTTCACTTTATTGTTTTCTTAATAAACTTCCTCTCCCCTGGAGGAATATAGTGTTATAGTCGTTAGCTTATCTCTTATGTCTGCAGTCCTTAAACGCTACGCTAACAGCGATGGAGCCCGACAGGAGGAAAATAAAAACAACCCAGAAACTACGATAGAAAGGCACTTTGAGACCATTAAAATACTGATGTCCTGGAATGTGCAACAACAAACCAACGAAGGAGCGAGGAGATGTACACCGGCCAGGGAGGCCTGGTCGAGGGCCCGCGGCCGTGCCGGGGCTTTGGCAGCACTGGGCAGGAGGGTGAGGGCAGGGAGACCGGCTCCCCACAGGCCAGGGGCTCCTTCCAGCGGGAAACAGGCAGGATCAGGGAGACCCCACCCCACTTTGCGGGTCCTGCTGGTGTCGGACACCGCTGTGCGTTCCAGGAGAGGCCGCGGGCTCTGCCCACGCAGCAGCCGGGAACGCTGCCCGCTTCCTGGCACTCCCCGGTGGCTCGCGGGGATCCGAGGAGCGGGTGTCCTGCCAGCCTGTGCCAGCAGGAGCCTGGAGTCCTGCCTGCTGCCTGCGTGCGGTACATGGTTAGGTATGAACGTAGCTAAACAAGGTGGCTCGGAGCCGGTGCGGCAAGCGGCACACGCAGCCGTGTGCCTTGTCGTGGGGAAGGGCTGGGGAGGTGGCAAGAGCAGCCGCAGAGCCGGAGGGATGCAGGCAGGCACCAGGCCGGCATGTGCCCAGCCAGCTGGGCCGGGCACGGTGGGGACGGTGCCAAGGGGCTGTGGCCACAGCGCTGCCCGTGGCCGCTGGACGGCACAGGCAGGCACAGCTCGGAGCTGGGGAGCCAGCGGGCCCCAAGCTCTCACCCCGCTGTCCTTGCAGAGCGAGGCCGTGGTGGCACAAGCAGCACCAAGGCAGGGAGACACCGAGTCAGCGGCAGCAGATGAGCCCAACTGGGGCCCCGTCGGAGCAGGGGGCTGCTCGAGAAATAAATAGTGGCGTCTCCAGCTGCCTGGGCTCCAGGGGAGCAGGGGGACCTGCTGTGCCCCTACGGCTGCCCCTGGCACAGGGTGGCGGCTGGCTCCAGCCGCCGAGGGATTATTGCTTTTCTCAGAAGAGTCCATTCTTCTTTCGTGATGGTTAAAAGCACGAGCGAGGCCCCGCCGGGGCTGGGGGTCTGCAGGGCGAGGAGGGGCTGCTGCCCCCCGTCCCAGGGAGTGGGATCTGCCCACAGGCAACGGCGGGCATCGTCGAGCCCCTCAGTTGACGGCGGCGGGTTTGAGCAGCAGGGAGCCAGGGGGGATGAGCACCCAGCCTGGCGGCAGCGCCTCAGGGCTGCCCCCCGAGCCAACACCGGCTGAGAGGTCGAGCACGGCCCCCGGCAGCAGCGCCAGGCTCTCGGGAGGTGCCCGCAGCCGCCCCGCCTCAGTCCTTTCACCCCTCTCTTTCCGGTTCTCGGGCCCTTTGCCCACCTTGGGCGGCCGCCCCTCGGCCCCGCTGCCCTTCTGCCCCTCAGCCTTGGCCCCGCCTGCCAGCAGCGACATGACGGGCAACCCCAGCCCCGCGGCGAAGGGCGACGGCAGCAGCGGGTTCTTGGCCAAGTTCAAGGGGCCACCGTTGAGGGGCAGGATGGGGCCTGGCAGGGCGCCCGCAGCCCCGCAGCCCAAGGCGCTGAGGTCGAGCGGCGCCGGCGCCAACGGGATGGGCAATGCCGGCAACCCTGGGGGAGCGAAGAGGGCAGCGGGGTTGGGGAGGACGAGCTGCGCCCCATTGACATAGGGCACCTCGGCCGAAGCCAGGGGTGTTTTGGGAGGAGGGTGGACCTTGAGCATCTCCGGGTGGTCGGGAGAGACGAAGTGGCCGTGGGCTTTGATGTGTTTGCGCAGGGAGCTGGGGTCGGTGTAGCGCTTGTGGCAGCCGGGCATCTTGCAGGAGTAAGGCTTCTCCACGTAGTGGGTGCGGGTGTGCTTGAAGCGGTCGCTGGAGTTGGAGTAACGCTTGTTGCAGCCTTCGTAGGGGCAGATGTAGGGCTTCTCGCCTATCAGAGAATCACCAGGTTGGAAAAGACCCACTGCATCATCGAGTCTAACCATTCCCATCAATCACTAAACCATGTCCCTCAGCACCTTGTCCACCTGTCACTTAAACACCTCCAGGGAAGGGGACTCCACCCCCTCCCTGGGCAGCCACGTCCCCTGTGTCCCCCTCCCCATGGTGGCCAACACTGACCTGTGTGTGAGCGGTTGTGGATTTTCAGGTTCTCCAAGCGGGAGAAGCTCTTGTTGCAGGTGGGGCAGCGATGCGGCTTCTCGTTAGTGTGCGTCCGAATGTGGATCAGCATCTTGTACCTGCCGGGGTAGGGGGGGAGGACATGGTGGGACATCTTCTCATCCCCATGCCCTGTCTCTGGGGTGAGGGGACAGGGACATCCAGGCCAGCACAGTCATCCAACCTCCTGGGAGCTCACAGTCCGTGTCAGAGGGATGGATGGATGGAGACACCCTCCATAGCCCTTCAATGACCCATAGCCCCCTGGAGACCCCTCTATAGCCCACAATAGACTCCTTTCATACCCCCTTAATGCCCCCCCACCTCTATAGCCCCTTAATGCCCCCCCAGACCCCTTCCAAACCCCCCCAGATCACCTCCATACCCCCTCAATCCCCCTCCCAGCCCCCCAGGCTCCCTCCATACCCACTCAATGCCCCCCAAATTCCCTCCATGGCCTCCCTCCATAACCCCACAATGCGCCCCATAGCCCCCCCAGATCACCCCCATAGCCCCTCAATTTCCCTCCATGTGTCATCCGTACCCCCTCAATTCCCCTATAGACTCCCCCCATACCCTCTCAATGCCCCCCGTGTCGGAGGGCTGGATGGCTGGAGACCTCTCCCAGGTGACCCAGAGCAGCCCCCCCTAAGGACACCTGGTGCCCCACCACCCACCTGGCGTTGAAGCCCCTGCCGTGGCGGGCGCAGCCCTCCCAGTGGCAGCAGTACCCGGCGTCCTTCTCGGGTTTGACGTGGAAGTCGTTGACGTGGTCCACCAGGTCTTGCAGGAGGTCAAAGAACTGGTTGCACTGTGAGCAGGAGGCTGGGGGTGAGGGGGCTTGGGGGGGGTGGGCACAGGCAGGGACAGGGACCCCACCTAGGGCCAACCTCAGCCCCATCACCCCCTCCAGCCCCTTATCTGCCCCCCCCCAGCCCCATAAAGCATCTGCATGGACCCCCCCCAGCCCCATAACCACCCGCATCCCCGTTAGCCTCTGCATGGATCCCCCAGCCACTTAACACCCCCCCCAGCCCCATAAAACATCTGCATGCCCCCCCTCCAGCCCCTACAATCCCCCCAGCCCCATAAGCATCCGCATGGAACCCCCTAGCCCCCTAACCACCCCCAACCCTATTAGCCTCTGCATGGATCTCCCAGCCCCTTAACCACCCCCCCCACCCCCGAGCCTCATAAAACATCTGCATGTCACCCCCCCAGCCCCCTAACAACCCCCCAGCCCCTTAAGAATCCACATGGACCCCCCAGCCCCCTAACCATCCCCATTAGCCTCTGCATGGATCCCCCAGCCACTTAACACCCCCCAGCCCCATAAAGCATCTGCATGTCCCCCCTCAGCCCCTTATCCCCACTCCCCCATCCCCATAAGCATCCGCAGGACCCCCGACCCGTCCCTGCTGACCTTGGACCAGCGGCAGACGAGCTGCTTGGGCAGGGGCAGCTCGGGGGGCAGGCGTTTGTCCTTGCTGGGGGGCAGGAAGGCAGCCGGGGGCAGGTGCAGCCCCCCCCCGGCCCCCAGAGGCAGGAAGAACTGGAAGGAGCTGGGGAGGCCGTCGATGTAGCGCAGGGACTGGAAATCCTGCAGCAGACACAGGGGTGGGGGTGAGGGACAGAGACAAGCCAGGTGAGAACCCCCCAGAACCCCACTTTGTAGTACCCCAGAGGCCCTCAATGCTCTTCAATCCCCCCAGAGACCCCCCCCATTGCCCCTCAATACCCCCATAGCCCCCCCCCAGCCCACAATGGACTCCCTT
Organism: Clamator glandarius; assembly: GCA_033459285.1. Classification (NCBI taxonomy): domain Eukaryota; kingdom Metazoa; phylum Chordata; class Aves; order Cuculiformes; family Cuculidae; genus Clamator; species Clamator glandarius. Next base: position 14,903,407 of record JAUNZM010000157.1, read on the forward strand.
CAATACCCCCTCAATGCCCCCTTCACCTCTATAGCCCTTTAATGTCTCCCACAGCCCCTCAATTCCCCCCACAGCCCCCCCCAGACCTCCTCTATACCTCTTCAATGCCCTCCCAGATCACCTCCGTGCCCCCTCAATTCCCCCCAAAGCCCCTCAGGCCCCCTCCACACCCACTCAACGCCTCCCAGATTCCCTCCATGGCCTCCCCCCATACCCCCTCAATACCCCCACAGCCCCTCAATTTCCCCCACAGCCCCCCCAGATCACCCTCATAGCCCCTCAATTCCCCCTATAGCCCCCATGCCCCCTCCATACCCCTTCAATGCCCCCCATAGCCCCTTAATGCCCCCCATAGCCCCCATGGGGATTCTGCTGGAGTTGGGCACGGGGAGGGGACCCCTGTGGGACATTGACCCCAGGGTGTGGGTACACCAACGGCACCGGGCACGATGCCGAGCCCGGGAGCTGGGGACACTGCGGGGGGACACGACATGGCCATACTTACATGGGGGGCGAGGGGCCCAGGTAGGTCCCCACTGCCCTGGCGCTCAGGGGACAGCGAGGCGCTCGGGGACTCCCCCCCGGAATGGGGCGAGAGGCTGAGGTCCAGCACCGGGAAGCGTCCGTCCCGTGTTTCTGCCAGCCCGGAACGTGCCAGGAGGCCGGGAGATGGCACAACACGGCGACCCCCCCGGCTGCCCCCTCGGCCATCCCCGGCCGGCGGGGCGTCGTGGGGCACTCGGGGAGCGGGGACCCCCCGTTTGTCGCGGGCGGCTCGCAGCTTGGAGATGCTCAGCTTGAGGTCCAGTGGCTCGTCCAGCGAATGCATGGTGGCGGCGTGGGGGCTGCAGGGGACACGCGGGGGTCACGGCGGGGACGGGGGGCACCGCTGCCAACCCCAAGCATCGCCCCACGTGGCTGTGCCCATCTCCAGCAGCCGCGACGCCGGCACGGGGACGTCCCACCCTGCCGCGGGCAAAGGCCGTGGCACCAGGCCCTTCCACCGGCCTCGGTGTCCCCTCTCCGTGCCACCAACCTTGCCGGCTGGCACAGCCCCTTGGCCGGCTACCAAACCCCACCGGGCATTGCCAAATCCCGTGGGCACCCATGGGGCTGCAGCGTCCCTGTTCTGTCCCCCCGTGTCCGTCTGTCCCTGAGGGCCTAGCCTGGCGAGGCCTTTCCCAGCGGCGTTGGCGGCGGCGGCCACCACCAGCCCAGCGGTGACCCGGGCGGCCCAGCCCGCTGGCCACGGCCCCGGAGGCGGCAGAGCTGCCTCCCTCGCTGGGGCCCCTTCGCCGCCGGCCAACGCCGGGGCCAGGCAGGGGCTGCGGGCTGTACGGCACCGCACATGGCACAGCGGCATGAACAGAGCTGCCTGCGAGCCTCCTCCGTTTCCCAGGCCGCAGCGTGGGACCCCAAGAACCCCGCAATAACCTCACAGTTGTCCAGCCACCCCCATGTCCCCACCCCAAACGGCCACCCCCACGGCTCGGCCACCACAAATCCAGTGCGTGGCCGAGAACAGGCAGCTCGGTGCAGCAGTGAGTGGCCAAACCCAACCTCTGGCACCCCGATCGGCATCTCCGGCCACCCCTGTGTCCCCCCACCCCAATCAGCCACCCCCACGGATCCAGTGGGCAGCTGAAAACAGACAGCTCGGTGCAGCAGTGAGTGCTCAAACCCGACTCCCAGCACCCCACTTGGCACCTCTGGCCACCCCCATATCCCCATCCACACCAAATTGCCGCCCCCCCCCAGCTCTGCCACCATGCATCTCAGTGAGTGGCTGAGAACAGGCAGCTCAGTGCAGCAGTGAGGGGCCAAACCCAACCCCCAGCACCTCAATTGGCACCTCTGGCCACCCCCGTGTCCCCCCACACACCCCAGGCTGCCATCCCCCAGCTTGGCCACAATGCATCTGGCAGGCAGCTGAGAACAGGCGGCTGAGAACAGGCGGCTGAGAACAGGCGGCTGAGAACAGGCGGCTGAGAACAGGCGGCTGAGAACAGGCGGCTGAGAACAGGCGGCTGAGAACAGGCGGCTGAGTGCACCAGTGAATGCCCAAAGCCGACTCCCAGAAGCCCAATCGGTGCCTCCGGCCACCCTTGTATCCCTCTCCACACCCTAATCTGCCACCTTCCCCCCGACCTCGGCCACCTCACATCTGTCAGGCGGCTGAGAAGGGGCAGCTCAGCGCAGCAGTGAGTGCTCAAACCCGACCCCCAGCACCCCGCTCGGTGCCTCCGGTCACCCCCGTGTCCCCCGCAATCTGCCACCTCCAAAGCTTGTCCACCACTCATCTGGTGGGCGGCTGAGACCGGGCAGCTCGGTGCAGCAGTGAGTGGCCAAACCCGGCTGCTGGCACCCCGATCGGCGCCTCTGGGCCCCCCCGTGTCCCCCACCCCAAACCGCCACCTCCAGGGCTCGGCCACCACCCATCGGGGTGGCTGAGACCGGGCAGCTCGGTGCAGCAGTGAGTGCCCCAACCCGACCCCAGCGCCCCGCTCGGCGCCTCCATCCCGCGGGGCGTGTGGGGGCGGCCCTGGGGCCATGTCGGGGGGCACCCAGCCCGCCTGGCAGCGAGCCCACCCCCCCAACCCCGCCCTGGGGGGCCCCCCCTGCCCTGCCCGGGGCCCCCCTGCGCTGGCGGGGGTCCAGCCCGGCTCAGACGCTGAGGAATGCGGAGGAGCTGCGGGGGGCGCGGGGCCCGGACAGGGGGGACCCCCCCGCTTGCACCCCCCTCACCCCGGCCGTGGGGCTGGCCCCGTGCTGGGGGTCCGCGGCCCCAGCTCCCGCGGCTGGAGGAGCTGCCCCATAGCGGGGAGGGGGCATCTCCCTGAGAACCCCCCCCCCCCAAGCCGTGGGGTCTGCCCCATAGCGGGATCCCTGCCCCTCAGGGGGACCTCATCCTGCGCCCCACAGCCAGGCCAGCCCCATAGCAGGGCAGGGCGCATCTCTGCGAGCCCCACAAGCCATGGGGTCTGCCCCACAGCAGAGTCCCTGCCCCCTAGGGGATCTTCATGCTGCGCCCCATGTCAAGGCCAGCCCCATAACGGAGCATGGAGCATCTCCCCGAGACCCCTCAAGCTATGGGGCCTGCCCTATAGCGGTGTCTCTGCCCCCTAAGTGGTCCTCATCCTGCACCCCACAGCAGGGTCTGCCCCGTAGCAAGGATCACATCCCCCAGCTCACCCCAGCCATGGGGTCTGCCCCATAGCGGTGTCTCTGCCCCCTAGGAGGTCCTCATACTGCACCCCATATCAAGGTCAGCCCCATAGCAGGGCGGAGAGCATCTCCCCGAGACCCCCCAGCTGTGGGGTCACCCCCATAGCAGCATCCCTGCCCCCCAGGGGTTCCTCATCCTGCGTCCCACAGCCAGGTTAGCCCCATAGCAGGTCAGGGAGCATCTCTATGAGCCCCCTAAGCCTGCCAAGACCCCCTAGGTCTGCCCCATAGCGGGAACCTTGCCCCCAAACGGGTCCTCATCCTGAGCCCCACAGCAAGGTCTGCCCCATAGCAGGGTCCCTGCCCCCCAAAAGGGTCCTCATCCTGTGCCCCACAGCAGGGTCTGCCCCATAATAGAGCAGGGAGCATCTCTGTGAGACCCCCAAGCCATGGGGTCTGCCCCACAGCGGGAACCTTGTCCCCAGGAGGGTTCTCATCCTGTGCCCAACAGCAGGGTCTGCCCCATAGCAGGGCAAAGATCACATCCCCCAGCTCACCCCAGCCATGGGGTCTGCCCCATAGCGGTGTCCCTGCCCCCCAGGGGGTCCTCATCCTGCGCCCCACAGCCAGGTCAGCCCCATAACAGGGCAGGGAGCATCTCTGTGAGCCCCCAAAGCCATTGTGTTTGTCCCATAGCAGGAACCTTGCCCCCAGACAGGTCCTTATCCTGTGCCCCATAGCAGGGCAGAGAGCACCTCCCTGAGGCCCTCCAAGGCATGGGGTCTGCCCCATAGCGGGCTCCCTGCCCCTAGACAGGTCCTCATCCTGCACCCCACAGCCAGGCCAGCCCTATAACAGAGCAGGGAGCATCTCTGTGAGCCCCCCCAAGCCATGGGGTCTGCCCCATAGCGGGCTCCCTGCCCCCCAGGGCATCCTCACCCTGCGCCCCACACCCAGCCCTGCCCCATAGGGCATCCCTCCTCCAAGCGCCCCTGGTTCTCGGGCTCAGCCCCCGCCGCCACGCACCCCAGAGCCCGTTGGCGCAGCTCGAGGACAGACAGACGGACAGATGGGGGGCAGCCCCACAGCTGGGATGCCAGAGCAGAACCCCAGCTCCCCCCAGCCGAGGCATCCAGCTGGCCCCACACAGTGGCCGGATTCCCACGGGATGGATTTTGGGGGGTCCTGGTGTGGGTGGTGCCGGATGGGTGGGAGCGGGGCCCCTGGGCACTGCGGGCAGCTGCCAAACCACGTGGCTGCGACACCACCGAAAAGCAGCCCAGCTCAGGATTTGGGGGGGCCCTGGTGGGACCTCCAGCACCTGCAGCCCCCCCATCTCCTGCCCACGCCAGGTGCTGCCAACCCCGCTTCCCACCCACAAGCAACCCCGGCCACACCAGTTCAAACCAGTCTGGCACATGGCTTCCACAGTCCAGAGACCCCCCAGCTCTGCTGGCTGGGTCGGGGTCCCCTGCAGCCACCAGGACCCCCCACGCTCAGGGACTCGCAGTGCCAGCTCTTGGGGTCACCCCACTGCTGGCATGGCCGGGGGTCCCCCCTGCCCTGGCCCCACAAACAGCACCAGGAATAGAGTGTGGGGCAGAGAAACCCCGGTGGCACGGCGAGGGGCTCGGGGACGGTGGCGAGGGATGCCAGAACCAGCCATGGGGACGGCACAGAGGGATGCCAACAGCTGGCACAGGGTGTTGGGGATGGTGCCAAGGCATGCCAGCGCCCGGCATGGAGGTGGCAGCAGGGGATGCCAAAACCAGGCACGGGGAGCTCAGGGATGGCAGTGAGAGATGCCAAAACCAGGCCAGGGGGCTCGGGGACGGCGGCAAGGGACGCCAAAACCAGGCACAGGGATGGCAGAGAGGGATGCCAACAGCCGGTGGCACAGGGTCCAGGGGATGGTGGCAAGGGATGCCAGCACCTAGCATGGAGATGGCAAACAGGGATGCCAAAACCAGGCCGGGGGGGCTCAGGGACAATGGCAAGGGACGCCAGCACCAGGGTCGAGGCATTGGGGATGGTGGCAAGGGATGCCAGCGCCCAGCATGGAGGTGGCAGTGAGGGATGCCAATACCAGGCATGGGGGACTCGGGGACAGTGGAGAGGGCTGCCAAGGCCCGGCACAGGGATGGCAGAGAGGGATGCCAATGCCAGGCATAGAGGTGGCAGACAGGGATGCCAAAAGCAGGCATAGGGGCTCAGGGACGGCACGGGGGGATGCCAACACCGGGCAAGGGCTGCCAAGGCCCAGCATGGGGATGGCAGAGAGGGATGCCAGCGCCTGGCACGGGGGCTCAAGGGTGACGGTGAGGGGTGCTGATCTTGGACATGGGGATGGCAGCCAGGGATGCCAACGTCCAGCACTGGGGGGGCTCGCGCTGGCAGTGGGTGATGCCAACACCAGGCCTAAGGGACGCCCACGCCAGGCCCCACGAGGGGCCGGTGACCCCAGGGCCCGGCGAGCTGGGAGCGGTGCCAGTGCTGCGGGCCCACAGCCCCCCTGCGGCGGCTCTCGGCAGGCTGGTACCGCCGCCAAGGTCGGGCAGCCCCCGGGAACACGGGGTGGGGGGGTCACAGAATCCGGCCCTGCTGCCACCAGGGTCACCGTCCCCACGGCTGCTGGCAGGACACAGTCCCCCCCACAGCACCCGCCGCCCCATCTCATCCGGCGCTGGCACTGCCACCCCTCACCGGACCCCTGCCAAGGGGGGGGCACATCCTGCTGGGGGCTCCTGCTCGTCACCGTCCCCACACTCATCACCATGGCTTTGTCCCCTGGTCCCCAAGGCCAGGCTGGTGCCACCAACCGCCCCTGTCCCATCAGCGGGGACCGAGCAGCAGTACCACCAGCACCCACACCCTGCCACCTCCACATGGGGACACCAGAAGGGTCCTCTGTCACCATGGGGGGGAGTCTTGCCTTTGGGGGGACACAGGGACACTGGATTAGGGGATGTGGTCACAGCAGGGTGACACAAAGGCGGGGGGGGGGGGGGAAGGAGGAGGGGTAGGGGACATTGCTCAGGGACACTGGACACAAGTTGTGACCCCAAATCCCCCCCCTCAGCCCCAGGGAGGAGGACAGGGTGCACCCCTGCCAGAACACACACCCCCCCAATAAAAAACCAGGGACACATTTGTGTCCCCGGGGGTGGCAAAGCCCCCCCAGTCCCCACCCAAGGTCAGGGCAGTGGGTGGAGGGGACAGCAGGGGGTCCCCTCTCTGCAGCCCCCCCCCAACATGTCCCATCTTTCTCCCCTTTGCGACCCCCCCAAGTGCCCAGGACAGTGCGGGGGGGGGGCAGTGGGGTACATCCTTCCCCACGGCGGGGGGGCTGCAGGTGCCAAGCCAAGTCACCCCCTCCCTGGGAGGGAACGGGGACCCCATGATGTCCCCCTCCTCGGGAAGAAATGGAGGGAATGGGGATCCCATGATGTCCCCCCCCGGGAGAGAATGGGGACCCCATGATGTGTCCGTCCCCCTCCCCGCCCCGGGAAGAAATGGAGGAATAGGGACCCCATCCTGCCCCCCCCCAGAGGGAGGGAAGGGAAGGAATGGGGACCCTATGATGTCCCTCCCCGGGAGGGAATGGAAGGAAGAGGGACCCTATGAGTTGTCCCCCGACCCCGGGAGGGATCGGGGACTCCATGATGTTCCCCTCTCCCCGGGAAGAAATGGAAGAGGGACCCCATGATGTCCCCCCTCGGGAGGGAACGGGTACCCCGTCCTGTCCCCCCCCCGGGAGGGAACGGGGGCCCCATGATATCCCCCCCCCAGGAAGAAATGGAGAGAATGGGGACCCCCTCC
>JAUNZM010000158.1:0-179517 GCA_033459285.1 Clamator glandarius
GGTAACTGTCTCCAAATTTCCGGAAATTATCCGCAAACTTTGGGTAATTGCCCCCCCCAGTATTGAGGAGCTATCTCAAAACGATGGACATTTTCTCCAAATTTTGAGTGTCGCCGGATTTGGGGTAACTGTCACCAAATTTTGAGTCATTATCACAAGATTTCTTATCGTTTTCATCGAATTTTGTATAATTGTCCCCAAATTAGGGTCCCTTTCCTGAAATTTAGAGTAATTGTGCTCATAGGTTTGGTAACTGCCGCAAAATATGGAGCATTCTCTCAAAATGTTGGGCAACCGTCTCCCACTCTTGAGTAATTGTCCCTGAAATTCTTGTAGTTTGCCACGCATTTTGCGTAATTGTCACCAGATTTTGAATAATCCTTATGAAATTTGGGGGTAATTTTGCCAAAATTTGTGTAATTCTCTCCATATTTCAGGTAATTGTGGCCAAAAATTTGTGGTAATTGTCGGCAAAATTTTGGGTAATTTGCCACAAATTTTGAGAAATTGTCCCAAAGTCTTGGGAAATTGCCTTCAAATTTTTTGTTATTGTCCCCAAATTATAAGTAATTTTTCCAAATCCTCTTGTAATAGTCCCCGGGTTGAGGGTAAGTGCGCACGAGTTTATGGGAGTTGTCTCAGAATTTTGAGTAACTGTCCCCAAATATCTTGTCATTTTCCTCAAATTTTGTGCAGATGTGCCGGACCTTCTCTAATTATCCCCAAATGTGGGGTAATTGTCCTCCAATTTTAAGTAATTGCCACAACATTTCCTACGATTTTACCTCGATTTTTGTATAATTGTCCCCAGTCTCGGGTAATTTTCCTCAAGTTTAGAGTAAATGTCTGCAGATTTGGGGTATTTGCCGGCAAAATCTGGACAGTCGTCTCAAAATCAGGCGTAATTTTCCACCAATTTTGTGTAATTGTCCCCAAATCTTGCATCATTTTCTCCACACCCTGGGTCATTTCCCCCAAATCGAGGTAAATGTCAGACTATTTTGAGTCATCTTCTCCAAATGTTGGGCAATTGTCTCCCAGTTTGGGGTAATTGTCTCAAACTCTTTGGTAATCGTCCTCCAGTTTTAGGCAATTGTCCACAAACTTTGAGGAATTATCTCCAGATTTTGGGTAAGTGTCCAAAAATTGGAGTTGGGTTTGGGGTTAGAGTTTTATGGTTAGTGTTAGGGTGTTGTCTCCATATTTGAGGTAATTGTCCCCAAATTTGGGTAATTGTCCCCAGATTTTAAGTCATTTCCTCCAAACTTGGGGTCATTACTCCCCATTTTCAGTAATTGTGCACAAATTTGAAATAACTGCCTAAAAACTTCAAGTAATCGTCGCCCGCCAGGTTTTGAGTCATTAGCCCCAGATTTGTAATAATCTGTCTGCAAATTGTTGAGGCGTTTTGCCAAATTCTCAGGCATTGTCTCAAAATTGTGTGTATCTTCCCACAAATTTTGTGTCATTTTCCCAAAAATTTGTGTAATTGTCCCAAATTCTCGGTAACTGTAACCAAATTTGGAGTAATTGTCTTCTAATTTGTCTCAAAGTTATGGGCAATGGTGATTCAAGTCATTAAAATCTTCCACAAGTTTCGTGTATTTGTCTCTACAGTTTTGATAGTTGTGTTCCTACGGAGGGAAATTGTCACCAAACGTTGGGTAATTGACCCCAAATTCTAAGTAATTGTCTCCAATTTTGGCGTAATTGTCTCCAAACGGTGTGTCGTTTTCGACAAATGTTGGGGAAATTGTCCCTAAATAGGGGGTCATTTTGCCCCAATTTTTAGTAATTGTCCCCAAATTTTCTGTCGTTTTCCCAAATTTCAGCAATTGTCTCCAAATTTGGGTAATTGTCCCCAAATCCTGAGTAACTGTCTCCAAATTTTGGGTAATTGACCCAACATGTCTAATAATTTTCCTCAAATTTGGTGACTTTGCCCCCAAATGGTGGATAATTGTCCCCAAATGTCGGATAATTTTCACCCGATTTGGGGTTATTGCCTCAAAATTTTAGGTAAGTTTACTCATATTTTTAGTAATTGTACCCCCTGGCTGGGTAATTGTCACCAAATTTTGAGTACTTTTTCCCAAATTTCTAGTCATTCTCTCCAAATTTGGGGTAATTGCCCTCAAATGTTGAGTAATTCTCTCCCAATTTTGGGTAATCCTCCTCAAATTTTCAGTAACTGTCTCCAAATTTCGGGAAATTATCCACAAACTTCGGGTAATTGCCGCCCTAGTTTTGAGGAGCTATCTCAAAACGATGGACGTTTTCTCCAAATTTTGTTAATTGACCCCGGATTTGGGGTAACTGTCACCAAATTTTGAGTCATTTTCACAAGATTTCTTATCGTTTTCATCCAATTTTGTATAATTGTCCCCAAATTAGGGTCACTTTCCTGAAATTTAGAGTAATTGTGCTCATAGGTTTGGTAACGGCCGCAAAATGTGGATCATTCTCTCAAAATGTTGGGCAACCGTCTCCCACTCTTGGGTAATTGTCCCTAAAATTCTTGTAGTTTGCCACGCATTTTGCGTAATTGTCACCAGATTTTGAATAATCCTTATGAAATTTGGGGTAACTGCCTCCAAATTTGGGGTAATTTTGCCACAATTTGTGTCATTCTCTCCATATTTCAGGTAATTGTGGCCAAAAATTTGTGGTAGTCGTGGCCAAAATTTTGGGTAATATAGCACAAATTTTGAGAAATTGTCCCAAAGTCTTATGAAATTGCCTCCAAATTTTGAATAATTTTCCCAAATCCTCTTGTAATAGTCCCCGGGTTGAGGGTAAGTGCGCACGAGTTTATGGGAGTTGTCTCAGAATTTTGAGTAACTGTCCCCAAATATCTTGTCATTTTCCTCAAATTTTGTGCAGATGTCCCAGACCTTCTCTAATTATCCCCAAATGTGGGGTAATTGTCCTCCAATTTTAAGTAATTGCCACAACATTTCCTACGATTTTACCTCGATTTTTGTATAATTGTCCCCAGTCTCGGGTAATTTTCCTCAAGTTTAGAGTAAATGTCTGCAGATTTGGGGTATTTGCCGGCAAAATCTGGACAGTCGTCTCAAAATCAGGTGTAATTTTCCACCAATTTTGTGTAATTGTCCCCAAATCTTGCATCATTTTCTCCACACCCTGGGTAATTTCCCCCAAATCGAGGTAAATGTCAGACTATTTTGAGTCATGTTCTCCAAATGTTGGGCAATTGTCTCCCAGTTTGGGGTAATTGTCTCAAACTCTTGGGTAATTGTCCTCCAATTTTAGGCAATTGTCCACAATTTTTGAGGAATTATCTCCAGATTTTAGGTAAGTGTCCAAAAATTGGAGTTGGGTTTGGGGTTAGAGTTTTATGGTTAGGGTTAGGGTGTTGTCTCCACATTTGGGGTAATTGTCTCCAAATTTGGGTAATTGTCCCCAGATTTTAAGTCATTTCCTCCAAACTTGGGGTCATTACTCCCAAGTTTTCAGTAATTGTGCACAAATTTGAAATAACTGCCTAAAAACTTCTAGTAATGGTCGCCCCCCAGGTTTTGAGTCATTAGCCCCAGATTTGTAATAATCGTCGCAAATTGTTGAGGCGTTTTGCCAAATTCTCAGGCATTGTCTCAAAATTGTGTGTATCTTCCCACAAATTTTGTGTCATTTTCCCGAAAATTTGTGTAATTGTCCCAAATTCTCGGTAACTGTAACCAAATTTTGAGTAATTGTCTTCTAATTTGTCTCAAAGTTATGGGCAATGGTGATTCAAGTCATTCAAATCTTCCACAAGTTTCGTGTATTTGTCTCTACAGTTTTGATAGTTGTGTTCCTACGGAGGGAAAGTGTCACCAAACGTTGGGTAATTGACCCCAAATTCTAAGTAATTGTCTCCAATTTTGGCGTAATTGTCTCCAAACGGTGTGTCGTTTTCGACAAATGTTGGGAAATTGTCCCTTAAAAATTGGGTCATTTTGCCCCAATTTTTAGTAATTGTCCTCAAATTTTCTGTCGTTTTCCCAAATTTCAGCAATTGTCTCCAAATTTGGGTAATTGTCCCCAAATCCTGAGTAACTGTCTCCAAATTTTGGGTAATTGGCCCAACATGTCTAATAATTTTCCTCAAATTTGGTGTATTTGTCCCCAAATGGTGGATAATTGTCACCAAATGTCGGATAATTTTCTCCCGATTTGGGGTTATTGCCTCAAAATTTTACATAAGTTTGCTCACATTTTTCGTAATTTTCCCCCCCTTGTTGGGTAATTGTCAGCAAATTTTGAGTACTTTTTCCCAAATTTTGAGTCATTCTCTCCAAATTTGGGGTAATTGCCCTCAAATGTTGAGTAATTCTCTCCCAATTTTGGGTAATCCTCCTCAAATTTTTGGTAACTGTCTCCAAACTTCGTGAAATTATCCGCAAACTTCGGGTAATTGCCCCCCAGTTTTGAGGATCTATCTCAAAACGATGGACGTTTTCTCCAAATTTTGTTAATTGTCGCCGGATTTGGGGTAACTGTCACCAAATTTTGAGTCATTTTCACAAGATTTCTTATCGTTTTCATTGAATTTTGTATAATTGTCCCCAAATTAGGGTCACTTTCCTGAAATTTAGAGTAATTGTGCTCATAGGTTTGGTAACTGCCGCAAAATGTGGAGCATTCTCTCAAAATGTTGGGCAACCGTCTCCCACTGTTGGGTAATTGTCCCTAAAATTCTTGTAGTTTGCCACGCATTTTGTGTAACTGTCACCAGATTTTGAATAATCCTTATGAAATTTGGGGTAACTGCCTCCAAATTTGGGGTAATATTGCCAAAATTTGTGTAATTCTCTCCATATTTCAGGTAATTCTGGCGAAAAATTTGTGGTAATTGTCGGCAAAATTTTGTGGCAATTTGCCACAAATTTTGAGAAATTGTCCCAAAGTCTTGGGAAATTGCCTCCAAATTTTGAGTAATTTTCCCAAATCCTCTTGTAATAGTCCCCGGGTTGAGGGTAAGTGCGCCCGAGTTTCTGGGAGTTGTCTCAGAATTTTGAGTAACTGTCGCCAAATATCTTGTCATTTTCCTCAAATTTTGTGCAGATGTCCCAGACTTTCTCTAATTATCCCCAAATGTGGGGTAATTGTCCTCCAATTTTAAGTAATTGCCACAACATTTCTTACGATTTTACCTCGATTTTTGTATAATTGTCCCCAGTCTCGGGTAATTTTCCTCAAGTTTAGAGTAAATGTCTGCAGATTTGGGGTATTTGCCAGCAAAATCTGGACAGTCGTCTCAAAATCAGGCGTAATTTTCCACCAATTTTGTGTAATTGTCCCCAAATCTTGCATCATTTTCTCCAAACCCTGGGTCATTTCCCCCAAATCGAGGTAAATGTCAGACTATTTTGAGTCATGTTCTCCAAATGTTGGGCAATTGTCTCCCAGTTTGGGGTAATTGTCTCAAACTCTTGGGGAATTGTCCTCCAATTTTAGGCAATTGTCCACAAACTTTGAGGAATTATCTCCAGATTTTGGGTAAGTGTCCAAAAATTGGAGTTGGGTTTGGGGTTAGTGTTTTATGGTTAGGGTTAGGGTGTTGTCTCCACATTTGAAGTAATTGTCCCCAAATTTGGGTAATTGCCCCCAGATTCTAAGTCATTTCCTACAAACTTGGGGTCATTACTCCCAAGTTTTCAGTAATTGTGCACAAATTTGAAATAACTGCCTAAAAACTTCTAGTAATCGTTGCCCGCCAGGTTTTGAGTCATTAGCCCCAGATTTGTAATAATCGTCGCAAATTGTTGAGGTGTTTTGCCAAATTCTTAGGCATTGTCTCAAAATTGTGTGTATCTTCCCACAAATTTTGTGTCATTTTCTCGGAAATTTGTGTAATTGTCCCAAATTCTCGGTAACTGTAACCAAATTTTGAGTAATTGCCTTCTAATTTGTCTCAAAGTTATGGGCAATGGTGATTCAAGTCATTAAAATCTTCCACAAGTTTCGTGTATTTGTCTCTACAGTTTTGATAGTTGTGTTCCTGCGGAGGGAAATTGTCACCAAACGTTGGGTAATTGACCCCAAATTCTAAGTAATTGTCTCCAATTTTGGCGTAATTGTCTCCAAACGGTGTGTCCTTTTTGACAAAAGTTGGGGAAATTGTCCCTAAATAGGGGGTCATTTTCCCCCAATTTTTAGTAATTGTCCCCAAATTTTCTGTAGTTTTCCCAAATTTCAGCAAGAGTCTCCAAATTTGGGTCATTGTCCCCAAATCCTGAGTAACTGTCTCCAAATTTTGGGTAATTGGCCCAACATGTCTAATAATTTTCCTCAAATTTGGTGTATTTGTCCCCAAATGGTGGATAATTGTCCCCAAATGTCGGATAATTTTCACCCGATTTGGGGTTATTGCCTCAAAATTTTAGATAAGTTTGCCTACATTTTTAGTAATTGTAACCCCCGGGTTGGGTAATTGCCCTCAAATTTTGAGTAATTCTCTCCCAATTTTGGGTAATCCTCCTCAAATTTTCAGTAACTGTCTCCAAATATCGGGAAATTATCCACAAACTTCGGGTAATTGCCGCCCTAGTTTTGAGGAGCTATCTCAAAACGATGGACGTTTTCTCCAAATTTTGTTAATTGACGCCGGATTTGGGGTAACTGTCACCAAATTTTGAGTCATTTTCACAAGATTTCTTATCGTTTTCATCCAATTTTGTAGAATTGTTCCTAAATTTGGGTCACTTTCCTGAAATTTAGAGTAATTGTGCTCATAGGTTTGGTAACTGCCGCAAAATGTGGAGCATTCTCTCAAAATGTTGGGCAACCGTCTCCCACTGTTGGGTAATTGTCCCTAAAATTCTTGTAGTTTGCCACGCATTTTGCGTAATTGTCACCAGATTTTGAATAATCCTTATGAAATTTGGGGTAACTGCCTCCAAATTTGGGGTAAGTTTGCCACAATTTGTGTAATTCTCTCCATATTTCAGGTAATTGTGGCCAAAAATTTGTGGTAATTGTCAGCAAAATTTGGGGCAATTTGCCACAAAATTTGAGAAATTGTCCCAATGTCTTGGGAAATTGCCTCCAAATTTTGAGTAATTTTCCCAAATCCTCTTGTAATAGTCCCCGGGTTGAGGGTAAATGCGCCCGAGTTTATGGGAGTTGTCTCAGAATTTTGAGTAACTGTCGCCAAATATCTTGTCATTTTCCTCAAATTTTTGCAGATGTCCCAGACTTTCTCTAATTATCCCCAAATGTGGGGTAATTGTCCTCCAATTTTAAGTAATTGCCACAACATTTCTTACGATTTTACCTCGATTTTTGTATAATTGTCCCCAGTCTCGGGTAATTTTCCTCAAGTTTAGAGTAAATGTCTGCAGATTTGGGGTATTTGCCAGCAAAATCTGGACAGTCGTCTCAAAATCAGGCGTAATTTTCCACCAATTTTGTGTCATTGTCCCCAAATCTTGCATCATTTTCTCCAAACCCTGGGTCATTTCCCCCAAATCGAGGTAAATGTCAGACTATTTTGAGTCATGTTCTCCAAATGTTGGGCAATTGTCTCCCAGTTTGGGGTAATTGTCTCAAACTCTTGGGTAATTGTCCTCCAATTGTACGCAATTGTCCACAAACTTTGAGGAATTGTCTCCAGATTTTGGGTAAGTGTCCAAAAATTGGTGCTGGGTTTCGGGTTAGTGTTTTATGGTTAGGGTAAGGGTGTTGTCTCCACATTTGGGGTAATTGTCCCCAAATTTGGGTAATTGTCCCCAGGTTTTGAGTAATTTCCTCCAAACTTGGGGTCATTACTCCCAAGTTTTCAGTAATTGTGCACAAATTTGAAATAACTGCCTAAAAACTTGTAGGAACCGTCGCCCGCCAGGTTTTGAGTCATTAGCCCCAGATTTGTAATAATCGTCGCAAATTGTTGAGGCGTTTTGCCAAATTCTTAGGCATTGTCTCAAAATTGTGTGTATCTTCCCACAAATTTTGTGTCATTTTCCCGAAAATTTGTGTAATTGTCCCAAATTCTCGGTAACTGTAACCAAATTTGGAGTAATTGTCTTCTAATTTGTCTCAAAGTTATGGGCAATGGTGATTCAAGTCATTAAAATCTTCCACAAGTTTCGTGTATTTGTCTCTACAGTTTTGATAGTTGTGTTCCTACGGAGGGAAATTGTCACCAAACGTTGGGTAATTGACCCCAAATTCTAAGTAATTGTCTCCAATTTTTGCGTAATTGTCTCCAAACGGAGTGTCGTTTTCGACAAATGTTGGGGAAATTGTCCCTAAATAGGGGGTCATTTTGCCCCAATTTTTAGTAATTGTCCAAAATATTCTGTCGACTTCCGAAATTTCAGCAATTGTCTCCAGATTTGGGTAATTGTCCCCAAATCCTGAGTAACTGTCTCCAAATTTTGGGTAATTGGCCCAACATGTCTAATAATTTTCCTCAAATTTGGTGTATTTGTCCCCAAATGGTGGATAATTGTCCCCAAATGTCGGATAATTTTCACCCGATTTGGGGTTATTGCCTCAAAATTTTAGGTAAGTTTGCCCACATTTTTAGTAATTGTCACCCCCTGGTTGGGTAATTGTCACCAAATTTTGAGTACTTTTTCCCAAATTTTGAGTCATTCTCTCCAAATTTGGGGTAATTGCCCTCAAATTTTGAGTAATTCTCTCCCAATTTTGGGTAATCCTCCTCAAATTTTCGTTAACTCTCTCCAAATTTCGGGAAATTATCCGCAAACTTCGGGTAATTGCCCCCCCAGTTTTGAGGAGCTATCTCAAAACGATGGACATTTTCTCCAAATTTTGTTAATTGTCGCCGGATTTGGGGTAACTGTCACCAAATTTTGAGTCATTTTCACAAGATTTCTTATCGTTTTCATCGAATTTTGTATCATTGTCCCCAAATTAGGGTCACTTTCCTGAAATTTAGAGTAATTGTGCTCATAGGTTTGGTAACTGCCGCAAAATGTGGAGCATTCTCTCAAAATGTTGGGCAACCGTCTCCCACTGTTGGGTAATTGTCCCTAAAATTCTTGTAGTTTGCCACGCATTTTGCATAATTGTCACCAGATTTTGAATAATCCTTATGAAATTTGGGGTAAGTGCCTCCAAATTTGGGGTAATTTTGCCACAATTTGTGTAATTCTCTCCATATTTCAGGTAATTGTGGCCAAAAATATGTGGTAACTGTTGGCAATATTTTGGGCAATTTCCACAAATTTTGAGAAATTGTCCCACAAATTTTGAGAGATTGTCCCAAAATCTTGGGAAATTGCCTCCCAATTTTGAGTAATTTTCCCAAATCCTCTTGTAATAGTCCCCGGGTTGAGGGTAAGTGCGCCCGAGTTTATGGGAGTTGTCTCAGAATTTTGAGTAACTGTCCCCAAATATCTTGTCATTTTCCTCAAATTTTGTGCAAATGTCCCAGACTTTCTCTAATTATCCCCAAATGTGTGGTAATCGTCCTCCAATTTTACCCAATTGTCCACAAACTTTGAGGAATTATCTCCAGATTTTGGGTAAGTGTCCAAAAATTGGATTTGGGTTTCGGGTTAGTGTTTTATGGTTAGGGTTAGGGTGTTGTCTCCACATTTGGGGTAATTGTCCCCAAATCTGGGTAATTGTCCCCAGATTTTAAGTCATTTCCTCCAAACTTGAGGTCATTACTCCCCAATTACTCTATAATTGTGCACAAGTTTGAAATAACTGCCTAAAAACTTCTAGTAATCGTCGCCCGCCAGGTTTTGAGTCATTAGCCCCAGATTTGTAATAATCGTCGCAAATTGTTGAGGCGTTTTGCCAAATTCTTAGGCATTGTCTCAAAATTGTGTGTATCTTCCCACAAATTTTGTGTCATTTTCCCAAAAATTTGTGTAATTGTCCCAAATTCTCGGTAACTGTAACCAAATTTGGAGTAATTGTCTTCTAATTTGTCTCAAATTTATGGGCAATGGTGATTCAAGTCATTAAAATCTTCCACAAGTTTCGTGTATTTGTCTCTACAGTTTTGATAGTTGTGTTCCTACGGAGGGAAATTGTCACCAAACGTTGGGTAATTGACCCCAAATTCTAAGTAATTGTCTCCAATTTTGGCGTAATTGTCCCCAAACGGTGTGTCGTTTTCGACAAATGTTGGGAAATTGTCCCTAAATAGGGGGTCATTTTGCCCCAATTTTTAGTAATTGTCCCCAAATTTTCTGTCGTTTTCCCAAATTTCAGCAATTGTCTCCAAATTTGGGTCATTGTCCCCAAATCCTGAGTAACTGTCTCCAAATTTTGGGTAATTGGCCCAACATGTCTAATAATTTTCCTCAAATTTGGTGTATTTGTCCCCAAATGGTGGATAATTGTCCCCAAATGTCGGATAATTTTCACCCGATTTGGGGTTATTGACTCAAAATTTTAGGTAAATTTGCCTAAATTTTTAGTAATTGTCCCCCCCTAGTTGGGTAATTGTCACCAAATTCTGAGTACTTTTTCCCAAATTTTGAGTCATTCTCTCAAAATTAGGGGTAATTGCCCTCAAATTTTGAGTAATTCTCTCCCAGTTTTGGGTAATCCTCCTCAAATTTTTGTTAACTGCCTCCAAATTTCGGGATATTATCCGCAAACTTCGGGTAATTGCCCCCCCAGTTTTGAGGAGCTATCTCAAAACGATGGACATTTTCTCCAAATTTTGTTAATTGTCGCCGGATTTGGGGTAACTGTCACCAAATTTTGAGTCATTTTCACAAGATTTCTTATCGTTTTCATCGAATTTTGTATAATTGTCCCCAAATTAGGGTCACTTTCCTGAAATTTAGAGTATTTGTGCTCATAGGTTTGGTAACGGCTGCAAAATGTGGAGCATTCTCTCAAAATGTTGGGCAACCGTCTCCCACTCTTGGGTAATTGTCCCTAAAATTCTTGTAGTTTGCCACGCATTTTGCGTAATTGTCACCAGATTTTGAATAATCCTTATGAAATTTGGGGTAACTGCCTCCAAATTTGGGGTAAGTTTGCCACAATTTGTGTAATTCTCTCCATATTTCAGGTAATTGTGGCCAAAAAATTGTGGTAATTGTCGGCAAAATGTTGGGTAATTTGCCACAAATTTTGAGAAATTGTCCCAAAGTCTTGGGAAATTGCCTCCAAATTTTGAGTAATTTTCCCAAATCCTCTTGTAATAGTCCCCGGGTTGAGGGTAAGTGCGCCCGAGTTTATGGGAGTTGTCTCAGAATTTTGAGTAACTGTCCCCAAATATCTTGTAATTTTCCTCAAATTTTGTGCAGATGTCCCAGACATTCTCTGATTATCCCCAAATGTGGTGTAATTGTCCTCCAATTTTAAGTAATTGCCACAACATTTCTTACGAATTATCTCGATTTTTGTATAATTGTACCCATTCTTTGGGTGTTATGATTAGGGTTAATGTTAGTTATAGGTTTAAGGTCATGATTAAGGTTATGGGTAGGGTTAGGGCTTAGGGGTAGATTTAGGGTAAGGGTTAGAGTTAGAGTTAAGGTTAGGGTTAAGTTTAGGCATTAGGGTTAGTGTTACGGTTAGTCTTTGTTTTGTGGTTAGGGTTAGTGATTATGATTAGGGTGAGTTTTAGAATTAGGTTTAGGTTTAATGTTAGCGTTAGTGTTAGGGGTTAGGGTTAGTGTTATGGTTAGGTTTAGGTTTTATGTATAGGGTTACTGTTATGGTAAGTTAAAGGGTTAGGTTTAGGATTAGTGTTAAGGTTAATATTAGGGGTTAGGTTTAGGGTTAAGGTTAGAGTTAGTGTTAGATGTTAGTGTTAGGGTTAGTTTTAGGTTAGATTTATGGCTAGATTTAGGATTCGGGTTAGGGTTAGTGTTAGGTTTGTGCTGGGTTAGGTTTAGGGTTAGTGTTAGGGTTAGGTACAGGTTTAGGATTAGGGGTTTTAGGGTTAATGTCATGTTTAGGGTTAAGGTCGGTCCAATATTAAAATAAGGGTTAGTTTTAGGGTTAGGTTTAGTGTCCCTTTAGGGTTAGGCAATTAGTGTTAGGGCCATTTGGGTTAGTGTTAGGGTAAGGATTATTTTTATGTTTCGGTTTAGTGTGTGTCCACAATTAGGATAAGTGTTAGAGTTATGGTAAATGTTATGTTTATGGGTTAGGGTTAGGGGTTATGGTTTTGTGTTAGTGTTTGTATTAGTGTTAGTGTTAGTGTTGGGTTTAGTGTTTAGGGCAAGTTTTAGGATTTGGATTAAGTTTCAGATTAGACTTAGTTTTTGGGTTAGAGATTAAGGATAGTTTTAGGTTTAGGATTGGACTTTAGTTGTAGAATAAGGGTTAGGATTAGGGTTATTTTTAGGGTTAGGGTTTAGAGTTATGTTTAGGGTTAGGGTTTGGATTAGAGTTAGGGATCGGGTTAGGTTTAGGGGGTTAGGTTTAGGGTTAAGGTTAGGGTTAAGTTTAGATTTAAGTTCAGGGTTATAGTTAGAGGTAAGTGTTAGGGTTAGGGTTACGGTAAAGGTTAGGGTTAGGTTTAGGGTTAGTGTTCGGGTTAGGCATAGGTTCATTTGTGTTAGGGTTAGGGTTAGGGTTAAGGTTAGGGTTAGGGTTAGGGTTAGGATTAGGGTTAGGGTTAGGATTAGATCTATATTTAGGTTTAGGATGGGCCCACCATTAAGATAAGGATTAGTGTTATGGTTAAGTGTTATGTTTATGGGTTAGGTTAGGGGTTAGGGTAAGTAGTTAGGGTTTTGTGTTAGTGTTTGGATTACGATTAGTTTTAGTGTTAGGTGTAGTGTTTAGGGCAAGTTTTAGGGTTCGGATTAAGTTTCAGGTTAGGCTTAGTTTTTGAGTTTAAGATTAATGTTAGGTTTAGGATTAGACTTTAGTTTTAGAATAAGGGTTAGGATTAGGGTTATTGTTAGTGTTAGGGTTAGGGTTAAGAGTTATGTTCAGAGTGAGGGTTTGGATTATAGTTAGGGATAGGTTTAGGGTTAGGGTTAGGTTTGGGTTAGAGTTAGGGTTAGGATTAGGTTTAGGCATTAGTGTTAGGGTTAGGGTTGGGTTAGGTTTATGGTTCTTGTTAGTGTTAGGGTTAGGGTTGGGTTACGTTTAGGGTTAGGGTTAGGGTTAGAGTTAGAGTTATGGTCGGGGTTAAGGTTAATGTTAATGTTACGGTTATGGTTTAGGTTTAAGGTTAGTGTTAGGGTTATGGTTTAGGTTTAGTGTTAGGGTTAGTGTTGGGTTAGGGTTAGGGTTAGATTTATGTTTAGGTTTAGGGTGGGCCCACTATTAGGATAAGGTTTAGAGTTATGCTGAAGTGCAATGTTTATGGGTTAGGTTTTGGGGGTTAGGGTTAGGGGTTAGGGGTTTGTGTTAGTGTTTGGATAAGGGTTTGTGTTAGTGTTGGAGTTAGTGTTTAGGCAAGGTTTACGGTTAGGATTAAGTTTCAGGTTAACCTTAGTTTTTGGGTTAGAGATTAAGGTTATGTTTAGGTTTAGGATTAGATTTTAGTTGTAGAATAAGGGTTAGATTTAGGGTTAGTGTTAGGGTTAAGGGTTATGGTTAGGGTTAGGTTTCAGATTAGGGTTAGTGTTAGGGAGTTAGTGTTAGTGTTAAGGCTAGGGTTAGGTTTAGTGTTATGGTTAGGGTTAGGGGTTAGGGTTAGGCTTATGGCTAGGGTTAGTGTTAGGGTTACGGTTAAGATTAGGCTTAGTGTTAGTATTAGGTTTAGGGTTGGATTAGTGTTAGGGTTAGGGTTTTAGGGTTAGTGTTAGGGTTAGTGTTAGTGTTCGGCTTAGTGTTATGTTTAGGGTTGGGTTAGCGTTACGTGCCATTAGCGTTAGGGTTAGGGTTACGCCATTAAGCTTAACGTCATTTGTGTTAGGATTAGTTTTAAGTTTATGGTTAGGGTTATGGTTAGATATATGTTTAGGTTTAGGGTGGGTCCACCATTAGGATAAGGGTAAGAGTTATGGTTAATTGTTATGTGTATGGGTTATGGTTAGGTGTTTGGGTTAAGGGTTAGGGTTTTGTGTTAGTGTTTGGATTAAGGTTAGTGTAGTGTAGTGTTTAGTGTTTAGGGCAAGGTTTAGAGTTAGGATTAAGTTTCATGTTAGGCTTAGTTTTTGAGTTACAGATTAAGGTTAGGTTTAAGTTTAGGATTAGACTTTAGTTGTAGAATAAGATTTAGCATTAGTGTCATTGTTAGGGTTAGGGTTAAGAGATGTTTAGAGTTAGGATTTGGAATAGGGTTAGGGATAGGATTAAGGTTTGGGGGTTATAGTTATTGTTAAGAATAGGGTTAGGTTTAGGGTTAGGGTTAGGGTTAGGGCAAGTGTGCCATTAGTGTTAGGGTTAGTGTTAGGCCATTAAGCTTAGGTTCATTTGGGTTAGGATTATGGTTAGGGTTAAGGTTAGGTTAAGGTTTAGGGTTAGGGTTATTGTTAGGGTTATGTTTAGGGTTAGAGTTAGGGTTGAGTTAGGGTCAGGGTTAGGAGTTATGTTTAGTGTTAGCATTAGGGTTAAGGTTAGGGTTAGGGGTTAGGGTTAGTGTTAATTTTAGGGTTAGGGTTAGATTTTGGGTTAGTGTTAGGGTTAGGTTTAGGTGTTAGGGTTAGGGTTGAGTTAAGAATAGGTTTAGGCTAAGTGTTAGGGTTCAGGTTAGAGTTAGGTTTAGGGTTGTGTTAGGGTTATGTTTAGGGTTAGGGTTAGAGTTAGATTTAGGGGGTTGGGATTATGGTTAGGCTTAGGTTTAGGGTTATTTTTAAGGTGGGGTTAGGGTTAATGTGCCATTAGGGTTAGAGATAGCGTTAAGGTTAGGCCATTTGACTTAGTGTCATTTAAGTTAGTGTTAGGGTTAGGTTTATGGTTAGGGTTCGGGTCAGATTTATGTTTTAGTTTAGGGTGGGCCCACCATTTAGATAAGGGTTAGAGTTACGGTTAAGTGTTATGTTTATGGGTTATGGTTAGGTGTTAGGGTTAAAGGTTAGGGTTTTGTGTTAGTGTTTTTATTAGGGTTGGTGTTAGAGCTGTGTTTAATGTTTATGGCAAGGTTTAGGATTAATTTTCAGGTTAGGCTTAGTTTTTGTGTTAGAGATTAAGGTTAGGTTTAGGATTAGACTTTAGTTGTAGCATAAGGGTTAGGATTAGGGTTAGTGTTAGTGTTAGGGTTAAGAGTTATGTTTAGAGTTAGGGTTTGTGTTAGGGTTAGGGTTTGAATTTGGATTAGGCATAGGGTTAGGTTTAGGGAGTTAGGGTTAGGGTTATGTTTAGAGTTAGGATTGGTCCATAATTAATATAAGGTTTTAGTTAAGGGTTAGGGTTAGTGTGCCTTTAGGGCTAGGGTTAGGTTTAGGCCATTACGATTAATTTCATTTGGATTATGGTTAGGGTTAGGGTTTGGATTAGAGTTAGGTGTTAGTCTTAGGGCTAGGGTAGGGGTTAGGTTTAGGGTTAGGGTTAGGTTTGGAGTTGAGTGTTTCTTTTAGGATTAGGGTTGGTGTTAGTGTTTGGGTTAGTGTAATGTTTGGGCTTAGTGTCAGGGTTAGGTTTATGGGTAAGTGTTAGGGTTAGGGTTTGGGTTAGGGCTAGTGTTAGGTTTCGAGTTAGGGTAATTGTGATATTATGTTTAGGGTTCGTGTTAGGGTTAGGCCATTAGGCTTAGGGTCATTTGGGTTAGGGTTATGGTTAGGGTTTGTGTTAGCGTTGGGGGTTAGTGTTAGGGTTAGATTTAATGTTAGTGTTAGGGTTAGGATTTAGGGTTACGGTAAGGGTTAGATTTATGTTTTGGTTTAGGGTGGGCCCACCATTAGGATATGGGTTAGAGTTATTTTTAAGTGTTATGTTTAAGGATTAGGGTTAGGGGTTAGGGTTAACAGTTATGGTTTTGTGTTAGTGTTTGGATTAGGATTAGAGTTAGTGTTGGGTTTAGTGTTTATGGCATGTTTTAGTGTAAGGATTAATTTTCAGGGTGGGGTTAGTTTTTGAGTTAGAGATTAAGGTAAAATTTAGGATTAGACTTTAGTTGTAGAAAAAGTGTTAGGATTAGGGTTAGTTTTGGGGTTAGGGTTAGGGCTTTAGGATTAGGGTAAGGTTACGATTAGGGTTAGAGTTAGAGTCATTAGGTTTAGGTTTATGGTTAGGCTTAGGGTTAGGGTTAGGTTTATGGTTAGGGTTAGGGTTATGGTTTGGGGTTAAGGATATGGTTAGGATTAGGGTTAGGCTTTTGCTACGTTTCGGGTTAGGGGTTATGGTTAGGTGTAGTGTTAGTGTAAGTGTTAATGTTAGGGGTTAGGTTCAGGTTAAGAGTTAGTGTTAGGTTTAGGGGTTAAGGTTAGGTTTAAGGATAGGGGTAGGGTCATTAGAGTTAGTGTTAGCGTTAGGGTTAGGGTTAAGTTTAGGGTTTGGTTAGGGTTAGGTGCTTTTTTAGGGATATGTTTAGGTTTAGGGAGGGCCCACCATTAGGATAAGGGTTAGAGTTATGTTTAAGTGTAAAGTTTATTGGTCAGTTTTATGGATTAGGATTAGGGGTTAGGGTTTTTTGTTAGTGTTTGTATTAGGGTTTGTGTTAGGGTTAGGGTTAGTGATTAGGGTAATTTTTAGTGTTAGGTTTAGGGTTAGTGTTCCTTTAGGGTTAGGGTTAGGTTTAGGTTTAGGCCATTATGCTTAAGGTCATTTAGATTAAGGTTAGGGTTAGGATTAGGGTTAGGGTTAGGGTTAGGGTTAGGTTTAGGGTTGGGTTAGGGTTAGGGATAGTGTTAGGGTAGGGTTAGGTGTTAGGGTTAGGGTTGGGTTATGGTTTAGATTTAGTGTTAGTTTTTGGTTTAGGTTTAGGGTTAGGTTTATGTTTAGGGTTAGTATTAGATTTATGTTTAGGTTTAGTGTGGGCCCACCATTAGTATAAGGGTTCGAGTTATGGTTAAGTGTTATGTTTATGTGTTCAGGATACTTGTTATGTTTAGGGGTTAGGGGTTTCTGTTAGTTTTTTTATTAGGGTCAGTCTTATTTTTTGGGTTATTTTTTAGGGCAAGGTTTAGTGTTTGGACTAAGTTTAAGGTTAAGCTTACATTTTGGGTTAGAAATTTGGGTTAGGCTTAGGTTTAGGATTATACTTTAGTTGTAGAAAAAGGGTTATTATTAGGGTTAGTGTTAGGGTTAGGGTTAAGAGTTATGTTTAGGGTTAGGGTTTGTATTAGGGTTAGGGATAGGGATAGACTTAGGATGTTAGTGTTAGGGTTAGTTTTTTTATGGTTAGAGTTAGGGGTTACGGTTATGGTTGTGATTAGGGTTAGGTTTAGGGTTCGGGTTAGAATTAGGATTAGGGTTAGGGTTACTGTTAAGGTTAGGTTTAGGGGTTAGGGTTAGGATTAGGGACAGGGCTAGTTTAGGGTTAGAGCTAGTGTTTAGTTTCGGGTACGGGTTAGGTTTAGGGTTAGCGTTAGGGTTAGGTTTAGGTTTAGGGTTAGGGTGAGTGTTATGGTTTAGGGTTAGGGTTAATGTTAGTGTTGAATTAGGTTTAATATTGGTGTTAGGGTTAGGTGTTAGAGCTAAGTGTAATGGTTAGGTTTAGGATTAGGGTTAGGATTAGTGTTAATATTAGGGTTAGTGTTAGGGTTAGGTGTTAGGTTTAGGGTTAGTGTTAGGTTTTGAATAGGGTAAGCGTTAGGGTTAGGGTTATGGTTAGGTTTACCGTTTGGTGTTAGGGTTGGTGGTAAGGGTTAGGGTTAGGCTTAGGGTTAGGGTTAGGGGTTAAGTTTAGGGTTAGGGTTATAGTTTAAGGTCAGGGTTAGGGTTAGGTTTATGGTTAGGGTTATATTTATGTTTTGGTTTAGTGTCTGGCCACCATTAGGATAAGGGTTAGATTTATGGTTAAGTGTTATGTTTATGTGTAGGGTTAGGGGTTAGGGTGAGTTATAGAGTTTGGCTTAGGGTTAGGGTTATAGTTAGTGTTAGTGTTACGGTTAGGGATTAGGGTTAGGGTTAAGGTTAGTGTTAGGGTTAGGGGTTAGGATTAGGGTTAGGGATAGTGTTATGTTTTAAGGTTAGGGTTAGGGTAAGGTTTATGGTTAGGGTTAGTGTTAGATTTATGTTTAGATTTAGAGTAGGCTCACCATTAGGATAAGGGTTAGAGTTATGCTTAAGTGTTATGTTTATTGGTTAGAGTTTGGGGTTAGGGTGAGTGTTAGGGTTAGGGTTTAGATTAGGATTAAATATAGGTTTAGGGTTAGGGGGTTAGTGTTAGTGGTAGGGGTTAGGGATTAAGTGTTAATGTTATGGTTAGGGGTTAGGGTTAGTGTTAGGGATTAGTGTTAGGGTTAGGGTTATGGTTAGGGTTAGGGTTAGGGGAAGGGTTAGGTTTAGGATTCGGTTTAGGGTCAAGGTTAGGGTTAGGGTTAAAATTAGGTTTAGAGGTTAGAGTTAGGGTTAGGGATAGAGTTAGATTTAGGTTTAGGACTAGTGTTAGGGTTTGGGTAAGGGTTAGATTTAACATAAGATATAGGGTTAAGGTTAGGTTTAGGGTAGGGTTAAGGTTAGGGTTAGGGTTAGTGTCAGTGTTAGGTTTGGGTTAGGGTTAGAGTTAGTGTTAGGTCTTGCCAGAGTAATCTGATCACCTTGTCTGACCAAGTGACTAAACTCTTGGACGAGGGAAAATGGAAGCTGCTTCTGACATCCCTGGTCTCCACGGCCAGCAAATCCCTGGGGCGAGCAGCAAGGGGTGGCACAGTGGGGCCCTTCCCAGACTTTCTGGGTACGTTGCCAGCAGCAGAGAAACCCCAGGTTATTTATTGCCACCCAAATCTGTGGCTAATTCAGCCAAGAAGAAGCAGCTGATGAGCTCTTCTACAAACAACTGAGTGTAGTCTCAAGATCGCTACCTCTAGTCCTTGTGGGAGTCTTCAATTTTCCAGATATAGGCTGGGAGTATAATACAGCAGAGAGGAAGCACTCCCGGAGGTTCGTGGAGTGTGTGGAAGACAACTTCCTCACACAGCCGGTGAGCGAACAGACAAGGGACGGTGCCCTCCTGGACCTGCTGTTTGCGAACAGAGAAGGAGTGGTGGGGGATGTGAAGGTTGGAGGACGCTTGGGGCAAAGCGATCATGAGATGATAGAGTTCTCGGTGCAGGGTGAGATGAAGAAGGTGGAGGTTAGCAGAAGAGTCGCCCTCAACTTTCAGAGAGCAGACTTTGGGCTGTTCAGAAGGCTGGTGGGAAAAGTCCCATGGGAGGCGCTCCTTGAGGGCAAAGGTGTCCATGAGGGCTGGGCGCTCTTCAAGAAGGAACTCCTAGCAGCTCAGGAGAAAGCCGTCCCCAAGTTCCGGAAAAGTAGCCGGAGGGGTAAGAAACCAGCATGGTTGAGTAGGGAGGTCCTGAGAGACATCAATAGGAAGAGGAGGGTCTACGGCCTCTGGAGGAAGGGGCAGGCATCCTGGGTGGACTATAGGGAGGAGGCGAGAACGTGCAGGGAAAAAGTCAGGAGGGCTAAGGCCCAACTAGAAATGCGATTGGCCAAGACTGTGAAAGACAACAAAAAGTCTTTCTACAAATACATCAACAGGAAAAGGTGGACTAGGGAGAATCTCCAGTCCCTATAAGATGCAGAGGGAACAAGAGTAACAGGGGACAAAGACAAGGCTGAAGTACTCAATGCCTACTTTGCCTCGGTCTTTAACAGTAAGGAAAATTGTCCCCTCTGTGCACAACCCCAGGGGCTGGAAGAGAAGTATGAGGTTCCCAAGGTCTGAGAGGAGGTGGTTAGAAACTTGCTTGCCCGGCTAGATGCCCACAACTCCATGGGGCTGGATGGAGTCCACCCAAGAGTTTTGAGGGAACTGGCGGATGTGCTGGCCAAACCCCTTTCCATCATCTTCAAACGGTCCTGGATGACTGGGGAGGTTCCGCTGGACTGGAGGCTGGCTGATGTCGTGCCCATCTATAAGAAGGGGCGCAGGGAGGATCCAGGGAACTACAGGCCTGTCAGCCTGATCTCGGTACCGGGGAAAGTCATGGAGCGGGTGATCTCGAGTGCGATCATGAAGCACTTGCAAGAGAACCGGGTGATCAGGCCCAGTCAACACGGGTTCATGAAAGGCAGGTCTTGCCAGACTAATCTGATCACCTTCTATGACCAAGTGACTAAACTCTTGGACGAGGGAAAGGCTGTGGATGTGATTTTCCTGGACTTCAGTAAAGCCTTTGATAGAGTTTCTCGTAGCATTCTGCTTTGGAAACTGTCGGCCTCTGGCCTAGACGGGTGCACACTCTCCTGGGTGAAAAACTGGTTGAATGACGGGGCCCAGAGGGTGGTGGTAAATGGAGTTAAATCCAGCTGGAGGCCAGTGACAAGTGGGGTTCCCCAGGGCTCAGTCCTGGGTCCAGTCCTGTTTAATGTCTTTATCAATGACCTGGATGAAGGCATTGTGTGCTCACTTAGCAAGTTTGCAGATGACACCAAGCTGGGAGGAAGTGTTGATCTGCTGGAGGGTCGGGAGGCTCTGCAAAGGGACCTGAACAGGCTGGACTGCTGGGCAGAGACCAACGGCAGGAGGTTTAACAAGGCCAAATGCCGGGTCCTGCACTTGGGGCACAACAACCCTAAGCAGAAGTACAAATTAGGAGAGACCTGGCTGGAAAGCTGCCAGGAGGAGAAGGACCTGGGGGTGCTGGTTGACAACCGACTGAACATGAGCCAACAGTGTGCCCAGGTGGCCAAAAAGGCCAATGGCATCTTGGCTTGTATCAGGAACGGCGTGACCAGCAGGTCCAGGGAGGTTATTCTCCCCCTGTACTCAGCACTGGTGAGACCACACCTCGAGTACTGTGTTCAGTTCTGGGCCCCTCACCACAAGAGGGATGTTGTGGCTCTGGAGCGAGTCCAGAGAAGGGCAACGAAGCTGGTGAAGGGGCTGGAGAACAAATTTTATGAGGAGCGGTTGAGAGAGCTGGTGTTGTTCAGCCTGGAGAAGAGGAGGCTGAGGGGAGACCTTATTACTCTCTACAACTACCTGAAGGGAGGTTGTGGAGAGGAGGGAGCTGGCCTCTTCTCCCAAGTGACAGGGGACAGGATGAGAGGGAATGGCCTCAAGCTCCGCCAGGGGAGATTTAGGCTCGTGCTTAGGAAAAAGTCTTTCACGGAAAGGGTGGTTAGGCATTTGAACAGTCTGCCAAGGGAGGTGGTTAAGTCACTGTCCCTGGAGGTGTTTAAGGTGAAGGTAGATGAGGTACTTATAGGCATGATTTAGGGACTGGTGGGAATGGTTGGACTCGACGATCCAGTGGGTCTCTTCCAACATGGTCATTCTGTGATTCTGTGTGTGATTCCATCCCCTGCTGCATCTCTTTCTGCTCCATCTGGTGCATCTGCTGTTGCATATGCTGCTGCTTCATCTACTGCTGCATCTCCTGTTAAATCTCCTGCTGCTTCATCTCCTTCTGAAGATTCTGCTGAATCTACTGCTGAACATGCATCCCCGGCTGCATTTCCTGCTGCTGCTTCTCCCGCTTCATATCCTACCGCGTCTCCTCCTGCAGCATATCTTGCTGCATTTCCTTCTGCTGCATCTCCTGCTGCATCATCTGCTGCAGCACCTTCTGCTGCTACATCTCCTACTGAATCTGCATCTCCTGATGCATCTGCTGCATCTATTGCTGCTACATCTGCTGCCTCTGCAGGTGCATCTGCATCACCTGCTGCTGAATCAATTGCTGCATTACATCCTGCTGATTAATCAGCTTCTCAATTTCCTGATGCTTCATGTACTGCTGCATCTCCTGCTACACTTGCTGCTGCTGCATCTTTTTCTACTTGATGTCCTCCTGCATCTCCTGCTGCTGCATCTGCTGCTTCATCTCCTGCTGCATCCTCTGCAGATGCATCTGTGGATGCATCTGCAGAAGCATCTCCTTTTCCTGCTGCATCTGCTGCTCAATCATCTACGGATGCACCTAGTGCTTCTGCATTCCAGCTGCATATCCTGTTGAAGGCATCGGCGGCTGCATCTCCTGCTGAATCTCCTGTTGCACTTCCTGCTGATGCTTATGTTGCTATTTCATCTCCTGCTTCATCTCCTGCTGAATCTTCTTCTGCAGAATCTCCTCCAGCATCTCCTGCTACAATTCCTGCTGATGTATCTCCTGCTTCATCTCCTACTGCATCCCCTGCTGCTGAATCTCCTTCAATATCTCCTGCTGCATCTCCTGCTGCATTTTCTACTGAATCTCCTGCTGCAGAATCTGCTGATGCATTTCCTGCTGATGCATCTCCTGCTCAATCTCCTGCTGCTGCAACTCCTGCTGAATCTGCTGCTGCCTCTGGTGTGGCTGCATATTTATTTACTGCATATCCTGCTGCTGCATCTCCGGCTGCTGCATCTCGTTCTGCTACATCTCCTTCTGCATCTCCTGCTACAGCATCTCCTGCTGTATCTGCTGAATTTGCCGTTGCATCTGTTGCTGCTTCATCTCCTGCTGCATCTGATAATAATTTCTCTTTTGCTGCATTTACTGCGACTGCATCTCCTGCTATATTTCCTTCTGCTGCATCTTCTTTACTTCATCTACTACTCTGCACTTCCTGCTGCTGCATCTCCTCCTTCTGCATCTCCGGCTGAATTGACTGTAGCGTCTCCTGCTTCTTCATCCCCTGCTGCTACATCTCCTAGTGCATATGATGCTGCTGCATCTGCTGTTACTTCTGCTGCTGCTGCATTCCCTGCTGCATCTCCTGATGCTGCAGCTCCTTCTGCATCTCCTTCTGTGTCTCCTGCTACTACATCCCATGCTGCTGCAGCTCCTTCTGCATCTCCTTCTGTGTCTCCTGCTACTACATCCCCTGCTGCTGCATTTCCTGCTTCATCTCCATATGCTACAACTCCTTCTGCGTCTTCTGCTGATGCATCTCCTGCAGAATCTGCTGCTGCTGCATCTCCTGTTGCATCTGCCTCTGAATATACTGCTGCCTTTCCTGCTGCTGCATCTCAGGCTGCTGAATCTCTTTCTGCATCTCCTTCTTCTGAATCTCCTGCTGCTCTATTACTTTCTGCATCGACTCCTGATGCGTGTCCTGCTGCTGCATCGGCTTTTGCTGCATCTGCTTCTGCATCTCTTGCTGATGCATCTCCTGCTAAATCTGCATCTCCTGCTGCATCTGCTTCTGCATCTCCTGCTGATGCATCTCCTGCTATTGCATCTCCTTCTGCTGAATTTCCTCCTGAATCTCAGGCGGCATCTCATGCTGCTACATATCCTGCTACATCTCCTGACATATCTCCTTCTGAATCTGCATCTCCTGCTGCTTCTTTTGCAGTTGAATCTCCTGCTTCTTAATCTCCTGCTGCTGCTTCTGCTGCATCATCTCCTCTTTCTCCATAACCTTCTGTATCTCCAGTTGCTGCATCTTATCATGCTGCTGCATATGTTGAAGTATCTCTTCCTACTGCATCTTCTGCTGAATCTTCATTTCCTGCTGCATCTGCTTCTGCATCTCCTGCTGCTGCTGCATCTCCTGCTGCTACTCCTGCTGCTGCATCAGTTGCTGCTGAATCTCCTGATGAATCTCCTACTGCATCTCCTTCTGAATATGCATCACCTCAGATATCTCCACCTGCTGCCACTCCTACTGCTGCGTTTGCTTCTGCATCTCCTGCTGCACCTCCAGCTGCTGAATCCCCCGATACCGTTTCTGCTACTGAATATCCTTTGTCTGCTGCTGAATCTCCTGCTGCTGAATCTTCTGCTGCATCTCCTACTGCTGCATTTCTTGCTGCATCTCATGCTGCTGCATCTTATTCTGCTACATCTCCTTCTGCATCTCCTGCTACAGCATCATCTGCTGAATCTTCTCCTACTGCATCTCCTGTTCCATCTCCTCCTGCTGCATGTCGTGCTGAGTCTTTTGCTGCATCTCCTGCTGCTGCAGCTTTTGCTTTTAAATCTCCTTCTGCTGAATCTCCTCCTGAATCTCCGGCGGCATCTCATGCTGCTACATATCCTGCTACATCTCCTGACGTATTTCCTTCTGAATATGCATCTCCTGCTGCTGAATCTCCTGCTGCGGCGTCTGCTGCATCATCTCCTCTTTCTCAATAACCTGCTGTATCTCCTGTAGATGCATCATATCATGCTGCTGCATATGTTGAAGGATCTCTTCCTACTGCATCTTCTGATGAATCTTCATTTCCTGCTGCATCTGCTTCTGCATCTCCTGCTGCTGCTGCATCTCCTGCTGCTTCTCCTGCTGCTGCATCAGTTGCTGCTGAATCGCGTGATGAATCTCTTGGGGCATCTCATGCTTCTACATATCATTTTGAATGTCCTGCTGCTAAATCTTCTGCTGCATCTGTTGATGCTGCATCTCCTACAGCTGCATCACCTTCTGCATGTGCTCCTGCAGCATCTCCTTCTGCTGCAACTCCTGCTGCTGCATCTGCTGCCTCATCTCCTGCTTCTGCATCTCTTCCTGCATCTCCGTCTGAATCTCTTGGTGCTGCATTTCCTGCTGATGCATTTTCTGCTTCAATTCCTGCTGCATATCCTGCTGCTGCATCTATTCCTGTTGTATTTCCTGCTGCTGCATCTCCTGCTGCTGCATCTGCTGCTTCATCTCCTGCTTCTGCATCTGCTGATACTGCATGTGCTGCTGCATCTCCTGCTGCATCTCTTGGTGCTGCAACTTCTGGTGTTGCATCTCTTTCTGCATCTCCTGTGGCATCCTGTATCTCCTGCTGCTACATCTCCTGATGCATCCTCTGCTCATGCATGTGTGGATGCATCTCCTGCTGTATCTGCTGAATTTGCTGCTGCATCTGATGCTGATTCATCTACTGCTGCATATCCTGATAGGTCTCCTGCTGCTGCATCTGCTCTTGCATCCTCTTCCACTGCATCTGCTGCTGCATCTGATGCTACTTTCTCTCTTGCTGCATTTACTGCGACTGCATCTCCTGCTATATTTCCTTCTGCTGCATCTTCTTCTGCATCTCCTTCTGTGTCTCCTGCTACTACATCCCCTGCTGCTGCATTTCCTGCTGAATCTCCTGATGCTGCAACTCCTTCTGCATCTTCT
The DNA here is from genome assembly GCA_033459285.1 of Clamator glandarius. Classification (NCBI taxonomy): domain Eukaryota; kingdom Metazoa; phylum Chordata; class Aves; order Cuculiformes; family Cuculidae; genus Clamator; species Clamator glandarius. The sequence continues at coordinate 25,006 of JAUNZM010000158.1, forward strand.
GCTGATGCATCTACTGCAGAATCTGCTGCTGCCTCCTCTCCTGTTGAATCTGCTTCTGATGCATCTGCGGCTACATCTCTGCTGCTGCATCTCTTGCTGCAATTCCTGCTTCATCTTCTGATGCATCTGCTCCTGCTCTATGTCTTGCTACATCTCGTCATCCTTTACATAAGGCTGTATCTGCTGAAAATTCTCTTCCTATTGCTTCTCCTGATGAATCTGCATTTCCTGCTGCATCTGCTGCTGCATCTCCTGCTGAATTAGCTGCTGCTTCATCTGCTTCTACATGTATGTTATAACTTTCTACGTTTGCTGCCTCATCTCCTGGTTCATCTGCTAATGAACCTCCTGCTGCTGCATTTCCTGCTTCATCTTCAACTGATGCATCTGTGGCTTCATCAACTCATATGTCATCTCCTGCTGCATCTGCTGCAGTATTTCCTGATGCAGTGTCTGCTGATCCTGCATCTACTGCTGCATTTCCCGCTGCATCTGCTGCTGCTTCATCTCCTGCCAAATCTGCTGCTACATATCCAGCTGCTGCATCTCCTAATGAATCTCATGATAATGCTTCATCTCCTGCCACTGCATCTCCTGCTGCAACTACTGCTGCTGCATTTCCTTCTGCATCTTCTGCTGCTGCATCTCCTGCTGATGGGTCTGATGCAGCATATCTTGCTCTTGCATCTCCTGCTGCTGCATTACCTGCTTCTGTATATACTGCTGCCTTTCCTGCTACTGCATCTCCTTCTGGTGAATCTATTTATGCATCTCCTTTTTCTGAAACTCCTGCTGCTCTATTACCTTCTGTATCGATTCCTGCTGCATGTCCTTCTTCTGCATCTCCTCCTGCTGCATCTGCTTCTGCATCTCCTTCTTCTGAATTTCCTGCTAAATCTGCATCTCTTGCTGCTTCATCTCCTGCTCTTGCATCTCCTTCTGCTGAATCTCCTGCTGAATCTCCTCCTGAATCTCCGGCGGCATCTCATGCTGCTACACACCCTGCTATATCCCCTGACTTTTCTCCTTCTAAATATATGCTTTTTCTGCTGATGAATTTCCTCCTGCTGAATCTGAATTTGTGTCATTGTCCCAAATTCTCGGTAACTGTAACCAAATTTTGAGTAATTGTCTTCTAATTTGTCTCAAAGTTATGGGCAATGGCGATTCAAGTCATTAAAATCTTCCACAAGTTTCGTGTATTTGTCTCTACAGTTTTGATAGTTGTGTTCCTACGGAGGGAAATTGTCACCCAACGTTGGGTAATTGACCCCAAATTCTAAGTAATTGTCTCCAATTTTGGCGTAATTGTCTCCAAGCGGTGTGTCGTTTTCGACAAATGTTGGGGAAATTGTCCCTTATTAGGGGGTCATTTTGCCCCAAGTTTTAGTAATTGTCCCCAAATTTTCTGTCGTTTTCCCAAATTTCAGCAATTGTCTCCAAATGTGGGTAATTGTCCCCAAATCCTGAGTAACTGTCTCCAAATTTTGGGTAATTGGCCCAACATGTCTAATAATTTTCCTCAAATTTGGTGTATTTGTCCCCAAATGGTGGATAATTGTCCCCAAATGTCAGATAATTTTCACCCGATTTGGGGTTATTGCCTCAATATTTTAGGTAAGTTTGCCCATATTTTTAGTAATTGTAACCCCCTGGTTGGGTAATTGTCACCAAATTTTGAGTACTTTTTTCCCAAATTTTGAGTCATTCTCTCCAAATTTTGGGTAATTGCCCTCAAATTTTGAGTAATTCTCTCCCAATTTTGGGTAATCCTCCTCAAATTTTCGGTAACTGTCTCCAAATTTCGGGAAATTATCTGCTAACTTCGGGTAATTGCCCCCCCAGTTTTGAGGAGCTATCTCAAAACAATGGACATTTTCTCCAAATTTTGTTAATTGTCACCGGATTTGGGGTAACTGTCACCAAATTTTGAGTCATTTTCACAAGATTTCTTATTGTTTTCATCGAATTTTGTATCATTGTCCCCAAATTAAGGTCCCTTTCCTGAAATTTAGAGTAATTGTGCTCATAGGTTTGGTAACGGCCGCAAAATGTGGAGCATTCTCTCAAAATGTTGGGCAACCGTCTCCCACTGTTGGGTAATTGTCCCTAAAATTCTTGTAGTTTGCCATGCATTTTGCGTAATTGTCACCAGATTTTGAATAATCCTTATGAAATTTGGGGTAACTGCCTCCAAATTTGGGGTAATTTTGCCACAATTTGTGTCATTCTCTCCATATTTCAGGTAATTGTGGCCAAAAATTTGTGGTAATTGTCGGCATAATTTTGGGCAATTTGCCAAAAATTTTGAGAAATTGTCCCAAAGTCTTGGGAAATTGCCTCCAAATTTTGAGTAATTTTCCCAGATCCTCTTGTAATAGTCCCCGGGTTGAGGGTAAGTGCGCCCGAGTTTATGGGAGTTGTCTCAGAATTTTGAGCAACTGTCCCCAAATATCTTGTCATTTTCCTCAAATTTTGTGCAGATGTCCCAGACCTTCTCTAATTATCCCCAAATGTTGGGTAATTGTCCTCCAATTTTAAGTAATTGCCACAACATTTCTTACGAATTATCTCGATTTTTGTATAATTGTCCCCAGTCTCGGGTAATTTTCCTCAAGTTTAGAGTAAATGTCTGCAGATTTGGGGTATTTGCCGGCAAAATTTGGACCGTCGTCTCAAAATCAGGCGTAATTTTCCACCAATTTTGTGTAATTGTCCCCAAATCTTGCATCATTTTCTCCAAACCCTGGGTAATTTCCCCCAAATCGAGGTAAATGTCAGACTATTTTGAGTCGTGTTCTCCAAATGTTGGGCAATTGTCTCCCAGTTTGGGGTAATTGTCTCAAACTCTTGGGTAATTGTCCTCCAGTTTTACGCAATTGTCTACAAACTTTGAGGAATTATCTCCAGATTTTGAGTAAGTGTCCAAAAATTGGAGTTGGGTTTGGGGTTAGTGTTTTATGGTTAGTGTTAGGGTGTTGTCTCCACATTTGGGGTAATTGTCCCCAAATTTGGCTAATTGTCCCCAGATTTTAAGTCATTTCCTCCAAACTTGGGGTCATTACTCCCAATTACTCAGTAATTGTGCACAAATTTGAAATAACTGCCTAAAAACTTTGAGTAATCGTCGCCCGCCAGGTTTTGAGTCATTAGCCCCAGATTTGTAATAATCGTCGCAAATTGTTGAGGCGTTTTGCCAAATTCTTAGGCATTGTCTCAAAATTGTTTGTATCTTCCCACAAATTTTGTGTCATTTTCCTGAAAATTTGTGTAATTTTCCCAAATTCTCGGTAACTGTAACCAAATTTTGAATAATTGTCTTCTAATTTGTCTCAAATTTATGGGCAATGGTGATTCAAGACATTAAAATCTTCCACAAGTTTCGTGTATTTGTCTCTACAGTTTTGATAGTTGTGTTCCTACAGAGGGAAATTGTCACCAAACGTTGGGTAATTGACCCCAAATTCTAAGTAATTGTCCCCAATTTTTGCGTAATTGTCTCCAAGCGGTGTGTCGTTTTTGACAAATGTTGGGGAAATTGTCCCTAAATAGGGGGTCATTTTGCCCGAATTTTTAGTAATTGTCCCCAAATTTTCTGTCGTTTTCCCAAATTTCAGCAAGAGTCTCCAAATTTGGGTCATTGTCCCCAAATCCTGAGTAACTGTCTCCAAATTTTGGGTAATTGGCCCAACATGTCTAATAATTTTCCTCAGATTTGGTAAATTTGTCCCCAAATGGTGGATAATTGTCCCCAAATGTCAGATAATTTTCACCCGATTTGGGGTTATTGCCTCAAAATTTTAGGTAAGTTTGCCCACATTTTTAGTAATTGTCCCCCCCTTGTTGGGTAATTGTCACCAAATTTTGAGTACTTTTTCCCAAATTTTGAGTCATTCTCTCCAAATTTGGGGTAATTGCCCTCAAATTGTGAGTAATTCTCTCCAGATTTTGGGTAATCCTCCTCAAATTTTCGGTAACTATCTTCAAAATTTCGGGAAATTATCTGCAAACTTCAGGTAATTGCCCACCCAGTTTTGAGGAGCTATCTCAAAACGATGGACATTTTCTCCAAATTTTGTTAACTGTCACCAGATTTGGGGTAACTGTCACCAAATTTTGAGTCATTTTCACAAGATTTCTTATCGTTTTCATCGAATTTTGTATAATTGTCCCCAAATTAGGGTCCCTTTCCTGAAATTTTGAGTAATTGTGCTCATAGGTTTGGTAACTGCCGCAAAATGTGGAGCATTCTCTCAAAATGTTGGGCAACCGTCTCCCACTGTTGGGTAATTGTCCCTAAAATTCTTGTAGTTTGCCATGCATTTTGCGTAATTGTCACCAGATTTTGAATAATCCTTATGAAATTTGGGGTAACTGCCTCCAAATTTGGGGTAATTTTGCCACAATTTGTGTAATTCTCTCCATATTTCAGGTAATTATGGCCAAAAATTTGTGGTAATTGTAGGCAAAATGTTGGGTAATTTGCCCCAAATTTTTAGAAATTGTCCCAAAGTCTTGGGAAATTGCCTCCAAATTTTTTGTTATTGTCCCCAAATTTTAAGTAATTTTCCCAAATCCTCTTGTAATAGTCCCCGGGTTTAGGGTAAGTGCGCCCGAGTTTATGAGAGTTGTCTCAGGATTTTGAGTAACTGTCCCCAAATATCTTGTCATTTTCCTCAAATTTTGTGCAGATGTCCCAGACTTTCTCTAATTATCCCCAAATGTGGGGTAATTGTCCTCCAATTTTAAGTAACTGCCACAACATTTCTTACTATTTTACCTCGATTTTTGTATAATTTTCCCCAGTCTTCTTTGGGTGTTATGATTAGTGTTAGGGTTAGTGATAGGGTTAAGGTCATGGTTAAGGTTATGGGTAGGGTTAGGGGTTAGGGGTTTTTTTAGGGTAAGGGTTAGAGTTATTGTTAAGGTTAGGGTTAAGTTTAGGGGTTAGGGTTAGTGTTACGGTTAGGCTTTTTTTTGTGGTTAGGGTTAGGGGTTATGATTAGGGTGAGTGTTAGGGTTATGTTGAGGTTTAATGTTAGCGTGAGTTTTAGGGGTTATGGTTAGTGTTATTATTAGCATTAGGGGTTAGGTATAGGGTTACTGTTAGGGTAAGGATAAGGGTTAGGGTTAGGGTTAGGTTTAGGGTTAATATTAGGGGTTAGGTTTTAGGGTTAGGGTTAGAGTTAGGAATAGGGGTTAGTGTTAAGTTTTGTTTTAGGTTAGGTTTATGGGTAGATTTAGGATTCGGGTTAGGGTTAGTTTTAGGGTTTGTGTTGGGTTAGGTTTAGGGTTAGTGTTAGGGTTAGGTATAGGTTTAGGATTAGGGGTTTAGGGTTAATGTCATGTTTAGGGTTAGGGTCGGTCCAATATTAAAATAAGGGTTTGTTTTAGGGTTAGGTTTAGTGTCCCTTTAGGGTTAGGCAATTAGTGTTAGGGCCATTTGGGTTAGTGTTAGGGTAAGGATTAGATTTATGTTTCGGTTTAGTGTGGGCTCACGATTAGGATACGTGTTAGAGTTATGGTGAATGTTATGTTTATGGGTTAGGGTTAGGGGTTAGGGTTAGGGGTTATGGTTTTGTGTTAGTGTTTGTATTAGTGTTAGTGTTGGGGTTAGTGTTTAGGGCAAGGTTTAGGATTTGTATTAAGTTTCAGATTAGACTTAGTTTTTGGGTTAGAGATTAAGGTTAGGTTTAGGTTTAGGATTGGACTTTAGTTGTAGAATAAGGTTTAGGATTAGGGTTATTTTTAGGGTTAGGGTTAAGAGTTATGTTTAGGGTTAGGATTTGGATTAGAGTTAGGGATAGGGTTAGGTTTAGGGGGTTAGGATTAGGGTTAAGGTTAGGGTTAAGTTTAGATTGAGGGTTAGGGTTACGGTAAGGTTTAGGGTTAGGGTTAGGTTTAGGGTTAGTGTTCGGGTTAGGCATAGGGTCATTTTTGTTAGGGTTAGGGTTAGGATTATATTTATATTTAGGTTTAGGATGGGCCCACCATTAAGATAAGGATTAGTGTTATGGTTAAGTGTTATGTTTATGGGTTAGGTTAGGGGTTAGGGTAAGTAGTTAGGGTTTTGTGTTAATGTTTGGATTACGATTAGTTTTAGTGTTAGGTGTAGTGTTTAGGGCAAGTTTTAGGGTTTGGATTAAGTTTCAGGTTAGGCTTAGTTTTTGAGTTTAAGATTAATGTTAGGTTTAGGATTAGACTTTAGTTTTAGAATAAGGGTTAGGATTAGGGTTAGTGTTAGGGTTAAGAGTTATGTTCAGATTGAGGGTTTGGATTATAGTTAGGGATAGGTTTATGGTTAGGGTTAGGTTTGGGTTAGAGTTAGGGTTAGGATTAGGGTTAGGCATTAGTGTTAGGGTTAGGGTTGTGTTAGGTTTAGTGTTAGGTTTATGGTTCTTGTTAGTGTTAGGGTTAGGGTTGGGTTACGTTTAGGGTTAGGGTTAGAGTTAGAGTTATGGTCGGGGTTAAGGTTAATGTTAATGTTACGGTTATGGTTTAGGTTTAAGGTTAGTGTTAGGGTTATGGTTTAGGTTTAGTGTTAGGGTTAGTTTTGGGTTAGGGTTAGATTTATGTTTAGGTTTAGGGTGGGCCCACTATTAGGTTAAGGTTTAGAGTTATGCTGAAGTGCAATGTTTATGGGTTAGGTTTTGGGGGTTAGGGTTAGGGGTTAGGGTTTTGTGTTAGTGTTTGGATAAGGGTTTGTGTTAGTGTTGGAGTTAGTGTTTAGGCAAGGTTTATGGTTAAGATTAAGTTTCAGGTTAACCTTAGTTTTTGGGTTAGAGATTAAGGTTATGTTTAGGATTAGGATTAGAATTTAGTTGTAGAATAAGGGGTAGATTTAGGGTTAGTGTTAGGGTTAGGGTTAAGGGTTATGGTTAGGGTTAGGTTTCGAATTAGGGTTAGGGGGTTAGTGTTAGTGTTAAGGCTGGGTTTAGGTTTAGTGTTATGGTTAGGGTTAGGGTTTAGGGTAAGGCTTATGGCTAGGGTTAGTGTTAGGGTTACCGTTAAGATTAGGCTTAGTGTTAGTATTAGGTTTAGGGTTGGATTAGTGTTAGGGTTAGGGTTTTAGGGTTAGTGTTAGGGTTAGTGTTAGTGTTAGTGTTAGGCTTAGGGTTATGTTTAGGGTTGGGTTAGCGTTACGTGCCATTAGCGTTAGGGTTAGGGTTTCGCCATTAAGCTTAACGTCATTTGGGTTAGGATTAGATTTAAGTTTATGGTTAGGGTTATGGTTAGATATATGTTTAGGTTTAGGGTCCACCATTAGGATAAGGGTTAGAGTTCTGGTTAATTGTTATGTGTATGGGTTATGGTTAGGTGTTTGGGTTAAGGGTTAGGGTTTTGTGTTAGTGTTTGGATTAAGGTTAGTGTAGTGTAGTATTTAGTGTTTAGGGCAAGGTTTAGAGTTAGGATTAAGTTTCATGTTAGGCTTAGTTTTTGAGTTACAGATTAAGGTTTGGTTTAGGTTTAGGATTAGACTTTAGTTGTAGAATAAGTTTTAACATTAGTGTCATTGTTAGGGTTAGGGTTAAGAGTTATGTTTAGAGTTAGGGTTTGGAATAGGGTTAGGGATTGGATTAAGGTTTGGGGGTTACAGTTATTGTTAGGGTTATGGTTAAAGTTAGGGGTTAGGGTTAGGTCTAGTGTTAGGTTTCGTGTGAGGCTAAGTGTGCCATTAGGGTTAGGTTTAATGTTAGGCCATTAAGCTTAGGTTCATTTGGGTAAGGATTATGGTTAGTGTTAGGTTAAGGTTTAGGGTTAGGGTTATTGTTAGGGTTTTGTTTAGGGTTAGAGTTAGGGTTTGAGTTTGGGTCAGGGTTAGGAGTTATGATTAGTGTTAGCGTTAGGGTTAAATTTAGGGATAGGGGTTAAGGTTCGTGTTACTGTTATAATTAAGTTTATAGTTAGATATTTGGGTTATTGTTAGGGCTATTGTTATGTTTATTGTTATTTATTAGGATTTGGGTTAGGGTTATTTTTAGGGTTAGGGTTGGGGTTATATTTAGGGTTAGGTTTAAGGTGGGTCCACGATCAGGATAAGAGTTAGAGTTATGGTTATGTTTTATGATTATGGGTTAGGGTTAGGAGTTAGGTTTAGGGGTTAGTGTTTTGTTTTATTGTTTTGATTAGGGTTATTTTTATTGTTGGGGTTAGTGTTTAGAGCATGGTTTAGGGTTAAGATTAAGTTTCAGATTACGCTTAGTTTTCGGGTTAGAGATTAAGGTTAGGTTTAGGTTTCGGATTAGAATTTAGTTGTAGAATATGGGTTAGGTTTAGGATTAGTGTTAGGATTAGGGTCAGGAGTTAGTTTTAGGATTAGGATTTGGATTAGTGTTAGGGATAGAGGGTTAGGGTTAGTGTAGGGTAAGGGTTAATGTTAGGGTTTGGGTTAGGGTCATGATTAAGGTATGGGTTAGAATTAGGGGTCGGTTAAGGGTTAGGGTTAGTGTTAAGTTTAGGGGTTAGGTTTAGGGGTTTAAATAATTCTTAGGTTTAGAGGTAGGGTTATGGTTGGATGTTAGGGGTAGTGTTAGTGTTAGGGTAATGGTTTAGGGTTAGGGTTAGGTTTAGGGTTGGGTTAGGGTTAGGTTTAGGTTTAGTGTTATGGTTCGGGTTAGGGTTAGGAGTTAGGTGCAGGGTTAGGGTTAGGGTTAGGGTTAAAATTTAGAGTTAGGTTTGGATTAGGATAAGGTTTAGGGTTAGGGTTACGTTTAGGGTTATGTTTAGTGTTAGGGTTAGGGTTAATGTTTGCGTTAGGGTTAATGTTAGTGTTAGCTGTTAGGGTTAGTGTTAGGTTTTGGTTAGGGTTAGGGTTAGGGTTAGGGTTAGTGTTAGGTTTAGATTTATGTTTAGGATTAGGGTGGGCCCACCTTTAGGATAAGCGTTTGAATTATAGATAAGCGTTATGTTTATGGTTTAGGGTTAATGTTTATCGTTTTGTGTTAGTGTTTGGATTAGGGTTAGTGTTAGTGTTGTGTTTAGTGTTTAGGGCAAGGTTTAGGACTAGGATTATGTTTCAGGTTTGGCTTAGTTTTTGTGTTAGAGATTAAGGTTAAGTTTAGGTTTAGGATTAGACTTTAGTTGTAGAATAAGTTTTAGGATTAGGGTTAATGTTAGGGTTAGGGTTAAGAGTTATGTTTTGGGTTACGGTCTGGATTAGGGTTAGGGATATGTTTAGGGTTAATGGGATATGTGTTAGTGTAAAGTTTAAGGTTTGGTTTAGGGTTATGGTTAAGGTCAGGGGTTAGGGTTAGTGTTAGGGTTAGTATTAGGTTAGGGTTGGGTTACGGTTAGGGTAAGGGTTAGGTTTAGGGTTAATGTTAGGGTTAGTGTTAGGGTTAGAGTTAGGGTTAGGGGTTACGGTTAGGGTTAGGGTAAGTGTTAGAATTAGGCTTATGTGTTTAGGGTTAGTGCTCGGTTTATGGTTAGGGTTCGGGCTAGAGTGAGGATTTGGGTTAGATTCAGTGTTAGCGTTACAGTTTGGTTAGTGTTAGGGTCAGTGTTAGTGTTTGGGTTAGTGTAATGTATCGGGTTAGGGTTAAAGGGTTAGGGTTAGTGTCCTGTTTAGGGGTAAAGTCGGTCCAAAATTAAAATAAGGGTTAGTTTTAGGGTTAGGTTTAGTGTGTCATTAGGGTTAGTGTTAGGGTTAGGATTAGAGTCATTAAGGTTAAGATTAGTTTTGGGGTTAGGTGTTAGGATTAGGGTTAGTGTTAAATTTAGGGTTAGGTTTTGGTTTAGGGTTAAATTTAGGATTAGGGGTTAGGGTTAGGGTTAAGGTTATAGTTAGGTTTTGGGATAGGTGTTAGGGTTAGGGTTAAGGTTATAGTTAGGTTTTGGGATAGGTGTTAGGGTTAGGGTTAGTGTTACGTTTACTGTTAGTTGTTAGGTTTAGGGTTAGAGTTAGGGTTAGGTTTACGTTTATGTTTAGGGTTAATGTTAGGATTAGGGTTAGGTTTTAGGGTTAGAGTTAAGTTTGGTTTAGGCTGAGGGTTAGGGTAAGGTTTAGGTGTTAGTGTTAGTATTAATGTTAGGGTTACGGTTAGGTTTATAGTTAAAGTTAGGGTTACTGTTAGGGTTAGGTTTAGTATTAGGGTTAGATTTATGTTTAGGATTAGGGTGGTCCCACCATTAGGATAAGGGTTTGAATTCTAGTTAAGTGTTATGTAATGGGTTAGGGTTAATGTTTAGGGTTAGTTTTTGAGTTAGCGTTAGTGTGTTATTAGGTTTAGGGTTATGGTTAGGGTTAGGTTTAGAGTTATAGTTATGGTTATGGTTAGAGTAAGGGTTAGGGTTTAGGGTTAGTGTTAGGGTTTTTGTTAGAGTTAGGGTTATGTTTAGGTTTAGATTTAGGTTTAGTGTTAAGATAGGGTTAGGTTTAGTTTTAGGGTTAGAGTTAGGGTTAGGGTTAGGGTTATGGTTAGGCTTAGGGTTAGGGTTAGGGTTAGGGTTAGGTTGATGGTTAGGTTTAGGGATGGTGTTAACATGAGTTTTAATTTTAGGTTTAGGGTTAGGTGTAAGGATTAGGGTTAGGGTTACATTTAGGTTTAGGGTAAAATTTAGGATTAGGGTTAGGGTTAAATTTAGGGTTAGGGGTTAGGGTTCGGGTTATTGTTAGAATTAGGGTTTGGGTTAGGTGTATGGGTTATTGTTAGGGCTAGTGTTATGTTTATTGTTATTTATTAGGGTTTGAGTTTGGGTTAGGGTTATTGTTAGGGTTAGGGTTGGGGTTATATTTAGGGTTAGGTTTAAGGTGGGTCCACGATCAGGATAAGAGTTAGAGTTCTGGTTATATTTTATGATTATGGGTTAGGGTTAGGAGTTAGGTTTAGGGGTTAGTGTTTTGTTTTATTGTTTTGATTAGGGTTATTTTTAGTGTTGGGGTTAGTGTTTAGAGCATGGTTTAGGGTTAAGATTAAGTTTCAGATTAGGCTTAGTTTTCGGGTTAGAGATTAAGGTTAGGTTTAGGTTTCGGATTAGAATTTAGTTGTAGAATATGGGTTAGGATTAGGATTAGTGTTAGGATTAGGGTCAAGAGTTAGTTTTAGGATTAGGATTTGGATTAGGGTTAGCGATAGAGTTAGGCTTAGAGGGTTAGGGTTAGTGTAGGGTTAGGGTTAATGTTAGGGTTAGGGTCATGATTAAGGTATGGGTTAGAATTAGGGGTCGGTTAAGGGTTAGGGTTAGTTTTATATTTAGGGGTTAGGGTTAGGGGTTTAAATAATTCTTAGGTTTAGAGGTAGGGTTATCGTTGGGTGTTAGGGGTAGTGTTAGTGTTAGGGTAATGGTTTAGGGTTAGGGTTAGGTTTAGGGTTGGTTTAGGTTTAGGTTTAGTGTTATGGTTCGGGTTAGGGTTAGGAGTTAGGTGCAGGGTTAGGGGCAGGGTTACGGTTAGGTTTAGAGTTAAAAGTTAGGGTTAGGTTTGGATTAGGATTAGGTTTAGGGTTAAGGTTAGGGTTAAGTTTATTGTTATGTTTAGTGTTAGGGTTAGGGTTAGTGTTTGGTTTAGGGTTAATGTTAGGGTTAGCTTTTAGGTTTAGGGTTAGTCTTAGGTTTTGATTAGGGTTAGGGTTATGGTTAGGGTTAGGGTTAGGGTTAGTGTTAGGTTTAGATTTATGTTTATGATTAGGGTGGGCCCACATTTAGGATAAGGGTTTGAATTATAGATAAGTGTTATGTTTATGGTTTAGGGTTAATGTTTAGCGTTTTGTGTTAGTGTTTGAATTAGGGTTAGTGTTAGTGTTGTGTTTAGTGTTTAGGGCAAGGTTTAGGATCAGGTTAGGTTTAGGTTTTGGATTAGATATTTGTTGTAGAATAAGGATTAGGATTAGGGTTAGTGTTAGGGTTACAGTTAAGGGTTATGTTTAGGGATAGGGTTTTGATTAGGTTTAGGGTTAGATTTAGGGTTTGGATTAGAGTTAGGGATAGGTTAAAAGTTAGGGTTTAGGGTTAGTGTTATGGTTTTCAATTATCATTAGTGCCATTGTTAATTTTGGGTTAGGGTTAGTGTTATGCGATTAGACTTAGGGTCATTTTGGTTAGGGTTAGATTTAGGGTAGGAGTTAGGGCTAGGTTTAGTGTTAGTGTTTGGTTTAGGGTTAGATTTGTGTTAAGAGTAGGGTTAGATTTACGGGTTAAATTTAGGTGTTAGGGTTAGGGATAGGGTTAGGGGTTGGTGTAGGATTAGGATTAGGTTTGGGGATAGGTTAAAGGGTTATGGTTATGATTAGGATTAGTATTAGGATTTGGGTTATGGTTGGGTTAGGATTAGGGTTAGGGATTAGAGTTAGGTGTTAGGGTTAGTGTTAGGGTTAGGGATAGGGTTAAGTATATTGTTAGGGAGGGTTAGTGTTATGGTGTAGGTGTTAGGGTTAGTGTTAGGGTTACGGTTAGGTTTAGGGATATTGTTAGGTATAGGGTTAGGGTCGTTAGGGTTAGGGTTATGTTTAGAGTTAGTGTTAGGGTTAGACTTGGGGTTAGATGTTAGGATTAGGGTTAGGGATATGTTTAGGGTTCTCGTTAGGGTTCTGGTTAGGGTTTGGTTAGGGGTAGGGTTAGGTTTATGTTAGGGTTGGGGTTAGGGGTTAGGTTTAGGGTTAGGGTTATGGTTAGGGGTTAGTGTTACAGTTAGGGTTAGGGTTAGGTTTGCGTGTTACGATTAGGGTTAGTGTTAGTGATAGGGTTAAGGTCATGCTTAAGGTTATGGGTAGGTTTACGGGTTAGGGATAGATTTAGGGTAAGGGTTAGAGTTAGAGTTAGTGTTAGGGTTAAGTTTAGGGGTTAGAGTTAGTGTTACGGTTAGGCTTTGTTTTGTAGTTAGGGTTAGGGTATATGATTAGGGTGAGTGTTAGGGTTAGGTTTAGGTTTAATGTTAGTGTTAGGGTTAGGGGATAGGGTTAGGTTTATGGTTAGCGTTAGGGTTTAGTTATAGGGTTACTGTTATTGTAAGGGTTAGGGTTAGGGTTAGTGTTAGGGTTAATATTAGGGGTTAGGTTTAGGGTTAGGGTTAGAGTTAGGGTTAGGGGTTAGTGTTAGGGTTAGTTTTAGGTTAGGTTTATGGCTAGATTTAGGATTCGGGTTAGGGTTAGTGTTAGGGTTTGTGTTGGGTTAGGTGTAGGGTTAGTGTTAGGGTATGTGTTAGGCTTAGGTATAGGTTTATAATTAGGGGTTTAAGGTTAATGTCATGTTTAGGGTTAGGGTCTGTCCAATATTAAAATAAGAGTTAGTTTTAGGGTTAGGGTTAGTGTCCCTTTAGGGTTAGGCAATTATTGTTAGGGCCATTTGGGTTAGTGTTAGGGTTAAGGTTATGGTTAGGGTTACGATTAGATTTATGTTTCGGTTTAGTGTGGGCCTACGATTAGGATAAGTCTTAGAGTTATGGTGAATGTTATGTTTATGGGTTAGGGTTAGGGGTTAGGGTTAGGGGTTATGGTTTTCTGTTAGTATTTGTATTAGTGTTAGTGTTAGTGTTGGGTTTAGTGTTTAGGGCAAGGTTTAGGTTTAGGATTAAGTTTCAGATTAGGCTTAGTTTTTGGGTTAGAGATTAAGGTTAGGTTTAGGTTTAGGATTGGACTTTAGTTGTAGAATAAGGGTTAGGATTAGGGTTATTTTTAGGGTTAGGGTTAAGAGTTATGTTTAGGGTTATGGTTTGAATTAGAGTTAGGGATAGGGTTAGGATTAGGGGGTTCGGATTAGGGTTAAAGTTAGTGTTAAGTTTAGATTTAAGGTTAGATTTATGGTTAGAGTTAGGTGTTAGGGTTAGGGTTACGGTAAGGATTAGTGTTAGGGTTAGTGTTCGGGTTAGGCATAGGGTCATTTGTGTTAGGGTTAGGGTTAGGGTTATGGTTAAGCTTAGGGTTAGATTTATGCTTAGATTTAGGTGGGCCCACCAGTAGTATAAGGGTTAGAACTATGGTTATGTGTTATGTTTATGGGTTAGGGTTAGGGGTTAGGGTTAGGTGTTAGGTTTAGGGTTAGTGTTAGGGTTAAGAGTTATATTTAGGGTTAGTGTTTGTATTAGGGGTAGGGATAGGGATAGAGTTAGGGGGGTAGGGTTACTGTTAGGGTTAGTGTTAGGGTCATTAAGGTTAGCGTTAGGGTTAGGGTTAGGTTTAGTGTTAGGTTTAGGGTTAGGCTTAGGTTTATGTTTAGGGTTAGGGTTAGGGTTAGGGTTAGGTTTAGTGTCAGGTTAAGTCTTAGTGTTAGGGCTAGTGTTAGGTTTCAGGATAGGGTTAGGCCATTAAGCTTAGGTTCATTTGGGTTAGGATTATGGTTAGGGTTAGGGTTAGGTTAAGGTTTAGGGTTAGGGTTATTGTTAGGGTTATGTTTAGGGTTAGAGTTAGGGTTGTAGTTAGGGTTATGGTTAGGAGTTATGTTTAGGGTTAGCATTAGGTTTAAATTTAGGGTTAGGGTTAGTGTTAATTTTAGTATTAGTGTTAGATTTTGGGTTAGTGTTAGGGTTAGGTTTAGGTGTTAGGGTTAGTGTTGAGTTAGGATTAGGTTTAGGCTAAGTGTTAGGGTTCGGGTTAGAGTTAGGTTTAGGGTTGTGTTAGGGTTAGGGTTAGGGTTAGGGGGTTCGGATTATGGTTAGGCTTAGGGTTAGGGTTATGGTTAAGGTGGGATTAGGGTTAATGTGCCATTAGGGTTAGTGTTAGTGTTAAGGTTAGGCCATTTGACTTAGTGTCATTTGGGTTAGTGTTAGGGTTAGGTTTATGGTTAGGGTTCGGGTCAGATTTATGTTTTAGTTTAGGGTGGGCCCACCATTTAGATAAGGGTTAGAGTTACGGTTAAGTGTTATGTTTATGGGTTAGGGTTAGGTGTTAGGGTTAAAGGTTAGGGTTTGTGTTAGTGTTTTTATTAGGGTTTGTGTTAGAGCTGTGTTTAATGTTTATGGCAAGGTTTAGGATTAATTTTCAGGTTAGGCTTAGTTTTTGTGTTAGTGATTAAGGTTAGGTTTAGGATTAGGATTAGACTGTAGTTGTAGCATAAGGGTTAGGATTAGGGTTAGTGTTAGTGTTAGGGTTAAGAGTTATGTTTAGAGTTAGGGTTTGTGTTAGGGTTAGGGTTTAAATTTGGATTAGGGATAGGGTTAGGGTTAGGGAGTTAGGGTTAGGGTTAGGGAGTTAGGGTTAGGGTTAGGGAGTTAGGGTTAGGATTGGTCCATAATTAATATAAGGGTTTAGTTAAGGGTTAGGGTTAGTGTGTCTTTAGGGTTAGGGTTAGGTTTAGGCCATTAGGATTAAGTTCATTTGGATTATGGTTAGGGTTAGGGTTTGGATTAGAATTAGGTGTTAGTCTTAGGGCTAGGGTAGGGGTTAGGTTTAGGGTTAGGGTTAGGTTTAGAGTTAAGTGTTTCTTTTAGGGTTAGGGTTGGTGTTAGTGTTTGGGTTAGTGTTATGTTTGGGCTTAGTGTCAGGGTTAGGTTTATGGGTAAGTGTCAGGGTTAGGGTTTGGGTTAGGGCTAGTGTTAGGTTTCGAGTTAGGGTAAGTGTGATATTATGTTTAGGGTTTGTGTTAGGGTTAGGCCATTAGGCTTAGGGTCATTTGGGTTAGGGTTATGGTTAGGGTTTGTGTTAGCGTTGGGGGTTAGTGTTAGGGTTAGGTTTAATGTTAGTGTTAGGGTTAGGTTTTAGGGTTACGGTCAGTGTTAGGGTAAGGGTTAGATTTATTTTTTGGTTTAGGGTGGGCCCACTATTAGGATAAGGGTTAGACTTATTTTTAAGTGTTATGTTTAAGGATTAGGATTAGGGGTTAGGGTTAACAGTTATGGTTTTGTGTTAGTGTTTGGATTAGGATTAGTGTTAGTGTTGGGTTTAGTGTTTATGGCAAGTTTTAGTGTAAGGATTAATTTTCAGGGTGGGGTTAGTTTTTGAGTTAGAGGTTAAGGTAAAATGTAGGATTAGACTTTAGTTGTAAAAAAAGTGTTAGGATTAGGGTTAGTTTTGGGGTTAGGGTTAGGGCTTTAGGATTACGGTAAGGTTACGATTAGGGTTAGAGTTAGAGTCATTAGGGTTAGGTTTATGGTTAGGGTTAGAGTTAGGGTTAGGTTTATGGTTAGGGTTAGGGTTAGGTTTAGGGTTTGGGTTATGGTTAGGGTTGTGGTTAGGGGTTAAGGATATGGTTAGGATTAGGGTTAGGCTTGGGTTACGTTTTGAGTTATGTTTAGGTTTAGGGTTAGGGGTTATGATTAGGTGTAGTGTTAGGGTAAGTGTTAATGTTAGAGGTTAGGGTCAGGTTAAGAGTTAGTATTAGGTTTAGGGGTTAAGGTTAGGTTTAAGGATAGGGGTAGGGTCATTAGGGTTAGTGTTAGAGTTATGGTTAGGGTTAGGTTTAGGGTTTGGTTAGGGTTAGGTGTTTTGTTAGGGATATGTTTAGGTTTAGGGAGGGCCCACCGTTAGGATAAGGGTTAGAGTTATGTTTAAGTGTAAAGTTTATTGGTCAGTTTTAGGGATTAGGATTAGGGGTTAGGGTTTTTTGTTAGTGTTTGTATTAGGGTTTGAGTTAGGGTTAGGGTTAGTGATTAGGGCAAGTTTTAGTGTTAGGTTTAGGATTAGTGTTCTTTTAGGGTTAGGGTTAGGGTTAAGTTTAGGTTTAGGCCATTATTCTTAAGGTCATTTAGGGTTAGGATTAGGATTTGGGTTAGGTTAGGGTTAGGATTAGGGTTTGGGTTCAATTTAGGGTTTAGGTTTAAGGTAAGTTTTAGGGTTAGGGTTAGTGTTAGGTTTAAGTTTAGGGTTATATTTAGGGTCAGTGTTAGGGTTTGGGTTAGGGTTACGATTAGGGTTATATTTACGGGTTAGAGTTTAGTGTTAGGTTTAGAGTTACGGGTTAGGGTTACGGATAGTGGTTAGAGTTACAGTTATGGTTAGAGTTTAAAGTTAGGGTTAGAGTTATCTTTATTGTTAGGGTTAGGGTTAGATTTATTTTTAGGTTTAGGGTTGGGTTAGGGTTAGGGATAGTGTTAGGGTAGGGTTAGGTGTTAGGGTTAGGGTTGGGTTATGGTTTAGATTTAGTGTTAGTTTTTGGTTTAGGTTTAGGGTTAGGTTTATGTTTAGGGTTAGTGTTAGATTTATGTTTAGGTTTAGTGTGGGCCCACCATTAGTATAAGGGTTCGAGTTATGGTTAAGTGTTATGTTTATGTGTTCAGGATACTTGTTATGTTTAGGGGTTAGGGGTTTCTGTTAGTTTTTTTATTAGGGTCAGTGTTATTTTTTGGGTTATTGTTTAGGGCAAGGTTTAGTGTTTGGACTAAGTTTCAGGTTAAGCTTACATTTTGGGTTAGAAATTTGGGTTAGGCTTAGGTTTAGGATTATACTTTAGTTGTAGAAAAAGGGTTATTATTAGGGTTAGTGTTAGGGTTAGGGTTAAGAGTTATGTTTAGGGTTAGAGTTTGTATTAGGGTTAGGGATAGGGATAGACTTATGATGTTAGTGTTAGGGTTAGTGTTTTTTTATGGTTAGAGTTCGGGGTTACGGTTATGGTTGTGATTAGGGTTAGGTTTAGGGTTCGGGTTAGAATTAGGATTAGGGTTAGGGTTAGGGTTAGTGTTAAGGTTAGGTTTAGGGGTTAGGTTTAGGATTAGGGATAGGGCTAGTTTAGGGTTAGAGCTAGTGTTTAGTTTCGGGTACGGGCTATGTTTAGTGTTAGCGGTAGGGTTAGGTTTAGGTTTAGGGTTAGGGTGAGTGTTATGGTTTAGGGTTAGGGTTAATGTTAGAGTTGAATTAGGTTTAATATTGGTGTTAGGGTTAGGTGTTAGAGCTAAGTGTAATGGTTAGGTTTAGGATTAGGGTTAGGATTAGTGTTAATATTAGGGTTAGTGTTAGGGTTAGGTGTTAGGTTTAGGGTTAGTGTTAGATTTTGATTAGGGTTAGGGTTAGGGTTAGGTTTACGGTTTGGTGTTAGGGTTGGTGGTAAGGGTTAGGGTTAGGTTTAGGGTTAGGGTTACGGGTTAAGTTTAGGGTTAGGGTTATAGTTTAAGGTTAGGGTCAGGGTTAGGTTTATGGTTGGGGTTAGATTTATGTTTTGGTTTAGTGTCTGGCCACCATTAGGATAAGCGTTAGATTTATGGTTAAGTGTTATGTTTATGTGTAGGGTTAGGGGTTACGGTGAGTTATAGAGCTTGTCTTAGGGTTAGGGTTATAGTTAGTGTTACAATTAGGGATTAGGGTTAGGGTTAAGGTTAGTGTTAGGGGTTAGGATTATGTTTAGGGATAGTGTTATGTTGTAAGGTTAGGGTTAGGGTAAGGTTTATGGTTAGGGTTAGTGTTAGATTTATGTTTAGATTTAGAGTAGGCTCACCATTAGGATAAGGGTTAGAGTTATGCTTGAGTGTTATGTTTATTGGTTAGAGTTTGGGGTTAGGGTGAGTGTTAGGGTTAGGGTTTAGATTAGGATTAAATATAGGTTTAGGATTAGGGGGTTAGTGTTAGTGGTAGGGGTTAGGGATTAAGTGTTAAGGTTATAGCTAGGGTTAGGGTTAGTGTTAGGGATTAGTGTTAGGGTTAGGGTTAGGGTTATGGTTAGGGTTAGGGTTAGGGTTATGGTTAGGGTTAGGGGAAGGGTTAGGTTTAGGATTCGGTTTAGGGTCAAGGTTAGGATTAGGGTTAAAATTAGGTTTAGAGTTTAGAATTAGGGTTAGGGATAGAGTAAGGTTTAGGGTTAGTGCTAGTGTTAGGGTTTGGATAAGGGTTAGATTTAACATTAGGTATAGTGTTAGGGTAGGGTTAAGGTAGGGTTAAGGTTAGGGTTAGGGTTAGTGTTAGTGTTAGGTTTGGGTTAGGGTTAGACTTAGTGTTAGGTCTTGGCAGAGTAATCTGATCACCTTGTCTGACCAAGTGACTAAACTCTTGGACGAGGGAAAATGGAAGCTGCTGCTGACATCCCTGGTCTCCACGGCCAGCAAATCCCTGGGGCGAGCGGCAAGGGGTGGCACAGTGGGGCCCTTCCCAGACTTTCTGGGTGCATTGCCAGCAGCAGAGAAACCCCAGGTTATTTATTGCCACCCAAATCTGTGGCTAATTCAGCCAAGAAGAAGCAGCTGATGAGCTCTTCTACAAACAACTGAGTGTAGTCTCAAGATCGCTACCTCTAGTCCTTGTGGGAGACTTCAATTTCCCAGATATAGGCTGGGAGTATAATACAGCAGAGAGGAAGCAGTCCCGGAGGTTCGTGGAGTGTGTGGAAGACAACTCCCTCACACAGCCGGTGAGCGAACCGACAAGGGACGGTGCCCTCCTGGACCTGCTGTTTGCGAACAGAGAAGGACTGGTGGGGGATGTTAAGGTTGGAGGATGCTTGGGGCAAAGTGATCATGAGATGATAGAGTTCTCGGTGCAGGGTGAGATGAAGAAGGTGGAGGTTAGCAGAAGAGTCGCCTTCAACTTTCAGAGAGCAGACTTTGGACTGTTCAGAAGGCTGGTGGGAAAAGTCCCATGGGAGGCGCTCCTTGAGGGCAAAGGTGTCCATGAGGGCTGGGCGCTCTTCAAGAAGGAACTCCTAGCAGCTCAGGAGAAAGCCGTCCCCAAGTTCTGGAAAAGTAGCCGGAGGGGTAAGAAACCAGCATGGTTGAGTAGGGAGGTCCTGAGAGACATCAATAGGAAGAGGAGGGTCTACGACCTCTGGAGGAAGGGGCAGGCATCCTGGGTGGACTATAGGTAGGAGGCGAGAACGTGTAGAGAAAAGTCAGGAGGGCTAAAGACCAACTAGAAATGCGATTGGACAAGTCTGTGAAAGACAACAAAAAGTCTTTCAACAAATACATCAACAGCAAAAGGAGGGCTAGGGAGAATCTCCAGTCCCTAGTAGATGCAGAGGGAACAACAGTAACAGGAGACGAAGACAAGGCTGAAGTGCTCAATGCCTACTTTGCCTCAGTCTTTAACAGTAAGGAAAATTGTCCCCTCTGTGCACAACCCTTGGGGTTGGAAGAGAAGTATGAGGTTCCCAAGGTCTGAGAGGAGGTGGTTAGAGACTTGCTTGCCCAGCTAGACGCCCACAAGTCTATGGGGCCGGATGGAGTCCACCCAAGGGTTTTGAGGGAACTGGCAGATGTGCTGGCCATTTCCATCATCTTCCAATGGTCCTGGATGACTGGGGAGGTTCCGCTGGACTGGAGGCTGGCTGATGTCGTGCCCATCTATAAGAAGGGGTGCAGGGAGGATCCGGGGAACTACAGGCCTGTCAGTCTGACCTCGGTACCGGGGAAAGTCATGGAGCGGGTGATCTTGAGTGCGATCATGAAGCACTTGCAAGAGCACCGGGTGATCAGGCCCAGTCAACACGGGTTCATGAAAGGCAGGTCTTGCCAGACTAATCTAATCACCTTCTATGACCAAGTGACTAAACTCTTGGAAGAGGGAAAGGCTGTGGATGTGGTTTTCCTGGACTTCAGTAAAGCCTTTGATACAGTTTCTCATAGTATTCTGCTTCGGAAACTGTCGGCCTCTGGCCTGGACGGGTGCACACTCTCCTGGGTGAAAAACTGGTTGAATGACGGGGCCCAGAGGGTGGTGGTAAATGGAGTTAAATCCAGCTGGAGACCAGTGACAAGTGGGGTTCCCCAGGGCTCAGTGCTGGGTCCAGTCCTGTTTAATGTCTTTAGCAATGACCTGGATGAAGGCATTGTGTGCTCCCTTAGCAAGTTTGCAGATGACACCAAGCTGGGTGGAAGTGTGGATCTGCTGGAGGGTCAGGAGGCTCTACAAAGGGACCTGAACAGGCTGGACTGCTGGGCTGAGACCAACGGCATGAGGTTTAACAAAGCCAAATGCCGGGTCCTGCACTTGGGGCACAACAACGCTAAGCAGAAGTACAAACTAAGAGAGACCTGGCTGGAAAGCTGCCAGGAGGAGAAGGACCTGGGGGTGTGGGTTGACAACCGACTGAACATGAGCCAGCAGTGTGCCCAGGTGGCCAAAAAGGCCAGTGGCATCTTGGCTTGTATCAGGAATGGCGTGACCAGCAGGTCCAGGGAGGTTATTCTCCCCCTGTACTCAGCACTGGTGAGACCACACCTTGAGTACTGTGTTCAGTTCTGGGCCCCTCACCAAGAGGGATGTTTTGGCTCTGGAGCGAGTCCAGAGAAGAGCAACAAAGCTGGTGAAGGGGCTGGAGAACAAATCTTATGAGGAGCGGCTGAGAGAGCTGGGGTTGTTTAGCCTGGAGAAGAGGAGGCTGATTGGAGACCTTATTACTCTCTACAACTACCTGAAGGGAGGTTGTGGAGAGGAGGGAGCTGGCCTCTTCTGCCAAGTGACAGGGGACAGGATGAGAGGGAATGGCCTCAAGCTCCGCCAGGGGAGATTTAGGCTTGAGATTAGGAAAAAGTTCTTCCCGGAGAGGGTGGTTAGGCATTGGAACGGTCTGCCAAGGGAGGTGGTTGAGTCACCGTCCCTGGAGGTGTTTAAGGTTAGGGTAGACGAGGTGCTTAGGAGCATGATTTAGGGACTGGTGGGAATGGTTGGACTCGAGGATCCAGTGGGTCTCTTCCAACATGGTCATTCTGTGATTCTGTGTGTGATTCCATCCCCTGATGCATCTCTTTCTGCTCCATCTGGTGCATATGCTGTTTTCTATGCTGCTGCTTCATCTACTGCTGCATCTCCTGCTAAATCTACTGCTGAACATGCATCCCCGGCTGCATTTCCTGCTGCTGCATCTCCCGCTTCATATCCTACTGCGTCTCCTCCTGCAGCATATCTTACTGCATTTCCTTCTGCTGCATCTCCTGCTGCATCATCTGCTGCAGCACCTTCTGCTGCTACATCTCCTACTGAATCTGCATCTCCTGATGCATCTGCTGCTGCATCTATTGCTGCTACATCTGCTGCCTCTGCAGGTGCATCTGCATCACCTGCTGCTGCATCACTTGCTGCATTACCTCCTGCTGATTAATCAGCTGCTCCATTTCCTGATGCTTCATGTACTGCTGCATCTCCTGCTACACTTGCTGCTGCTGCATCTTTTTCTACTTGATGTCCTCCTGCATCTCCTGCTGCTGCATCTGCTGCTTCATCTCCTGCTGCATCCTCTGCAGATGCATCTGCGGATGCATCTGCAGAAGCATCTCCTTTTCCTGCTGCATCTGCTGCTCAATCATCTACGGATGCACCTAGTGCTTCTGCATTTCAGCTGCATATCCTGTTGAAGGCATCTGCGGCTGCATCTCCTGCTGAATCTCCTGTTGCACTTCCTGCTGTAACTGCTGATGCTTATGTTGCTATTTCATCTCCTGCTTCATCTCCTGCTGAATCTTCTTCTGCAGAATCTCCTCCAGCATCTCCTGCTACAATTCCTGCTGATGTATCTCCTGCTGCATCTCCTACTGCATCCCCTGCTGCTGAATCTCCTTCAATATCTCCTGCTGCATCTCCTGCTGCATTTTCTACTGAATCTCCTGCTGAAGAATCTGCTGATGCATTTCCTGCTGATGCATCTCCTGCTCAATCTCCTGCTGCTGCAACGCCTGCTGAATCTGCTGTTGCCTCTGGTGCGGCTGCATATTTATTTACTGCATATCCTGCTGCTGCATCTCTGGCTGCTGCATCTCGTTCTGCTACATCTCCTTCTGCATCTCCTGCTACAGCATCTCCTGCTGTATCTGCTGAATTTGCTGTTGCATCTGCTGCTGCTTCATCTAGTGCTGCATCTCCTGATAGGTCTCCTGCTGCTGCATCTGCTGTTGCATCCTCTTCCACTGCATCTGCTGCTGCATCTGATGATAATTTCCCTTTTGCTGCATTTACGGCGGCTGCATTTCCTGCTATAATTCCTTCTGCTGCATCTTCTTTACTTCATCTACTACTCTGCACCTCCTGCTGCTGCATCACCTCCTTCTGCATCTCAGGCTGAATCGCCTGTAGCGTCTCCTGCTTCTTCATCCCCTGCTGCTACATCTCCTACTGCATATGATGCTGCTGCATCTGCTGTTACTTCTGCTGCTGCTGCATTCCCTGCTGCATCTCCTGATGCTGCAGCTCCTTCTGCATCTCCTTCTGTGTCTCCTGCTACTACATCCCCTGCTGCTGCATTTCCTGCTTCATCTCCTGATGCTGCAACTCCTTCTGCATCTTCTGCTGATGCATCTCCTCTTGCATCTGCTTCTGATGCATCTGCGGCTACATCTCTGCTGCTGCATCTCTTGCTGCATATCCTGCTTCTGTATATACTGCTGCCTTTCCTGCTGCTGCATCTCCTGCTGCTGAATCTCTTTCTGCATCTCCTTCTTCTGAATCTCCTGCTGCTCTATTACTTTCTGCATCGACTCCTGATGCATGTCCTGCTGCTGCATCGGCTCCTGCTGCATCTGCTTCTGCATCTCTTGCTGATGCATCTCCTGCTAAATCTGCATCTCCTGCTGCATCTGCTTCTGCATCTCTTGCTGCTGCTGCATCTCCTGCTGCTTCTCCTGCTGCTGCATCAGTTGCTGCTGAATCTCCTGATGAATCTCCTACTGCATCTCCCTCTGAATATGCATCTCCTCAGATATCTCAACCTGCTGCCACTCCTACTGCCGCGTTTGCTTCTGCATCTCCTGCTGCACCTCCAGCTGCTGAATCCCCCGATACCATTTCTGCTACTGAATATCCTTTGTCTGCTGCTGAATCTCCTGCTGCTGAATCTTCTGCTGCATCTCCTACTGCTGCATTTCTTGCTGCATCTCATGCTGCTGCATCTTATTCTGCTACATCTCCTTCTGCATCTCCTGCTACAGCATCTTCTGCTGAATCTTCTCCTACTGCATCTCCTGTTCCATCTCCTCCTGCTGCATGTCGTGCTGAGTCTTTTGCTGCATCTCCTGCTGCTGCAGCTTTTGCATCTCCTTCTGCTGAATCTCCTCCTGAATCTCCGGCGGCATCTCATGCTGCTACATATCCTGCTACATCTCCTGACGTATTTCTTTGTGAATATGCATCTCCTGCTGCTGAATCTCCTGCTGCTGCGTCTGCTGCATCATCTCCTCTTTCTCCATAACCTGCTGTATCTCCTGTTGATGCACCATATCATGCTGCTGCATATGTTGAAGGATCTCTTCCTACTGCATCTTCTGCTGAATCTTCATTTCCTGCTGCATCTGCTTCTGTATCTCCTCCTGCATATCCTGCTGCTTCTCCTGATGCTGTATCAGTTTTTGCTGAATCTCCTGGTCAATCTCATGCAGCATCTCATGCTTCTACATATCATGCTGAATCTCCTTATGCCGTCTCTGCTGCCAAATCTCATTCTGCTGAATCTCCTGCTCCATCTACTGCTGGTACATCTCCTACTGCTTCATCACCTTCTGCATGTGCTGCTGCAGCATGTCCTAATGCTGCATCTCTTGTTGCTGCATCTGCTGTTGCTGCACCTGCTGCAACATCTGCTTCTGCATCTCCTGCTGCTGCACCTCCTGCTGCATCTTTGTCTGAATCTTTTGGTGCTGCATTTCCTCCTGATGCATATTGTGCTTCAACTCCTGCTGCTTCATTACCTTCTGCATCTATTCCTGTTGTATTTCCGGCTGCTGCATCTCCTGCTGCTGCATCTGCTGATACTGCATGTGCTGCTGCATCTCCTGCTGCATCTCTTGGTGCTGCATCTTCTGGTGTTGCATCTCCTGCGGCATCACCCGCTCCTCTATCTCCTGCTGCTACATCTCATGATGCATCCTCTCCTCATGCATCTGCAGAAGTATCTCCATTTCCTGCTGCATCTGATGCTCAATCTTCTACGGATGCATCTAGTGCTTCTGCATTTTCTCCGGAAGGCATCTGCGGCTGCATCTCCTGCTGCTACATCACCTGCTGAATCTCCTGTTGCCCTTCCTGCTGTAACCCCTGATGCATATGTTGCTACTTCATCTCCTGATGCATCTCCTGCTGTATCTCCTGCTGAATCTTCTTCTGCAGAATCTCCTCCTGCAACTCCTGCTGATGTATCTCCTGCTGCATCTCCTACTACATCTCCTGCTGCTGAATCTACTTCTATCTCTCCTGCTGCATCTTCTGCTGAATCTTCCGCTGAATTCCTGCTGCAGACTCTCCTACGGTGTTTCCTGCTGCAGAATCTCCTGCTACATTTCCGGCTGATGCATCTCCTGCTGAATCTCCTGCCTCTTCATCTCCTGGTGCTGCTTCTCCTGCATCTGCTGCTACTGCATCCCCTTCTTCTGAATCTCCTGCTGCTCTATTACCTTCTGCATCGACTCCTGCTGCATCTCCTCCTGCTGCATCTCCTCCTTTAGCATCTGCTTCTGCATCTCCTGCTGATGCATCTCCTGCTCTTTCATCTCCTTCTGCTGAATCTCCTCCTGAATCTCAGGCGGCAGCTCATGCTGCTACATATCCTGCTACATCTCCTGACATATCTCCTTCTGAATATGCATCTCCTGCTGCTTCTTTTGCAGTACAATCTCCTGCTTCTTAATCTCCTACTGCTGAATCTCCTGCTGCTGAGTCTGCTGCATCATCTCCTCTTTCTCCATAACCTGCTTTATCCCCTGTTGATGCATCTTATCATGCTGCTGCATATGTTGAAGAATCTATTCCTACTGCATCTTCTGATGAATCTTCATTTCCTGTTGCATCTGCTTCTGCATCTCCTGCTGCGTCTCCTGCTGCTTCTCCTGCTGCTGCATCAGTTGCTGCTGAATCTCCTGATCAATCTCCTGTGGCATCTCATGCTTCTACATATCATTTTGAATGTCCTGCTGCTAAATCTTCTGCTGCATCTGTTGATGCTGCATCTCCTACAGCTGCATCACCTTCTTCATGTGCTCCTGCAGCATCTCCTTCTGCTGCAACTCTGCTGCTGCATTTCCTGCTTCATCTTCAACTGATGCATCTGTGGCTTCATCACCTCATATGTCATCACCTGCTGCATCTGCTGCAGTATTTCCTGCTGCAGTATCTGCTGATCCTGCATCTAATGCTGCATTAGATGCAGCATCTGCTGCTGCTCTGCTGCTGCTTCATCTCCTGCCAAATGTCCTGCTACATATCCAGCTGCTACATCTCGTAATGCATCTCATGATAATGCTTCATCTCCTGCTACTGCATCTCCTGCTGCACCTACTGCTGCTGCATTTCCTTCTGCATCTTCTGCTGCTGCATCTCCTGCTGATGGGTCTGATGCAGCATATCTTGCTCTTGCATCTCCTGCTGCTGCATTACCTGCTTCTGTATATACTGCTGCCTTTCCTGCTACTGCATCACCTTCTGGTGAATCTATTTCTTCATTTCCTTCTTCTGAAACTCCTGCTGCTCTATTACCTTCTGCATCGATTCCTGCTGCATGTCCTTCTTCTGCATCTCCTACTGCTGCATCTGCTTCTGCATCTCCTACTGCTGCATCTCCTGCTAAATCTGCTAAATCTGCATTTCTTGCTGCTTCATCTCCTGCTCTTGCATCTCCTTCTGCTGAATCTCCTCCTGAATCTCCGGCGGCATCTCATGCTGCTACATATCCTGCTACATCCCCTGACGTATCTCCTTCTAAATATATGCTTCTTCTGCTGCTGAATATCCTCCTGCTGAATCTGAATTTGTGTAATTGTCCCAAATTCTCGGTAACTGTAACCAAATTTTGAGTAATTGTCTTCTAATTTGTCTCAAAGTTATGGGCAATGGTGATTCAAGTCATTAAAATCTTCCACAAGTTTCGTGTATTTGTCTCTACAGTTTTGATAGTTGTGTTCCTACGGAGGGAAATTGTCACCAAACGTTGGGTAATTGACCCCAAATTCTAAGTAATTGTCTCCAATTTTTGCGTAATTGTCTCCAAACGGTGTGTCGTTTTCGACAAATGTTGGGAAATTGTCCCTAAACAGGGGGTCATTTTGCCCCAATTTTTAGTAATTGTCCCCAAATTTTCTGTCGTTTTCCCAAATTTCAGCAATTGTCTCCAAATTTGGGTAATTTTCCCCAAATCCTGAGTAACTGTCTCCAAATTTTGGGTAATTGGCCCAACATGTCTAATAATTTTCCTCAAATTTGGTGTATTTGTCCCCAAATGGTGGATAATTGTCCCCAAATATCGGATGATTTTCACCCGATTTGGGGTTATTGCCTCAAAATTTAGGTAAGTTTGCTCACATTTTTAGTAATTGTAACCCCCTGGTTGGGTAATTGTCACCAAATTTTGAGTACTTTTTCCCAAATTTTGAGTCATTCTCTCCAAATTTGGGGTAATTGCCCTCAAATTGTGAGTAATTCTCTCCCAATTTTGGGTAATCCTCCTCAAATTTTCAGTAACTGTCTCCAAATTTTGGGAAATTATCCGCAAACTTCGGGTAATTGCCCCCCCAGTTTTGAGGAGCTATCTCAAAACGATGGACATTTTCTCCAAATTTTGTTAATTGTCGCCGGATTTGGGGTAACTGTCACCAAATTTTGAGTCATTTTCACAAGATTTCTTACCGTTTTCATCCAATTTTGTATAATTGTCCCCAAATTAGGGTCACTTTCCTGAAATTTAGAGTAATTGTGCTCATAGGTTTGGTAACGGCCGCAAAATATGGAGCATTCTCTCAAAATGTTTGGCAACCGTCTCCCACTGTTGGGTAATTGTCCCTAAAATTCTTGTAGTTTGCCACGCATTTTGCGTAATTGTCACCAGATTTTGAATAATCCTTATGAAATTTGGGGTAACTGACTCCAAATTTGGGGTAATTTTGCCACAATTTGTGTAATTCTCTCCATATTTCAGGTACTTGTGGCCAAAAATTTGTGGTAATTGTCGGCAAAATGTAGGGCAATTAGCCACAAATTTTGAGAAATTGTCCCAAAGTCTTGGGAAATTGCCTCCAAATTTTGAGTAATTTTCCCAAATCCTCTTGTAATAGTACCCGGGTTGAGGGAAAGTGTGCCCGAGTTTATGGGAGTTGTCTCAGAATTTTGAGTAACTGTCCCCAAATATCTTGTCATTTTCCTCAAATTTTGTGCAGATGTCCCAGACTTTCTCTAATTATCCCCAAATGTGGGGTAATTGTCTTCCAATTTTAAGTAATTGCCACAACATTTCTTACAATTTACCTCGATTTTTGTAGAATTGTCCCCAGTCTCGGGTAATTTTCCTCAAGTTTAGAGTAAATGTCTGCAGATTTGGGGTATTTGCCAGCAAAATCTGGACAGTCGTCTCAAAATCAGGCGTAATTTTCCACCAATTTTGTGTAATTGTCCCCAAATCTTGCATCATTTTCTCCAAACCCTGGGTCATTTCCCCCAAATCGAGGTAAATGTCAGACTATTTTGAGTCATGTTCTCCAAATGTTGGGCAATTGTCTCCCAGTTTGGGGTAATTGTCTCAAACTCTTGGGGAATTGTCCTCCAATTTTACGCAATTGTCCACAAACTTTGAGGAATTATCTCCAGATTTTGGGTAAGTGTCCAAAAATTGGAGTTGGGTTTGGGGTTAGTGTTTTATGGTTAGGGTTAGGGTGTTGTCTCCACATTTGGGGTAATTGTCCCCAAATTTGGGTAATTGTCCCCAGATTTTAAGTCATTTCCTCCAAACTTGGGGTCATTACTCCCTAATTAATCAGTAATTGTGCACAAATTTGAAATAACTGCCTAAAAACTTCTAGGAATCGTCACCCGCCAGGCTTTGAGTCATTAGCCCCAGATTTGTAATAATCGTCGCAAATTGTTGAGGCATTTTGCCAAATTCTTAGGCATTGTCTCAAAATTGTGTGTATCTTCCCACAAATTTTGTGTCATTTTCCCGAAAATTTGTGTAATTGTCCCAAATTCTCGGTAACTGTAACCAAATTTTGAGTAATTGTCTTCTAATTTGTCTCAAAGTTATGGGCAATGGTGATTCAAGTCATTGAAATCTTCCACAAGTTTCGTGTATTTGTCTCTACAGGTTTGATAGTTGTGTTCCTACGGAGGGAAATTGTCACCAAACGTTGGGGAATTGACCCCAAATTCTAAGTAATTGTCTCCAATTTTGGCGTAATTGTCTCCAAACAGTGTGCCGTTTTTGACAAATGTTGGGAAATTGTCCCTAAATAGGGGATCATTTTGCCCCAATTTTTAGTAATTGTCCCCAAATTTTCTGTCGTTTTCCCAAATTTCAGCAATTGTCTCCAAATTTGGGTAATTGTCCCCAAATCCTGAGTAACTGTCTCCGAATTTTGGGTAATTGGCCCAACATGTCTAATAATTTTCCTCAGATTTGCTGTATTTGTCCCCAAATGGTGGATAATTGTCCCCAAATGTCGGATAATTTTCACCCGATTTGGGGTTACTGCCTCAAAATATTTGGTAAGTTTGCTCACAGTTTTAGTAATTGTAACCTCCTGGTTGGGTAATTGTCACCAAATTCTGAGTACTTTTTCCCAAATTTTGAGTCATTCTCTCCAAATTTGGGGTAATTGCCCTCAAATTGTGAGTAATTCTCTCCCAATTTTGGGTAATCCTCCTCAAATTTTCGGTAACTGTCTCCAAATTTCGGGAATATATCCTCAAACTTCGGGTAATTGCCCCCCCAGTTTTGAGGAGCTATCTCAAAACGATGGACATTTTCTCCAAATTTTGTTAATTATCGCCGGATTTGGGGTAACTGTCACCAAATTTTGAGTCATTTTCACAAGATTTCTTATCGGTTTCATCCAATTTTGTATCATTGTCCCCAAATTAGGGTCACTTTCCTGAAATTTAGAGTAATTGTGCTCATAGGTTTGGTAACTGCCGCAAAATGTGGATCATTCTCTCAAAATGTTGGGCAACCGTCTCCCACTGTTGGGTAATTGTCCCTAAAATTCTTGTAGTTTGCCACGCATTTTGCGTAATTGTCACCAGATTTTGAATAATCCTTATGAAATTTGGGGTAACTGCCTCGAAATTTGGGGTAATTTTGCCAGAATTTGTGTAATTCTCTCCATATTTCGGGGAATTGTGGCCAAAAATTTGTGGTAATTGTCGGCAAAATGTTGGGTAATTTGCCACAAATTTTGAGAAATTGTCCCAAAGTCTTGGGAAATTGCCTCCAAATTTTGAGTAATTTTCCCAAATCCTCCTGTAATAGTCCCCGGGTTTAGGGTAAGTGCGCCCGAGTTTATGGGAGTTGTCTCAGAATTTTCAGTAACTGTCCCCAAATATCGTGTAATTTTCCTCAAATTTTGTGCAGATGTCCCAGACTATCTCTAATTATCCCCAAATGTGGGGTGATTGTCCTCCAATTTTAAGTAATTGCCACAACATTTCTTACGATTTTACCTCCATTTTTGCATAATTGTCCCCAGTCTCGGGTAATTTTCCTCAAGTATAGAGTAAATGTCTGCAGATTTGGGGGATTTGCCAGCAAAATCTGGACAGTTGTCTCCAAATCAGGCGTAATTTTCCACCAATTTTGTGTAATTGTCCCCAAATCTTGCATCATTTTCTCCAAACCCTGGGTAATTTCCCCCAAATCGAGGTAAATGTCAGACTATTTTGAGTCATCTTCTCCAAATGTTGGGCAATTGTCTCCCAGTTTGGGGTAATTGTCTCAAACTCTTGGGTAATTGTCCTCCAATTTTACGCAATTGTCCACAAACTTTGAGGAATTATCTCCAGATTTTGGGTAAATGTCCGAAAATTGGAGTTGGGTTTCGGATTAGTGTTTTATGGTTAGGGTTAGGGTGTTGTCTCCACATTTGGGGTAATTGTCCCCAAATTTGGGTAATTGTCCCCAGATTTTAAGTCATTTCCTCCAAACTTGGGGTCATTACTCCCCAATTACTCAGTAATTGTGCACAAATTTGAAATAACTGCCTAAAAACTTCTAGCAATCGTCGCCCGCCAGGTTTTGAGTCATTAGCCCCAGATTTGTAATAATCGTCGCAAATTGTTGAGGCGTTTTACCAAATTCTTAGGCATTGTCTCAAAATTGTGTGTATCTTCCCACAAATTTTGTGTCATTTTCCCGAAAATTTGTGTAATTGTCCCAAATTCTCGGTAACTGTAACCAAATTTGGAGTAATTGTCTTCTAATTTGTCTCAAAGTTATGGGCAATGGTGATTCAAGTCATTAAAATCTTCCACAAGTTTCGTGTATTTGTCTCTACAGTTTTGATAGTTGTGTTCCTACGGAGGGAAATTGTCACCAAACGTTGGGTAATTGACCCCAAATTCTAAGTAATTGTCTCCAATTTTGGCGTAATTGTCTCCAAACGGTGTGTCGTTTTCGACAAATGTTGGGGAAATTGTCCCTAAATAGGGGGTCATTTTGCCCCAATTTTTAGTAATTGTCCCCAAATTTTCTGTCGTTTTCCCAAATCTCAGCAATTGTCTCCAAATTTGGGTAATTTTCCCCAAATCCTGAGTAACTGTCTCCAAATTTTGGGTAATTGGCCCAACATGTCTAATAATTTTCCTCAAATTTGGTGTATTTGTCCCCAAATGGTGGATAATTGTCCCCAAATGTCGGATAATTTTAACCCAATTTGGGGTTATTGCCTCAAAATTTTAGGTAAGTTTGCCCACATTTTTAGTAATGGTCCACCCTCCCCGCCTTATTGGGTAATTGTCACCAAATTTTGAGTACTTTTTCCCAAATTTTGAGTCATTCTCTCCAAATTTGGGGTAATTGCCCTCAAATGTTGAGTAATTCTCTCCCAGTTTTGGGTAATCCTCCTCAAATTTTCGGTAACTCTCTCCAAATTTCGGGAATATATCCGCAAACTTCGGGTAATTGCCCCCCCAGTTTTGAGGAGCTATCTCAAAACGATGGACATTTTCTCCAAGTTTTGTTAAATGTCCCCGGATTTGGGGTAACTGTCACCAAATTTTGAGTCATTTTCACAAGATTTCTTATCGGTTTCATCGAATTTTGTATCATTGTCCCCAAATTAGGGTCACTTTCCTGAAATTTAGAGTAATTGTGCTCATAGGTTTGGTAACTGCCGCAAAATGTGGAGCATTCTCTCAAAATGTTGGGCAACCGTCTCCCACTGTTGGGTAATTGTCCCTAAAATTCTTGTAGTTTGCCACGCATTTTGCGTAATTGTCACCAGATTTTGAATAATCCTTATGAAATTTGGGGTAACTGCCTCCAAATTTGGGGTAATTTTGCCACAATTTGTGTAATTCTCTCCATATTTCAGGTAATTGTGGCCAATAATTTGTGGTAATTGTCGGCAAAATGTTGGGTAATTTGCCACAAATTTTGAGAAATTGTCCCAAAGTCTTGGGAAATTGCCTCCAAATTTTGAGTAATTGTCCCAAATCCTCTTGTAATAGTCCCCGGGTTTAGGGTAAGTGCGCCCGAGTTTATGGGAGTTGTCTCAGAATTTTGAGTAACTGTCCCCAAATATCGTGTCATTTTCCTCAAATTTT
This sequence comes from Clamator glandarius, assembly GCA_033459285.1. Classification (NCBI taxonomy): domain Eukaryota; kingdom Metazoa; phylum Chordata; class Aves; order Cuculiformes; family Cuculidae; genus Clamator; species Clamator glandarius. The sequence goes on from JAUNZM010000158.1 coordinate 57,297, forward strand.
GTGCAGATGTCCCAGACTTTCTCTAATTATCCCCAAATGTGGGGTAATTGTCCTCCAGTTTTAAGTAATTGCCACAACATTTCTTACGATTTTACCTCGATTTTTGTAGAATTGTCCCCAGTCTCGGGTAATTTTCCTCAAGTTTAGAGTAAATGTCTGCAGATTTGGGGTATTTGCCAGCAAAATCTGGACAGTCGTCTCAAAATCAGGCGTAATTTTCCACCAATTTTGTGTAATTGTCCCCAAATCTTGCATCATTTTCTCCAAACCCTGGGTCATTTCCCCCAAATCGAGGTAAATGTCAGACTATTTTGAGTCATGTTCTCCAAATGTTGGGCAATTGTCTCCCAGTTTGGGGTAATTGTCTCAAACTCTTGGGTAATTGTCCTCCAATTTTAGGCAATTGTCCACAAACTTTGAGGAATTATCTCCAGATTTTGGGTAAGTGTCCAAAAATTGGAGTTGGGTTTCAGGTTAGTGTTTTATGGTTAGGGTTAGGGTGTTGTCTCCACATTTGGGGTAATTGTCCCCAGATTTGGGTAATTGTCCCCATATTTTAAGTAATTTCCTCCAAACTTGGTGTAATTGCTCCCAAGTTTTCAGTAATTGTGCACAAATTTGAAATAACTGCCTAAAAACTTCTAGTAATCGTCGCCCGCCAGGTTTTGAGTCATTAGCCCCAGATTTGTAATAATCGTTGCAAATTGTTGAGGCATTTTGCCAAATTCTTAGGCATTGTCTCAAAATTGTGTGTATCTTCCCACAAATTTTGTGTCATTTTCCCAAAAATTTGTGTAATTGTCCCAAATTCTCGGTAACTGTAACCAAATTTTGAGTAATTGTCTTCTAATTTGTCTCACAGTTATGGGCAATGGTGATTCAAGTCATTAAAATCTTCCACAAGTTTCGTGTATTTGTCTCTACAGTTTTGATAGTTGTGTTCCTACGGAGGGAAATTGTCACCAAACGTTGGGTAATTGACCCCAAATTCTAAGTAATTGTCTCCAATTTTGGCGTAATTCTCTCCAAGCGGTGTGTCATTTTCGTAAAATGTTGGGAAATTGTCCCTAAATAGGGGGTCATTTTGCCCCAGTTTTTAGTAATTGTCCCCAAATTTTCTGTCGTTTTCCCAAATTTCAGCAATTGTCTCCAAATTTGGGTAATTGTCCCCAAATCCTGAGTAACTGTCTCCAAATTTTGGGTAATTGGCCCAACATGTCTAATAATTTTCCTCAAATTTGGTGTATTTGTCCCCAAATGGTGGATAATTGTCCCCAAATATCGGATGATTTTCACCCGATTTGGGGTTATTGCCTCAAAATTTAGGTAAGTTTGCTCACAGTTTTAGTAATTGTAACCCCCTGGTTGGGTAATTGTCACCAAATTTTGAGTACTTTTTCCCAAATTTTGAGTCATTCTCTCCAAATTTGGGGTAATTGCCCTCAAATTGTGAGTAATTCTCTCCCAATTTTGGGTAATCCTCCTCAAATTTTCAGTAACTGTCTCCAAATTTTGGGAAATTATCCGCAAACTTCGGGTAATTGCCCCCCCAGTTTTGAGGAGCTATCTCAAAACGATGGACGTTTTCTCCAAATTTTGTTAATTGTCGCCGGATTTGGGGTAACTGTCACCAAATTTTGAGTCTTTTTCACAAGATTTCTTATCGTTTTCATCGAATTTTGTATAATTGTCCCCAAATTAGGGTCACTTTCCTGAAATTTAGAGTAATTGTGCTCATAGGTTTGGTAACTGCCGCAAAATGTGGAGCATTCTCTCAAAATGTTGGGCAACCGTCTCCCACTGTTGGGTAATTGTCCCTAAAATTCTTGTAGTTTGCCACGCATTTTGCGTAATTGTCACCAGATTTTGAATAATCCTTATGAAATTTGGGGTAACTGCCGCCAAATTTGGGGTAATTTTGCCACAATTTGGTTATTCTCTCTATATTTCAGGTAATTGTGGCCAAGAATTTGTGGTAATTTTCGACAAAATTTTGAGTAATTTGCCACAAATTTTGAGAAATTGTCCCAAAGTCTTGGGAAATTGCCTCCAAATTTTGAGTAATTTTCCCAAATCCTCTTGTAATAGTCCCCGGGTTTAGGGTAAGTGCGCCCGAGTTTATGGGAGTTGTCTCAGAATTTTCAGTAACTGTCCCCAAATATCTTGTCATTTTCCTCAAATTTTGTGCAGATGTCCCAGGCTTTCTCTAATTATCCCCAAATGTGGGGTAATTGTCCTCCAATTTTAAGTAATTGCCACAACATTTCTTACGATTTTACCTCGATTTTTGTAGAATTGTCCCCAGTCTCGGGTAATTTTCCTCAAGTTTAGAGTAAATGTCTGCAGATTTGGGGTATTTGCCAGCAAAATCTGGACAGTCGTCTCAAAATCAGACGTAATTTTCCACCAATTTTGTGTAATTGTCCCCAAATCTTGCATCATTTTCTCCAAACCCTGGGTAATTTCCCCCAAATCGAGGTAAATGTCAGACTATTTTGAGTCATGTTCTCCAAATGTTGGGCAATTGTCTCCCAGTTTGGGGTAATTGTCTCAAACTCTTGGGTAATTGTCCTCCAATTTTAGGCAATTGTCCACAAACTTTGAGGAATTATCTCCAGATTTTGGGTAAGTGTCCAAAAATTGGAGTTGGGTTTCAGGTTAGTGTTTTATGGTTAGGGTTAGGGTGTTGTCTCCACATTTGGGGTAATTGTCCCCAGATTTTAAGTCATTTCCTCCAAACTTGGGGTCATTACTCCCCAATTACTCAGTAATTGTGCACAAATTTGAAATAACTGCCTAAAAACTTGTAGTAATCGTCGCCCGCCAGGTTTTGAGTCATTAGCCCCAGATTTGTAATAATCGTTGCAAATTGTTGAGGCTTTTTGCCAAATTCTTAGGCATTGTCTCAAAATTGTGTGTATCTTCCCACAAAATTTGTGTCATTTTCCCAAAAATTTGTGTAATTGTCCCAAATTCTCGGTAACTGTAACCAAATTTTGAGTAATTGTCTTCTAACTTGTCTCAAAGTTATGGGCAATGGTGATTCAAGTCATTAAAATCTTCCACAAGTTTCGTGTATTTGTCTCTACAGTTTTGATAGTTGTGTTCCTACGGAGGGAAATTGTCACCAAACGTTGGGTAATTGACCCCAAATTCTAAGTAATTGTCTCCAATTTGTGCGTAATTGTCTCCAAAGGGTGTGTCGTTTTCGACAAATGTTGGGAAATTGTCCCTAAATAAGGGGTCATTTTGCCCCAATTTTTAGTAATTGTCCCCAAATGTTCTGTCGTTTTCCCAAATTTCAGCAATTGTCTCCAAATTTGGGTAATTGTCCCCAAATCCTGAGTAACTGTCTCCAAATTTTGGGTAATTGGCCCAACATGTCTAATAATTTTCCTCAAATTTGGTGAATTTGTCCCCATATGGTGGATAATTGTTCCCAAATGTCGGATAATTTTCACCCGAGTTGGGGTTATTGCCTCAAAAATTTTGGTAATTTTTCCCACATTTTTAGTAATTGTAACCCCCTGGTTGGGTAATTGTCACCAAATTTTGAGTACTTTTTCCCAAATTTTGAGTCATTCTCTCCAAATTTGGGGTAATTGCCCTCAAATTTTGAGTAATTCTCTCCCAAATTTGGGTAATCCTCCTCAGATTTTCGGTAACTGTCTCCAAATTTCGGGAAATTATCCGGAAACTTGGGGTAATTGCCCCCCAGTTTTGAGGAGCTATCTCAAAACGATGGACATTTTCTCCAAATTTTGTTAATTGCCGCCGGATTTGGGGTAACTGTCACCAAATTTTGAGTCATTTTCACAAGATTTCTTATTGTTTTCATCCAATTTTGTATCATTGTCCCCAAATTAGGGTCACTTTCCTGAAATTTAGAGTAATTGTGCTCATAGGTTTGGTAACGGCCGCAAAATGTGGAGCATTCTCTCAAAATGTTGGGCAACCGTCTCCCACTGTTGGGTAATTGTCCCTAAAATTCTTGTAGTTTGCCACGCATTTTGCGTAATTGTCACCAGATTTTGAATAATCCTTATGAAATTTGGGGTAACTGCCTCCAAATTTGGGGTAATTTTGCCACAATTTGTGTAATTCTCTCCATATTTCAGGTAATTGTGGCCAAAAATTTGTGGTAATTGTCGGCAAAATGTTGGGTAATTTGCCACAAATTTTGAGAAATTGTCCTAAAATCTTTCTTGGGAAATTGCCTCCAAATTTTGAGTAATTTTCCCAAATCCTCTTGTAATAGTCCCCGGGTTTAGGGTAAGTGTGCCCGAGTTTATGGGAATTGTCTCAGAATTTTGAGTAACTGTCCCCAAATATCGTGTAATTTTCCTCAAATTTTGTGCAGATGTCCCAGACTATCTCTAATTATCCCCAAATGTGGGGTAATTGTCCTCCAATTTTAAGTAATTGCCACAACATTTCTTACGATTTTACCTCGATTTTTGTAGAATTGTCCCCAGTCTCGGGTAATTTTCCTCAAGTTTAGAGTAACTGTCTGCAGATTTGGGGTATTTGCCAGCAAAATCTGGACAGTCGTCTCAAAATCAGGCGTAATTTTCCACCAATTTTGTGTAATTGTCCCCAAATCTTGCATCATTTTCTCCAAACCCTGGGTAATTTCCCCCAAATCGAGGTAAATGTCAGACTATTTTGAGTCATGTTCTCCGAATGTTGGGCAATTGTCTCCCAGTTTGGGGTAATTGTCTCAAACTCTTGGGTAATTGTCCTCCAATTTTACGCAATTGTCCACAAACTTTGAGGAATTATCTCCAGATTTTGGGTAAGTGTCCAAAAATTGGAGTTGGGTTTGGGGTTAGTGTTTTATGGTTAGGGTTAGGGTGTTGTCTCCACATTTGGGGTAATTGTCCCCAAATTTGGGTAATTGTCCCCAGATTTTAAGTCATTTCCTCCAAACTTGGGGTCATTACTCCCAAGTTTTCAGTAATTGTGCACAAATTTGAAGTAACTGCCTAAAAACTTCTAGTAATCGTCACCCGCCAGGCTTTGAGTCATTAGCCCCAGATTTGTAATAATCGTCGCAAATTGTTGAGGCGTTTTGCCAAATTCTTAGGCATTGTCTCAAAATTGTGTGTATCTTCCCACAAATTTTGTGTCATTTTCCCAAAAATTTGTGTCATTGTCCCAAATTCTCGGTAACTGTAACCAAATTTGGAGTAATTGTCTTCTAACTTGTCTCAAAGTTATGGGCAATGGTGATTCAAGTCATTAAAATCTTCCACAAGTTTCGTGTATTTGTCTCTACAGTTTTGATAGTTGTGTTCCTACGGAGGGAAATTGTCACCAAACGTTGGGTAATTGACCCCAAATTCTAAGTAATTGTCTCCAATTTTGGCGTAATTGTCTCCAAATGGTGTGTCGTTTTCGACAAATGTTGGGGAAATTGTCCCTAAATACGGGGTCTTTTTGCCCCAATTTTTAGTAATTGTCCCCAAATGTTCTGTCGTTTTCCCAAATTTCAGCAATTGTCTCCAAATTTGGGTAATTGTCCCCAAATCCTGAGTAACTGTCTCCAAATTTTGGGTAATTGGCCCAACATGTCTAATAATTTTCCTCAAATTTGGTGTATTTGTCCCCAAATGGTGGATAATTGTCCCCAAATGTCGCATAATTTTCACCCGATTTGGGGTTATTGCCTCAAAATTTTAGGTAAGTTTGCTCACATTTTTAGTAATTGTAATCCCCTGGTTGGGTAATTGTCACCAAATTTTGAGTACTTTTTCCCAAATTTTGTGTCATTCTCTCCAAATTTGGGGTAATTGCCCTCAAATTGTGAGTAATTCTCTCCCAATTTTGGGTAATCCTCCTCAAATTTTCGGTAACTGTCTCCAAATTGCGGGAAATTATCCGCAAACTTCGGGTAATTGCCCCCCCAGTTTTGAGGAGCTATCTCAAAACGATGGACATTTTCTCCAAATTTTGTTAATTGTCGCCAGATTTGGGGTAACTCTCACCAAATTTTGAGTCATTTTCACAAGATTTCTTATCGTTTTCATCGAATTTTGTATCATTGTCCCCAAATTAGGGTGACTTTCCTGAAATTTAGAGTAATTGTGCTCATAGGTTTGGTAACGGCTGTAAAATGTGGAGCATTCTCTCAAAACGTTGGGCAACCGTCTCCCACTGTTGGGTAATTGTCCCTAAAATTCTTGTAGTTTGCCACGCATTTTGCGTAATTGTCACCAGATTTTGAATAATCCTTATGAAATTTGGGGTAACTGCCTCCAAATTCGGGGTAATTTTGCAAAAAATTTGCGTAATTCTCTCCATATTTCAGGTAATTGTGGCCAAAAATTAGTGGTAATTGTGGGCAAAATGTTGGGTAATTTGCCACAAATTTTGAAAAATTGTCCCAAAGTCTTGGGAAATTGCCTCCAAATTTTGAGTAATTTTCCCAAATCCTCTTGTAATAGTCCCCGGGTTTAGGGTAAGTGTGCCCGAGTTTATGGGAGTTGTCTCAGAATTTTGAGTAACTGTCCCCAAATATCTTGTCATTTTCCTCAAATTTTGTGCAGATGTCCCAGACTTTCTCTAATTATCCCCAAATGTGGGGTAATTGTCCTCCAGTTTTAAGTAATTGCCACAACATTTCTTACGATTTTACCTCGATTTTTGTAGAATTGTCCCCAGTCTCGGGTAATTTTCCTCCAGTTTAGAGTAAATGTCTGCAGATTTGGGGTATTTGCCAGCAAAATCTGGACAGTCGTCTCAAAATCAGGCGTAATTTTCCACCAATTTTGTGTAATTGTCCCCAAATCTTGCATCATTTTCTCCAAACCCTGGGTAATTTCCCCCAAATCGAGGTAAATGTCAGACTATTTTGAGTCATGTTCTCCGAATGTTGGGCAATTGTCTCCCAGTTTGGGGTAATTGTCTCAAACTCTTGGGTAATTGTCCTCCAATTTTACGCAATTGTCCACGAAATTTTGAGGAATTATCACCAGATTTTGGGTAAGTGTCGAAAAATTGGAGTTGGGTTTGGGGTTAGTGTTTTATGGTTAGGGTTAGGGTGTTGTCTCCACATTTGGGGTAATTGTCCCCAAATTTGGGTAATTGTCCCCAGATTTTAAGTCATTTCCTCCAAACTTGGGGTCATTACTCCCCAATTACTCAGTAATTGTGCACAAATTTGAAATAACTGCCTAAAAACTTGTAGTAATGGTCGCCCGCCAGGTTTTGAGTCATTAGCCCCAGATTTGTAATAATCGTCGCAAATTGTTGAGGCGTTTTGCCAAATTCTTAGGCATTGTCTCAAAATTGTGTGTATCTTCCCACAAATTTTGTGTCATTTTCCCAAAAATTTGTGTAATTGTCCCAAATTCTCGGTAACTGTAACCAAATTTTGAGTAATTGTCTTCTAATTTGTCTCAAAGTTATGGGCAATGGTGATTCAAGTCATTAAAATCTTCCACAAGTTTCGTGTATTTGTCTCTACAGTTTTGATAGTTGTGTTCCTACGGAGGGAAATTGTCACCAAACGTTGGGTAATTGACCCCAAATTCTAAGTAATTGTCTCCTATTTTTGCGTAATTGTCTCCAAACGGTGTGTCGTTTTCGACAAATGTTGGGAAATTGTCCCTAAATAGGGGGTCATTTTGCCCCAATTTTTAGTAATTGTCCCCAAATTTTGTGTCGTTTTCCCAAATTTCAGCAATTGTCTCCAAATTTGGGTAATTGTCCCCAAATCCTGAGTAACTGTCTCCAAATTTTGGGTAATTGGCCCAACATGTCTAATTATTTTCCTCAAATTTGGTGTATTTGTCCCCAAATGGTGGATAATTGTCCCCAAATGTTCGATAATTTCCACCCGATTTGGGGTTATTGCCTCAAAATTTTTGCAAAGTTTGCCCACATTTTTGTAATTGTAACCCCCTGGTTGGGTAATTGTCACCAAATTTTGAGTCCTTTTTCCCAAAGTTTGAGTCATTCTCTCCAAATTTGGGGTAATTGCCCTCAAATTTTGAGTAATTCTCTCCGAATTTTGGGTAATCCTTCTCAAATTTTCGGTAACTGTCTCCAAATTTCGGGAAATTATCCGCAAACTTCGGGTAATTGACCCCCAGTTTTGAGGAGCTATCTCAAAACGATGGACATTTTCTCCAAATTTTGTTAATTGTCCCCGGATTTGGGGTAACTGTCACCAAATTTTGAGTCATTTTCACAAGATTTCTTATCGTTTTCATCGAATTGTGTATAATTGTCCCCAAATTAGGGTCACTTTCCTGAAATTTAGAGTAATTGTGCTCATAGGTTTGGTAACTGCTGCAAAATGTGGAGCATTCTCTCAAAATGTTGGGCTACCGTCTCCCACTGTTGGGTAATTGTCCCTAAAAATCTTGTAGTTTGCCACGCATTTTGCGTAATTGTCACCAGATTTTGAATAATCCTTATGAAATTTGGGGTAACTGCCTCCAAATTTGGGGTAATTTTGCCACAATTTGTGTAATTCTCTCCATATTTCAGGGAATTGTGGCCAAAAATTAGTGGTAATTGTTGGCATAATTTTGGGTAATTTGCCACAAATTTTGAGAAATTGTCCCAAAGTCTTGGGAAATTGCCTCCAAATTTTGAGTAATTTTCCCAAATCCTCTTGTAATAGTCCCCGGGTTGAGGGTAAGTGCGCCGGAGTTTATGGGAGTTGTCTCAGAATTTTGAGTAACTGTTCCCAAATATCTTGTCATTTACCTCAGATTGTGTGCAGATGTCCCAGACTTTCTCTAATTATCCCCAAATGTGGGGTAATTGTCCTCCAATTTTAAGTAACTGCCACAACATTTCTTACGATTTTACCTCGATTTTTGCATAATTGTAACCAGTCTCGGGTAATTTCCTCAAGTTTAGAGTAAATGTCTGCAGATTTGGGGTATTTGCCAGCAAAATCTGGACAGTCGTCTCAAAATCAGGCATAATTTTCCACCAATTTTGTGTAATTGTCCCCAAATCTTGCATCATTTTCTCCAAACCCTGGGTCATTTCCCCCAAATCGAGGTAAGTGTCAGACTATTTTGAGTCATGTTCTCCATATGTTTGGCAATTGTCTCCCAGTTTGGGGTAATTGTCTCAAACTCTTGGATAATCGTCCTCCAATTTTAGGCAATTGTCCACAAACTTTGAGGAATTATCTCCAGATTTTGGGTAAGTGTCCAAAAATTGGAGTTGGGTTTGGGGTTAGTGTTTTATGGTTAGGGGTAGTGTGTTGCCTCCACATTTGGGGTAATTGTCCCCAAATTTGGGTAATTGTCCCCAGATTTTAAGTCATTTCCTCCAAACTTGGGGTCATTACTCCCAAGTTTTCAGTAATTGTGCACAAATTTGAAATAACTGCCTAAAAACGTGTAGTAATGGTCGCCCGCCAGGTTTTGAGTCATTAGCCCCAGATTTGTAATAATCGTCGCAAATTGTTGAGGCGTTTTGCAAAATTCTTAGGCATTGTCTCAAAATTGTGTGTATCTTCCCACAAATTTTGTGTCATTTTCCCAAAAATTTGTGTAATTTTCCCAAATTCTCGGTAACTGTAACCAAATTTTGTGTAATTGTCTTCTAACTTGTCTCAAAGTTATGGGCAATGGTGATTCAAGTCATTAAAATCTTCCACAAGTTTCGTGTATTTGTCTCTACAGTTTTGATAGTTGTGTTCCTACGGAGGGAAATTGTCACCAAACGTTGGGTAATTGACCCCAAATTCTAAGTAATTGTCTCCAATTTTGGCGTAATTGTCTCCAAGCGGTGTGTCGTTTTCGACAAATGTTGGGGAAATTGTCCCTAAATAGGGGGTCATTTTGCCCCAATTTTTAGTAATTGTCCCCAAATGTTCTGTCGTTTTCCCAAATTTCAGCAATTGTCTCCAAATTTGGGTAATTGTCCCCAAATCCTGAGTAACTGTCTCCAAATTTTGGGTAATTGGACCAACATGTCTAATAATTTTCCTTAAATTTGGTGTATTTGTCCCCAAATGGTGGATAATTGTCCCCAAATGTCGGATAATTTTCACCCGATTTGGGGTTATTGCCTCAAAATTTTAGGTAAGTTTGCTCACATTTTTAGTAATTGTCCCTGCCTTGTTGGGTAATTGTCACCAAATTTTGAGTACTTTTTCCCAAATTTTGAGTCATTCTCTCCAAATTTGGGGTAATTGCCCTCAAATTTTCGGTAACTGTCTCCAAATTTCGGGAAATTATCCGCAAACTTCGGGTAATTGCCCCCCCCAGTTTTGAGGAGCTATCTCAAAACGATGGACATTTTCTCCAAATTTTGTTAATTATCGCCGGAATTGGGGTAACTGTCACCAAATTTTGAGTCATTTTCACAAGATTTCTTATCGTTTTCATCGAATTTTGTATAATTGTCCCCAAATTAGCGTCCCTTTCCTGGAATTTAGAGTAATTGTGCTCATAGGTTTGGTAACTGCCGCAAAATGTGGAGCATTCTCTCAAAATGTTGGGCAACCGTCTCCCACTGTTGGGTAATTGTCCCTAAAATTCTTGTAGTTTGCCACGCATTTTGCGTAATTGTCACCAGATTTTGAATAATCCTTATGAAATTTGGGGTAACTGCCTCCAAATTTGGGGTAATTTTGCCACAATTTGTGTAATTCTCTCCATATTTCAGGGAAAAGTGGCCAAAAATTTGTGGTAATTGTCGGCAAAATGTTGGGTAATTTGCCACAAATTTTGAGAAATTGTCCCAAAGTCTTGGGAAATTGCCTCCAAATTTTGAGTAATTTTCCCAAATCCTCTTGTAATAGTCCCCGGGTTTAGGGTAAGTGCGCCCGAGTTTATGGGAGTTGTCTCAGAATTTTGAGTAACTGTCCCCAAATATCTTGTCATTTTCCTCAGATTGTGTGCAGATGTCCCAGACTTTCTCTAATTATCCCCAAATGTGGGGTAATTGTCCTACAGTTTTAAGTAATTGCCACAACATTTCTTACGATTTTTACCTCGTTTTTTGCATTATTGTCCCCAGTCTTCTTTGGGTGTTATGGTTAAGGTTAGGGTTAGTTATAGGGTTAATGTCATGGTTAAGGTTATGTGTAGGGTTAGGGGTTAGGAGTAGTTTTAGGGTAAGTGTTAGAGTTAAAGTTAATGTTAGGGTTAAGTTTAGGGGATAGGGTTAGTATTACGATTATGCTTTGTTTTTTGGTTAGGGTTAGGGGTTATGATTAGTGTGAGTGTTAGTGTTATGTTTAGGTTTAATGTTAGCATTAGTGTTAGGGGTTATGGTTAGTGTTATGGTTAGCGTTAGGGGTTAGGTATAGGGTTACTGTTAGGTTAAGGGTAAGGGTTAGGGTTAGGGTTAGTGTTAGGGTTAATATTAGGGGTTAGGTTTTAGGGTTAGGGTTAGAGTTAGGGTTAGGTGTTAGTGTTAGGTTTAGTTTTAGGTTAGGTTTATGCCTAGATTTAGGATTCGGGTTAGGGTTAGTTTTAGGGTTTGTGTTGGGTTAGGTTTAGGGTTAGTGTTAGGGTTAGGTATAGGTTTAGGATTAGGGGTTTAGGGTTAATGTCATGTTTATGGTTAGGTTCGGTCCAATATTAAAATAAGGGTTAGTTTTAGGGTTAGGTTTAGTGTCCCTTTAGGGTTAGGCAATTAGTGTTAGGGCCATTTGGGTTAGTGTTAGGGTAAGGATTAGATTTATGTTTCGGTTTAATGTGGGCCCACGATTAGGATAAGTGTTAGAGTTATGGTGAATGTTATGTTTATGGGTTAGGGTTAGGGGTTAGGGTTAGGGGTTATGGTTTTGTGTTAGTGTTTGTATTAGTGTTAGTGTTGGGTTTAGTGTTTAGGGCAAGGTTTAGGATTTGGATTAAGTTTCAGATTAGACTTAGTTTTTGTGTTAGAGGTTAAGGTTAGTTTTAGGTTTAGGATTGGACTTTAGTTGTAGAATAAGGGTTAGGATTAGGGTTGTTTTTAGGGTTAGGGTTAAGAGTTATGTTTAGGGTTAGGGTTTGGATTAGAGTTAGGGATAGGGTTAGGTTTAGGGGGTTAGGATTAGGGTTAAGGTTAGGGTTAAGTTTAGATTTAAGGTCAGGTTTATAGTTAGAGTTAGGTGTTAGGGTTAGGGTTACGGTAAGGGTTAGGGTTAAGGTTAGGGTTAGTGTTCGGGTTAGGCATAGGGTCATTTGTGTTAGGGTTAGGGTTAGGGTTAAAGTTAGGGTTAGGGTTAGGATTAGATTTATATTTAGGTTTAGGATGGGCCCACCATTAGGATAAGGGTTAGTGTTATGGTTAAGTGTTATGTTTATGGGTTAGGTTAGGGGTTAGGGTAAGTAGTTAGGGTTTTGTGTTAGTGTTTGGATTACGATTAGTTTTAGTGTTAGGTGTAGTGTTTAGGGCAAGTTTTAGGGTTTGGATTAATTTTCAGGTTAGGCTTAGTTTTTGAGTTTAAGATTAATGTTAGGTTTAGGATTAGACTTTAGTTTTAGAATAAGAGTTAGAATTAGGGTTAGTGTTAGGGTTAGGGTTAAGAGGTATGTTCAGAGTGAGGGTTTGGATTATAGATAGTTATAGGTTTAGGGTTAGGGTTAGGTTTGGGTTAGAGTTAGGGTTAGGATTAGGGTTAGGCATTAGTGTTAGGGTTAGGGTTGGGTTAGGTTTAGGGTTAGGGTTATTGTTAGAGTTAGAGTTCTAGTTATGGTCAGGAGTTAGGGTTAGTGTTAATGTTAAGGTTATGGTTTAGGTTTAAGGTTAGTGTTAGGGTTATGGTTTAGGTTTAGTGTTAGGGTTAGTGTTGGGTTAGGGTTAGGGTTAGTGTTGAGTTAGGATTTAGGGTGGGCCCACTATTAGGATAAGGTTTAGAGTTATGCTTAATTGCAATGTTTATGGGTTAGGTTTTGGGGGTTAGGGTTAGGGGTTAGGGTTTTGTGTTAGTATTTGGATAAGGGTTTGTGTTAGTGTTGGGGTTAGTGTTTAGGCAAGGTTTACAGTTAGGATTAAGTTTCAGGTTCACCTTAGTTTTTGGGTTAGAGATTAAGGTTATGTTTAGGTTTAGGATTAGATTTTAGTTGTAGAATAAGGGTTAGATTTAGGGTTAGTGTTAGGATTAGGGTTAAGGGTTATGGTTAGTGTTAGATTTCGGATTAGGGTTAGGGGGTTAGTGTTAGTGTTAAGGCTAGGGTTAGGTTTAGTGTTATGTTTAGGGTTAGGGTTTAGGGTTAGGCTTATGTCTAGGGTTAGTGTTAGGGTTACCGTTAAGATTAGGCTTAGTGTTAGTATTAGGTTTAGGGTTGGATTAGTGTTACGGTTAGGGTTTTAGGGTTAGTGTTAGTGTTAGGCTTAGGGTTATGTTTAGGGTTGGGTTAGCGTTACGTGCCATTAGCGTTAGGGTTAGGGTTACGCCATTAAGCTTAACGTCATTTGGGTTAGGATTAGATTTAAGTTTATGGTTAGGGTTATGGTTAGATATATGTTTAGGTTTAGGATCCACCATTAGGATAAGGGTTAGAGTTATGGTTTATTATTATGTGTATGGGTTATGGTTAGGTGTTTGGGTTAAGGGTTAGGGTTTTGTGTTAGTGTTTGGATTAAGGTTAGTGTAGTGTAGTATTTAGTGTTTAGGGCAAGGTTTAGAGTTAGGATTAAGTTTCATGTTAGGCTTAGTTTTTGAGTTACAGATTAAGGTTAGGTTTAGGTTTAGGATTAGACTTTAGTTGTAGAATAAGTTTTAGCATTAGTGTCATTGTTAGGGTTAGGGTTAAGAGTTATGTTTAGAGTTAGGGTTTGGAATAGGGTTAGGGATAGGATTAAGGTTTGGGGGTTATAGTTATTGTTAAGAATAGGGTTAGGTTTAGGGTTAGGGCTAGGGTTAGGGTTAGGGCTAGGGTTAGGTTTCGGGTTAGGGTAAGTGTGCCATTAGGGTTAGGGTTAGTGTTAGGCCATTAAGCTTAGGTTCATTTGCGTTAGGATTATGGTTAGGGTTAGGGTTAGTTTAAGGTTTAGGGTTAGGGTTATTGTTAGGGTTATGTTTAGGGTTAGAGTTAGGGTTTGAGTTAGGGTTATGGTTAGGAGTTATGTTTAGGGTTAGCATAAGGTTTAAATTTAGGGTTAGGGGTTAGGGTTAGTGTTAATTTTAGGGTTAGGGTTAGATTTTGGGTTAGTGTTAGGGTTAGGTTTAGGTGTTAGGGTTAGGGTTGAGTTAGGATTAGGTTTAGGCTAAGTGTTAGGGTTCGGGTTAGAGTTAGGTTTAGGGTTGTGTTAGGGTTACGTTTAGGGTTAGGGTTAGAGTTAGATTTAGGGGGTTGGGATTATGGTTAGGCTTAGGGTTAGGTTTATGGTTAAGGTGGGATTAGGGTTAATGTGCCATTAGGGTTATGGTTAGTGTTAAGGTTAGGCCATTTGGCTTAGTGTCATTTGGGTTAGTGTTAGGGTTAGGTTTATGGTTAGGGTTCGGGTCAGATTTATGTTTTAGTTTAGGGTGGGCCCACCATTTAGATAAGGGTTAGAGTTACGGTTAAGTGTTATGTTTATGGGTTATGGTTAGGTGTTAGGGTTAAAGGTTAGGGTTTTGTGTTAGTGTTTGAATTAGGGTTTGTGTTAGAGTTGTGTTTAATGTTTATGGCAAGGTTTAGGATTAAGTTTCGGGTTAGGCTTAGTTTTTGTGTTAGAGATTAAGGTTAGGTTTAGGTTTAGGATTAGACTTTAGTTGTAGAATAAGGGTTAGGATTAGGGTTAGTGTTAGTGTTAGGGTTAAGCGTTATGTTTAGGGTTAGGATTTGAATTAGGGATAGGGATAGTGTTATGTTTAGGGGGTTAGTGTTGGTGTTTTGATTAGGGTAAGGTTTAGGGTTTTTATGGTTAGGGTTAGGGTTAGGGTTAGGGTTAGAGGAGTGGTTAGGCTTAGATTTAGGGTTTTGAATAGGATTAAAGATAGGGTTAGGTTTAGGTGGTTATGGTTAGTCTTAGTTTTAGATTTAGAGTTAGGGTTACGTTTAGGTTTGGGTTATTATTAGTGTGCCATTAGTGTTAGGGTTAGGGTTAAGGTTAGGCCATTAGACTTAGGGTCAGTTGGGTTAGGGTTAGGGTTAAATTTATGTTTAGGTTTAGGGTGGGCCTACCATTAGGATAAGGGTTAGAGTTATGGTTAAGTGCTATATTTATGGGTTAGGGTTATGGGTTAATGTTTTGTGTAGGTGTTTGGATTAGGGTTAGTGTTATTTTTGGGTTTAGTGTCTAGGGCAAGGTTTAGGGATAGGATTAAGTTTCAGGTTAGGCATTTTTTTTAGTTAGAAATTAAGGTTAGATTTAGGTGTAGGATTAGATTTTAGTTGTAGAATCAGACTTTAGCTGTAGAATCAGGGTTTGGATTAGGGTTAGGGTTAAGAGTTATGTTTAGGGTTAGGGTTAGGATTCTGGTTAGGGTTAAGTTTAGGGGTTAGGGTTAGTGGTTAGAGTTAGGGTTTATGTTAAGTTTACATTAAAGATTAGTTCTTGGGTTAGGGGTAGAGTTAGGGTTAGGGTTAAGGTTAGGGTTTTGTTTAAGTTTAGGGTCAGGGGTTAGGGGTAGTGTAAGGGTTAGGGTTAGGGATAGAGTTAGGGGGTTAAGGTTAGTATTAGTGTTAGGGTTAGGTTTATGGTTATTAGGGTTATGGTTAGGGTTAGCGTTAAGGTTAGGGTTAGGGTTAGAGTTAGATTTAAGGTTAGTGGTTAGGGTTAGGGTTAGGGTTAGAGTTAGATTTAAGGTTAGTAGTTAGGTTTAGGGTTAGGTTTAGGCTCACTAGTGTTAGGATTATGGTTAGGGTTAGTGTTAGGGTTAGGGTTAGTGGTAGGGATTAGGGTTTGGTTTAAGGTTAGGTTTAGAGTTAAGGTTAGGGTTTGGTTAGGGTTAGGGTTATTGGTGAGGGTTAGTGTTAGGTTTAGGGTAAGGCTTAGTGTTACGGTTGGGGTTAGGGGTTAGGGTTAGTGTTAGGGTTAGGGTTGGGGTTGGTTACTGTAAGGGTTAGTAGTTAGCGTAAGGTGTTAGGGTTAGGATTATGGTTATGGTTATGTTTAGTATTATGGTAAGGTTTAGTTTTAGGGTTAGGTGTTAGTGTTAGGTTTAGGATTAATGGTTAGAGTTAGGTGTTAGGGTTTGGGTTGGATTTGGGGTTAGTGTTAATGTTAGTGTTAGTGTTAGGGTTAGGGTTAGTTTTCGGATTAGGTTTAGCATTAGGGTTAGTGTTAGGGTTAGGGTTAGGTTTAGTGTTAGGGTTAGGGTTCAGATTAGGTTTAGCGTTAGGGTTATTGTTAGGGTTAGGGTTGGGATTAGGGGTTAGTGTTTGTGTTAGGTTTAGGGTTAGGTTTAGTGTTAGGATTCGGGTTTGGGTTAGGGTGGGGTTAAGGTTTAGGTTTAGTGTTATTGTTAGGGTTAAGGTTAGGGACTAGGTTTAGAGTTTAGGGTTGGGGTAAGGGGTTAGTGTTAGTGTTAAGGTTAGGGTTTGAGTTGGGGTTAGGGGTTAGGGTTAGGGTTAGGGTTATGGTTGGTGTTAAGGGTTAGGCTTTAGGGTTACTATTAGGGTTAGGTTTAGGGTTAGGGTAAGGCTTTAGGGTTATTATTCGGGTTAGGTTTAGGTTTAGGGTTAGTGTTTAAGGTTAGTGTTTAGGGTTAGTGTTAGGGTTAGATTCTAGGGTTAGGGTTAGGTTTAATGTTAGTTAGTGTTAGGGTTAGGGATAGTTTTAGAGATAGGGTTAGGTTTAGGGTTAGAGTTACTGTTAGGGTTAGGTTTAGGGTTAGTGTTAGGGTTGGGATTAGTGTTAGGCTTAGTGTCAGTAGGGTTAGGGTTAGGGTTAGGTGTTATTGTTAGAGTTAGGGTTAGGGTTATGGTTTAGGTTTAGGTTTTAGAGTTTGTGTTAGATTTATGTTAAGTTTTAGGGTGGGCCCACGATTAGGATAAGGGCTAGAGTTTTGGTTAAGTGTTATTTTTATGGGTTAGAATTAGGGGTTAGGTTTAGTGGTTAGGGTTTTGTGTTATTGTTTTGCTTAGAGTTATTGTTATGGTTCGGATTAGTGTTTAGGGGCAGGATTAAGTTTCAGGTTAGGCTTAGGGTTTTGGGTTAGAGATTAGGTTTAGGTTTAGGATTAGACTTTAGTTGTAGAATAAGGGTTAGGATTAGGGTTAGTGTTAGGGTTAGGGTTAAGAGTTATGTTTAGGGTTAGGATTAGGGATAGTTTTAGGGTTAGGTTTAGGGTTAGGGTAGGTTTCGATTTAGGATCTGTGTTAGGGTTAATAGTTATGTTTAGGGTTATGATTAGTGTTAGGTTTAGTGTTAGGGTTAGGATTAGGGATGGGGTTAGATGTAGGATTTGTATTAGGATTAGGGATAGGTTTCGGGTTAGTCGTTTACGGTCTGTTTTAGAGTTAGGGTTAGGGTTGGGTTAGGTTTAGTGTGCCATTAGGGTTAGGATTAGGTTTAGGCCTTTAGTCTTTGTATCTTTTGGGTTAGGTTTAGGGTTATGCTTAGTGTTAGTGTTAGGTTTAGGGTTAGGTTTATTGTTAGGGTTGAGTTAGGTTTAGGTTTAGGGTTAGGGGTTAGAGTTAGGTGTTATGATTAGGGTTAGGGTCAGGGTTAGTGCTAGATGTAAGGTTAGGGTTAGGGTTGTGTTATAATTAAGGTTAGGTTTATTGTTAGGGTTACAGTCATTAGGGTTGGTGTTAGGGTTAGCGTTAGGGTTAGTGTTAGGGTTAGTGTTAGGGTTAGGGTTAGGGTTGTGTTACGGTTAGGGTTAGGGTTAGGGATAGGGTAGGGGTTAGATTTAGGTGTTAGTCTTATGGTTTTTGTTAGAGTTAGGTTTAGTGTTAGGGTTAGGGTTAGTGTTAGGGTTAGGATAGGGTCAGGGCTAGGGGTTATGGTTAGGGTTATGGTTAGGGTTAGGTTTAGGGTTAGGGTCATTAGGGTTAGGGTTAGAGTTAGGTTTAGGTTTAGGGGTTAGGGTTAGAGTTAGTGTTAGGGTTAAGTTTATGTTTAGGGCTTAGAGTTTGGCTTAGATTTATGTTACGTTTTAGGGTAGCCCCACTTTTAGGATAAGGGTTAGAGTTATGGTTAAGTCTTATTTTTTGGGGTTAGGATTAGGAGTTAGGTTTAGGGGTTAAGGTTTTGTGTTAGTGTTTTGCTTAGAGTTAGTGTTAGTGTTCGGGTTAGTGTTTAGGGCAAGGTTTAGGGGTAGGATTAAATTTCAGGTTAGTCTTAGGGTTCTGGGTTAGAGATTAAGTTTAGGTTTAGGTTTATGATTAGACTTTAGTTGTAGAATAAGGGTTAGGATTAGGGTTAGTGTTAGGGTTAGGGGTTAATGATTAAGGTGAGGGTTAGGGTTAGGTTTAGGTTTAATGTTATCGTTAAAGTTTGGGGTTAGGGTTAGGTTTAGGGTTATGGTTAGGTTAGGGTTTGGATTAGGTTTAGGGATAGTGTTAGGGAGTTAGGTTTAGTGTTTTTTTTAGGGTTATGGTTGGTCCACAGTTAAAATAAGGGTTAGGTTTCGGTGAAGTTTAGTGTGCCATTATGGTTAGGGTTAGGGTTAGATTTATGTTTAGGTTTAACGTTGGCCCAACATTAGGATAAGGGTTAGCAATATGGCTAAGAGTTATGTTTATGGATTAAGGTTAGGAGTTAGGTTTAGGAGTTTGGGTTTTGTGTTAGTGTTTGGATTAGTGTTAGTGTTAGTGTTGGGATTAGTGTTTAGGGCAAGGTTTAGGGTTAGGATAGTTTCAGGTTAGGCTTAGTTTTTGGGTTAGAGATTAAGGTTAGTTTTAGGTTTAGGATTAGACCTTAGTTGTAGAGTAAACTTTAGGATTAGGGTTAATGTTAGGTTTAGGTTTAAGAGTTATGTTTAGGATAAGGGTTTGGATTAGGGTTAGGTTTAGGGGGTTAGGGTTAGTGTTAGGATTATGGTTAGGGTCATTAGGGTTAGGGTTAGGCTTAGGTTTAGGGTTAGTGGTTAGGGGTTAGGGGTAGGGTTAGAGTGAGGGATAGGGTTAGGGATATCGATATTGTTAGGGTTAGGGTCAGGTTTAGCGTTAATGTTAGGGTTAGGGTTATGGTTAGGGTTAGGTTTGTGTTAGGGTTAGGTTTAGATTTAGGTTTAGGGTTAAATTTAGTATTTGGATTAGGGTTAAGGGTAGGTTTAGGGTTAGATGTTTAGGGTTAGTTTTAGGGATAGGGTTAGGGTTATGGTTATGGTTATGCTTGGTTAGTGTTAGTTTGCTATTAGGGTTAGGGTTAGGGTTAGACCATTAGGCTTAGGGTCTTTTGGGTTAGGGTTAAGGTTAGGATTAGGGTTAGGGTTAGGGTTAGGCAGTAGAGTTTGTTGTTAGGTTTAGAATTAGGGTTAGGGTTAGGGTTAGGATAAGGGTTAGGCTTAGGCCTAGGTGTTAGGGTTAGGGTTAGGGTTGCGTGAGTGTTAGAGTTAGGGTTAGGGTTAGGGTAGGGTTAGGGTTAGGGTAGGGTTAGGGTTAGGGTTAGGGTCAGGGTTAGGGTGAGGGTTTGGGTTAGGTGTTAGGGTTATGGTTAGGGTTACGGTTAGTGTTATGGTTAGGGTTGGGTTATGTTTAGGGTTAGGGTTAGGGGTTAGAGTTACGTGTTAGTGTTAGGGTTTGTGTTAGATTTAGGTTTAGTATTAGGCTTAGGTGTTAGTGTTAGTGTTAGTGTTGGTGTAGATTTACGGTTAGTGTTAGGGTTGTGGTTGTTGTCATTAGGGTTAGGGTTAGGGTAGGATTATTGTTAGGGTTAGGGTTAGTGTTGTGTTTAGTGTTTAGGGCAAGGTTTAGAGTTAGAATTAAGTTTCAGGTTAGGCTTTGTTTTTGGGTTAGCTATTAAGGTTAGGTTTAGGATTACAATTTATTTGTAGAATAAGGGTTAGTATTAGGGTTAGTGTTAGAGTTAATATTTATTTTTAAGGTTACAGTTTGGATTGGTGTTAGGAATAGGATTCGGGTATTAGTGTTAATGTTAGGGTTAGGATTAGGATTAGGGTCATTATGGTTAGGGTTAGGATTAGGGTTAGGGTTATAGTTAGTGTAAGGGTTTGGGTTAGGTTTAAGTTTAGCGTTAGTTTAGGGTTCGTTTTGGGTTAGGATTAGGGTTAGGGCTAGGTTTAGGGTATGGATCAGGGTTAGGGATCAGTTCAATGTTAGGGGATAGGATTAGATTTAGTGTTGGGGTTAGGTTTAGAGTTACGGAAAGTGTTGGGTTAGGGTTAGAGTGCCATTAGGGTTAGGGTTTTCATTTGGCCTTTAGGCTTAGGGTCATTTGGATTAGCGTAGGGTTAAGTTTATGGTTAGAGTTAGGGTTAGATTTATGTTTAGGTTTAGCGTAGGCCCACCATTAGGATAAGGATTAGAGTTATGGTTAATTGTTATGTTTATGGGTTAGGTTTACGGGTTAGGTCTAAAGGTTAGGGTTTTGTGTTAATGTTTTGACTAGGGATATTGTTAGTGTAGTATTTATTGTTTAGGGCTAGGTTTAGATTTAGGATTAAGTTTAAGGTTAGGCTTAGATTTTGGTTTAGAGATTAAGATTAGGTTTAGGTTTAGAATTAGTCTTTAGTTGTAGCATAAGGTTTAGGATTAGGGTTAGTGTTATGGTTAGAGTTAAGAGTTATGTTTAGGGTTAGAGTTTGTATTAGGGTTAGGGATAGGGATAGGGTTCGGGGGTTAGGGTTAATGCTAGGGTTAGGGTCATTAGGTTTAGGGTTAGGGTTATGGTTAGGTTTAGGGTTAGGGTTAGGATTAGGGTTAGTGTTAGGGTGAGGGTTAGGGTGGGAATATGATTAGTGTGCCATTAGGGTTAGGGTTCTGGTTAGGGTTAGGCCAATACTCTTAGGGTCATTTGGGTTAGGATTAGATTTAAGTTTATGGTTAGGGTTATGGTTAGATATATGTTTAGGTTTAGTGTCCACCATTAGGATAAGGGTTAGAGTTATGGTTAATTGTTATGCGTATGGGTTATGGTTAGGTGTTTGGGTTAAGGGTTAGGGTTTTGTGTTAGTGTTTGGATTAAGGTTAGTGTAGTGTAGTGTTTAGTGTTTAGGGCAAGGTTTAGAGTTAGGAATAAGTTTCATGTTAGGCTCAGTTCTTGGGTTACAGATTAAGGTTAGGTTTAGGTTTAGGATTAGACTTTAGTTGTAGAATAAGTTTTAGGATTAGGGTTAGGGTTAGGGTTGAGGTTAAGAGTTATGTTTAGAGTTAGTGTTTGGAATAGTGTTACGGATAGGTTTAAGGATTGGGGGTTAGGTTTATTGTTAGGGTTAGGGTTATGTTTAAAGTTAGGAGTTAGGGTTAGGGTTAGTGTTAGGGTTAGCGTTAGGGTTAGGTTTAGGTTTAGTGTCAGCGCAGGTGTTAGGTTTAGGTTTAGGGTTAGGGCTAGTGTGAGTTTTTGGGTTATGGTTATTGTGCCATTAGGGTTAGGGTTAGTGTTAGGCCATTAAGCTTAGGTTCATTTGGGTTAGGGTTATGGTTAGGGTTAGGTTAAGGTTTAGGGTTAGGGTTATTGTTAGGGTTATGTTTAGGGTTAGAGTTAGGGTTTGTGTTAGGCTTAGGAGTTATGTTTAGTGTTATAGTTAGGGTTAAGTTTAGGGTTAGGGGATAGGGTTAGGGTTATTTTTAGGGTTAGGTGTTAGGGTTAAAGGTTAGGGTCTTGTGTTAGTGTTTGGATTAGGATTTTTGTTAGAGTTGTGTTTAATAGGATTAAGTTTCAGGTTAGGCTTAGTTTTTGAGTTACAGATTAAGGTTAGGTTTAGGTTTAGGATTAGACTTTAGTTGTAGCATAAGTGTTAGGATTAGGGTTAGTTTAGGTTTAGGGTTAAGAGTTATGTTTAGGGTTATGGTTTGTGTGAGGGTTAGGGTTTGAATTTGGATTAGGGATAGGGTTAGGGGGTTAGTGTTAGGGTTAGGTTTAGTGTTAGTGTTTGTCCATAATTAAAATAAGGTTTTAGTTTAGGGTTAGGGTTAGTGTGCCTTTAGGGTTAGGATTAGATTTACTCCTTTAGGATTATGTTCATTTGGATTATGGTTAGGGTTAGGGTTAGGGTTAGGGTTTGGATTAGGGTTAGGTGTTAGTGTTAGGGTTAGGGTGTGGGTTATTGTTAGGGTTAGGGTTACGTTTCGGGTTAGGGTTAGGTTTAGAGTTAACTGTTGGTGTTAGAGTTAGTGTTAGTGTTAAGATTAGAGGTACATTTAGGCTTAGTGTCAGGGTTAGGTTTATGTGTAAGTGTTAGGTTTAGGGTTTGGGTTAGGGCTAGTGTATGTTTCGGATTAGGGTAATTGTGATATTATGTTTAGGGTTAGTGTTAGGTTTAGGCCATTAGGCTTAGGGTCATTTGGGTTACGGTTATGGTTAGGGTTTGTGTTAGGGTTGGGGGTTAGGGTTAGGTTTAATGTTTGTGTTAGGGTTAGGATTTAGGGTTATGCTCAGAATTAGGGTAAGGGTTAGATTTATGTTTTGGTTTAGGGTGAGCCCACCATTAGGATAAGGATTAGAGTTATATTTAAGTGTTATGTTTATGGATTAGGTTTAGGGGTTAGGGTTAACAGTTATGGTTTTGTGTTAGTGTTTGGATTAGGATTAGTGTTAGTGTTGGGTTTAGTGTTTATGGCAAGTTTTAGTGTAAGGATTAATTTTCAGGGTAGGGTTAGTTTTTGAGTTAGAGATTAAGGCAAAATGTAGGATTAGACTTTAGTTGTAGAAAAAGTGTTAGGATTAGGGTTAGATTTGGGGTTAGGGTTAGGGCTTTAGGATTAGGGTAAGGTTACGATTAGGGTTAGAGTTAGAGTCATTAGGTTAAGGTTTATGGTTAGGGTTAGGGTTAGGTTTATGGTTAGGGTTAGGGTTAGGTTTAGGGTTCGGGTTATGGTTAGGGTTGTGGTTAGGGATTAAGGATATGGTTAGGATTAGGGTTAGGCTTGGGTTACGTTTCGGGTTAGGATTAGGTTTAGGGTTAGGGCTTATGGTTAGGTGTAGTGTTAGGGTAAGTGTTAATGTTAGAGTTTAGGGTCAGGTTAAGAGTTAGTGTTAGGTTTAGGGGTTAGGGTTAGGTTTAAGGATAGGGGTAGGGTCATTAGAGTTAGTGTTAGCGTTATGGTTAGGGTTAGGGTTAGGTTTAGGGTTTGGTTAGGGTTAGGTGTTTTTTTAGGGATATGTTTAGGTTTAGGGAGGGCCCACCATTAGGATAAAGGTTAGAGTTATGTTTAAGTGTAAAGTTTATTGGTCAGTTTTAGGGATTAGGATTAGGGGTTAGGGTTTTTTGTTAGTGTTTGTATTAGGGTTTGTGTTAGGGTTAGGGTTAGTGATTAGGGCAAGTTTTAGTGTTAGGTTTAGGATTAGTGTTCTTTTAGGGTTAGGGTTAGGTTTAGGTTTAGGCCATTATGCTTAAGGTCATTTAGATTAAGGTTAGGGTTAGGATTAGGGTTTGGGTGCAATTTAGGGTTTAGGTTTAAGGTAAGTTATAGAGTTAGTGTTAGTGTTAGGTTTAGATTTAGGGTTATATTTAGGGTTAGTGTTAGGGTTTGGGTTAGGGTTAGGGTTACGATTAGGGTTATATTTACGGGTTAGAGTTAAGGGTTAGGGTTAGGGTTAGTGTTAGTGTTAGAGTTACGGGTTAGGGTTACAGGTAGTGGTTAGGGTTAGGGTTATGGTTAGGGTTTAAAGTTAGGGTTAGGGTTAGCTTTATGTTTAGGTTTAGGGTGGGCCCACCATTAGGACAAGGGTTAGAGTAATTTTTAAGTGTTATGTTTATGGGTTAGGGTTAGGGTTAGGGTTAGGATTAGGGTTAGGGTTAGGTTTAGGGTTGGGTTAGGGTTAGGGATAGTGTTAGGGTAGGGTTAGGTGTTAGGGTTAGGGTTGGGGTATGGTTTAGATTTAGTGTTAGTTTTTGGTTTAGGTTTAGGGTTAGGTTTATGTTTAGGGTTAGTGTTAGATTTATGTTTAGGGTTAGTGTGGGCCCACCATTAGTATAAGGGTTCGAGTTATGGTTAAGTGTTATGTTTATGTGTTCAGGATACTTGTTATGTTTAGGGGTTAGGGGTTTCTGTTAGTTTTTTTATTAGGGTCAGTGTTATTTTTTGGGTTATTGTTTAGGGCAAGGTTTAGTGTTTGGACTAAGTTTCAGGTTAAGCTTACATTTTGGGTTAGAAATTTGGGTTAGGCTTAGGTTTAGGATTATACTTTAGTTGTAGAAAAAGGGTTATTATTAGGGTTAGTGTTAGGGTTAGGGTTAAGAGTTATGTTTAGGGTTGTGGTTTGTATTAGGGTTATGGATAGGGATAGACTTAGGATGTTAGGGTTAGGGTTAGTGTTTTTTTATGGTTAGAGTTAGGGGTTACGGTTATGGTTAAGGTTAGGGTTAGGTTTAGGGTTCGGGTTAGAATTAGGATTAGGGTTAGGGTTAGGGTTAGTGTTAAGATTAGGTTTAGGGGTTAGTGTTAGGATTAGGGATAGGGTTAGTTTAGGTTTAGAGCTAGTGTTTAGTTTTGGGTATGGGTTAGGTTTAGGGTTAGGGTGAGTGTTGTGGTTTAGGGTTAGGATTAACATTAGAGTTGAATTATGTTTAATATTGGTGTTAGGGTTAGGTGTTAGAGCTAAGTGTAATGGTTAGATTTAGGATTAGGGTTAGGATTAGTGTTAATATTAGGGTTAGTGTTAGGGTTAGGTGTTAGGTTTAGGGTTAGTGTTAGGTTTTGATTAGGGTTAGCGTTAGGGTTCGGGTTATGGTTAGGTTTACGGTTTGGTGTTAGGGTGGGTGGTAAGGGTTAGGGTTAGGGTTAGGGTTAGGGGTTAAGTTTAGGGTTAGGGTTATAGTTTAAGGTTAGGGTTAGGTTTATGGTTAGGGTTAGATTTATGTTTTGGTTTAGTGTCTGGCCACCATTAGGATAAGGGTTAGATTTATGGTTAAGTGTTATGTTTATGTGTAGGGTTAGGGGTTAGGGTGAGTTATAGAGTTTGGCTTAGGGTTAGGGTTATAGTTAGTGTTACGGTTAGGGATTAGGGTTAGGGTTAAGGTTAGTGTTAGTGTTAGGGTTAGGGGTTAGGATTAGGATTAGGGATAGTGTTATGTTTTAAGGTTAGGGTTAGGGTAAGATTTATGGTTAGGGTTCGTGTTAGATTTATGTTTAGATTTAGAGTAGGCTCACCATTAGGATAAGGGTTAGAGTTATGGTTAAGTGTTATGTTTATTGGTTAGAGTTTGGGGTTAGGGTGAATGTTAGGGTTAGGGTTTAGATTAGGATTAAGTATAAATTTAGGGTTAGGGGGTTAGTGTTAGTGGTAGGGGTTAGGGATTAAGTGTTAAGGTTATAGCTAGGGTTAGGGTTAGTGTTAGGGATTAGTGTTAGTGTTAGGGTTAAGTTTAGGGTTAGGGTTAATGTTAGGCGTTAGTGTTAGGGTTAGGATTAGGAATTAGTGTTATCGTTAGGGTTAGGGTTACGGTTAGCGTTAGAGTTAGGGGAAGGGTTAGGTTTAGTATTCGGTTTAGGGTCAAGGTTAGGGTTAGGGTTAAAATTTGATTTAGAGGTTAGAGTTAGGGTTAGGGATAGAGTTAGTGTTAGGATTAGGGCTAGTGTTAGGGTTTGAGTAAGGGTTAGATTTAACATTAGGTATAGTGTTAGGGTTAGGGTAGGGTTAATGTTAGGGTTAGGGTTAGAGTTAGTGCTAGGTCTTGCCAGAATAATCTGATCACCTTGTATGACCAAGTGACTAAACTCTGTGGATGCATCTGCAAAAGCATCTCCTTTTCCTGCTGCATCTGCTGCTCAATCATCTACGGATGCACCTAGTGCTTCTGCATTTCAGCTGCATATCCTGTTGAAGGCATCTGCGGCTGCATCTCCTCTGAATCTCCTGTTGCACTTCCTGCTGTAACTGCTGATGCTTATGTTGCTATTTCATCTCCTGCTTCATCTCCTGCTGAATCTTCTTCTGCAGAATCTCCTCCAGCATCTACTGCTACAATTCCTGCTGATGTATCTCCTGCTGCATCTCCTACTGCATCTCCTGCTGCTGAATCTCCTTCAATATCTCCTGCTGTATCACCTGCTGCATTTTCTACTGAATCTCCTGCTGCAGAATCTGCTGATGCATTTCCTGCTGATGCATCTCCTGCTCAATCTCCTGCTGCTGCAACTCCTGCTGAATCTGCTGCTGCTTCTGGTGTGGCTGCATATTTATTTACTGCATATCCTGCTGCTGCATCTCCGGCTGCTGCATCTCGTTCTGCTACATCTCCTTCTGCATCTCCTGCTACAGCATCTCCTGCTGTATCTGCTGAATTTGCCGTTGAATCTGCTGCTGCTTCATCTCCTGATGCATCTGATAATAATTTCTCTTTTGCTGCATTTACGGCGGCTGCATCTCCTGCTATATTTCCTACTGCTGCATCTTCTTTACTTAATCTACTACTCTGCACTTCCTGCTGCTGCATCACCTCCTTCTGCATCTCCGGCTGAATCGCCTGTAGCGTCTCCTGCTTCTTCATCCCCTGCTGCTACATCTCCTAGTGCATATGATGCTGCTGCATCTGCTGTTACTTCTGCTGCTGCTGCATTCACTGCTGCATCTCCTGATGCTGCAGCTCCTTCTGCATCTCCTTCTGTGTCTCCTGCTACTACATCCCCTGCTGCTGCATTTCCTGCTTCATCTCCTGATGCTGCAACTCCATCTGCATCTTCTCCCAATGCATCTCCTGCAGAATCTGCTGCTGCTGCATCTCCTGTTGCATCTGCTTCTGATGCATCTGCGGCTACATCTCTGCTGATGCATCTCTTGCTGTATTTCCTGCTTCATCTGCTGATGCATCTGCTCCTGCTCTATGTCTTGCTACATCTCGTCATCCTTTACATAAGGCTGTATCTGCTGAAAATTCTCTTCCTATTGCTTCTCCTGCTGAATCTGCATTTCCTGCTGCATCTGCTCCTACATCTCCTGCTGCTGCATCTCCTGCTGAATTAGCTGCTGCTTCATCTGCTTCTACATGTACGTTATAACTTTCTACGTTTGCTGCCTCATCTCCTGGTTCATCTGCTAATGAACCTCCTGCTGCTGCATTTCCTGCTTCATCTTCAACTGATGCATCTGTGGCTTCATCACCTCATATGTCATCTCCTGCTGCATCTGCTGCAGTATTTCCTGATGGAGTATCTGCTGATCCTGCATCTACTGCTGCATTTCCTGCTGCATCTGCTGCTGCTCTGCTGCTGCTTCATCTCCTGCCAGATCTCCTGCTACATATCCAGCTGCTGCATCTCTTAATGCATCTCATGATAATGCTTCATCTCCTGCTACTGCATCTCCTGCTGCAACTACTGCTGCTGCATTTCCTTCTACATCTTCTGCTGCTGCATCTCCTGCTGATGGGTCTGATGCAGTATATCTTGCTCTTGCATCTCCTGCTGCTACATTACATGCTTCTGTATATACTGCTGCCTTTCCTGCTACTGCATCTCCTTCTGATGAATCTATTTCTGCATCTTCTTCTGAAACTCCTGCTGCTCTATTACCTTCTGCATCGATTCCTGATGCATGTCCGTATTCTGCATCTCCTCCTGCTGCATCTGCTTCTGCATCTCCTTCTTCTGAATCTCCTACTAAATCTGCATCTATTGCTGCTTCATCTCATGCTCCTGCATCTCCTTCTGCTGAATCTCCTCCTGAATCTCCGGCGGCATCTCATGCTGCTACACAGCCTGCTATATCCCCTGACGTATCTCCTTCTAAATATATGCTTCTTCTGCTGCTGAATTTCCTCCTACTGAATCTGAATTTGTGTAATTGTCCCAGATTCTCGGTAACTGTAACCAAATTTTGAGTAATTGTCTTCTAATTTGTCTCAAAGTTATGGGCAATGGTGATTCAAGTCATTAAAATCTTCCACAAGTTTCGTGTATTTGTCTCTACAGTTTTGATAGTTGTGTTCCTACGGAGGGAAATTGTCACCAAACGTTGGGTAATTGACCCCAAATTCTAAGTAATTGTCTCCCATTTTTGCGTAATTGTCTCCAAAAGGTGTGTCCTTTTTACAAATGTTGGGGAAATTGTCCCTAAATAGGGGGTCATTTTGCCCCAATATTTAGTAATTGTCCCCAAATTTTCTGTAGTTTTCCCAAATTTCAGCAATCGTCTCCTAATTTGGGTAATTGTCCCCAAATCCTGAGTAACTGTCTCCAAATTTTGGGTAATTGGCCCAACATGTCTAATAATTTTCCTCAAATTTGGTGAATTTGTCCCCAAGTGGTGGATAATTGTCCCCAAATGTCGGATAATTTTCACCCGATTTGGGGTTATTGCCTCAAAATTTTAAGTAAGTTTGCCCACATTTTTAGTAATTGTAACCCCCTGGTTGGGTAATTGTCACCAAATTTTGAGTACTTTTTCCCAAATTTTGAGTCATTCTCTCCAAATTTGGGGTAATCCTCCTCAAATTTTTGGTAACTGTCTCCAAATTTCGGGAAATTATCCGCAAACTTCGGGTAATTGCCCTCCCAGTTTTGAGGAGCTATCTCAAAACGATGGACATTTTCTCCAAATTTTGTTAATTGTCGCCGGATTTGGGGTAACTCTCACCAAATTTTGAGCCATTTTCACAAGATTTCTTATCGTTTTCATCGAATTTTGTATAATTGTCCCCAAATTAGGGTCCCTTTCCTGAAATTTAGAGTAATTGTGCTCATAGGTTTGGTAACGGCTGCAAAATGTGGAGCATTCTCTCAAAATGTTGGGCAACCGTCTCCCACTGTTGGGTAATTGTCCCTAAAATTCTTGTAGTTTGCCACGCATTTTGCGTAATTGTCACCAGATTTTGAGTAATCCCTATGAAATTTGGGGTAACTGCCTCCAAATTTGGGGTAATTTTGCCAAAATTTGTGTAATTCTCTCCATATTTCAGGTAATTGTGGCCAAAAATTTGTGGTAATTGTCGGTAAAATGTTGGGCAATTTGCCACAAATTTTGAGAAATTGTCCCAAAGTCTTGGGAAATTGCCTCCAAATTTTGAGTAATTTTCCCAAATCCTCTTGTAATAGTTCCCGGGTTTAGGGTAAGTGCGCCCGAGTTTATGGGAGTTGTCTCAGAATTTTGAGTAACTGTCCCCAAATATCTTGTCATTTTCCTCAAATTTTGTGCAGATGTCCCAGACTTTCTCTAATTATCCACAAATGTGGGGTAATTGTCCTCCAATTTTAAGTAATTGCCACAACATTTCTTACGATTTTACCTCGATTTTTGTATAATTGTCCCCAGTCTCGGGTAATTTTCCTCAAGTTTAGAGTAAATGTCTGCAGATTTGGGGTATTTGCCAGCAAAATCTGGACAGTCGTCTCAAAATCAGGCGTAATTTTCCACCAATTTTGTGTAATTGTCCCCAAATCTTGCATCATTTTCTCCAAACCCTGGGTCATTTCCCCCAAATCGAGGTAAATGTCAGACTATTTTGAGTAATCTTCTCCTAATGTTGGGCAATTGTCTCCCAGTTTGGGGTAATTGTCTCAAACTCTTGGGTAATTGTCCTCCAATTTTAGGCAATTGTCCACAAACTTTGAGGAATTATCTCCAGATTTTGGGTAAGTGTCCAAAAATTGGAGTTGGGTTTGGGGTTAGTGTTTTATGGTTAGGGTTAGGGTGTTGTCTCCACATTTGGGGTAATTGTCCCCAAATTTGGGTAATTGTCCCCAGATTTTAAGTCATTTCCTCCAAACTTGGGGTCATTACTCCCAAATTACTCAGTAATTGTGCACAAATTTGAAATAACTGCCTAAAAACTTCTAGTAATGGTCGCCCGCCAGGTTTTGAGTCATTAGCCCCAGATTTGTAATAATAGTCGCAAATTGTTGAGGCGTTTTGCCAAATTCTTAGGCATTGTCTCAAAATTGTGTGTATCTTCCCACAAATTTTGTGTCATTTTCCCGAAAATTTTGTAATTGTGCCAAATTCTCGGTAACTGTAAGCAAATTTTGAGTAATTGTCTTCTAATTTGTCTCAAAGTTATGGGCAATGGTGATTCAAGTCATTAAAATCTTCCACAAGTTTCGTGTATTTGTCTCTACAGTTTTGATAGTTGTGTTCCTACAGAGGGAAATTGTCACCAAACGTTGGGTAATTGACCCGAACTTCTAAGAAATTGTCTCCCATTTTTGCGTAATTGTCTCCAAACGGTGTGTCGTTTTCGACAAATGTTGGGGAAATTGTCCCTAAATAGGGGGTCATTTTGCCCCAGTTTTTAGTAATTGTCCCCAAATTTTCTGTCGTTTTCCCAAATTTCAGCAATCGTCTCCTAATTTGGGTAATTGTCCCCAAATCCTGAGTAACTGTCTCCAAATTTTGGGTAATTGGCCCAACATGTCTAATAATTTTCCTCAGATTTGGTGAATTTGTCCCCAAATGGTGGATAATTGTCCCCAAATGTCAGATAATTTTCACCCGATTTGGGGTTATTGCCTCAAAATTTTAGGTAAGTTTGCCCACATTTTTAGTAATTGTCCCCCACTGGTTGGGTAATTGTCACCAAATTTTGAGTACTTTTTCCCATATTTTGAGTCATTCTCTCCAAATTTGGGGTAATTGCCCTCAAATGTTGAGTCATTCTCTCCCAAATTTGGGTAATCCTCCTCAAATTTTCGGTAACTGTCTCCAAATTTCGGGAAATTATCCACAAACTTCGGGTAATTGCCCCCCCCGTTTTGAGGAGCTATCTCAAAACGATGGACATTTTCTCCAAATTTTGTTAATTGTCGCCGGATTTGGGGTAACTGTCACCAAATTTTGAGTCATTTTCACAAGATTTCTTATCGTTTTCATCGAATTTTGTATAATTGTCCCCAAATTAGGGTCACTTTCCTGAAATTTAGAGTAATTGTGCTCATAGGTTTGGTAACGGCCGCAAAATGTGGAGCATTCTCTCAAAATGTTGGGCAACCGTCTCCCACTGTTGGGTAATTGTCCCTAAAATTCTTGTAGTTTGCCACGCATTTTGCATAATTGTCACCAGATTTTGAATAATCCTTATGAAATTTGGGGTAACTGCCTCCAAATTTGGGGTAATTTTGCCACAATTTGTGTAATTCTCTCCATATTTCAGGTAATTGTGGCCAAAAATGTGTGGTAATTGTCGGCAAAATGTTGGGTAATTTGCCACAAATTTTGAGAAATTGTCCCAAAGTCTTGGGAAATTGCCTCCAAATTTTGAGTAATTTTCCCAAATCCTCTTGTAATAGTCCCCGGGTTGAGGGTAAGTGCGCCCGAGTTTATGGGAGTTGTCTCAGAATTTTGAGTAACTGTCCCCAAAGATCTTGTCATTTTCATCAAATTTTGTGCAGATGTCCCAGACTATCTCTAATTATCCACAAATGTGGGGTAATTGTCCTCCAATTTTAAGTAATTGCCACAACATTTCTTACGATTTTACCTCGATTTTTGCATAATTGTCCCCAGTCTCGGATAATTTTCCTCAAGTTTAGAGTAAATGTCTGCAGATTTGGGGTATTTGCCAGCAAAATCTGGACAGTCGTCTCAAAATCAGGCGTAATTTTTGACCAGTTTTGTGCAATTGTCCCCAAATATTGCATCATTTTCTCCAAACCCTGGGTCATTTCCCCCAAATCGAGGTAAATGTCAGACTGTTTTCAGTCATGTTCTCCAAATGTTGGGCAATTGTCTCCCAGTTTGGGGTAATTGTCTCAAACTCTTGGGTAATTGTCCTCCAATTTTACGCAATTGTCCACAAACTTTGAGGAATTATCTCCAGATTTTGGGTAAGTGTCCAAAAATTGGAGTTGGGTTTGGGGTTAGTGTTTTATGGTTAGGGGTAGGGTGTTGTCTCCACATTTGGGGTAATTGTCCCCAAATTTGGGTAATTGTCCCCAGATTTTAAGTCATTTCCTCCAAACTTGGGGTCATTACTCCCAAGTTTTCAGTAATTGTGCACAAATTTGAAATAACTGCCTAAAACCTTCTAGTAATGGTCGCCCGCCAGGTTTTGAGTCATTAGCCCCAGATTTGTAATAATCGTCGCAAATTGTTGAGGCGTTTTGCCAAATTCTTAGGCATTGTCTCAAAATTGTGTGTATCTTCCCACAAATTTTGTGTCATTTTCCTGAAAATTTGTGTAATTGTCCCAAATTCTCGGTAACTGTAACCAAATTTGGAGTAATTGTCTTCTAATTTGTCTCAAAGTTATGGGCAATGGTGATTCAAGTCATTAAAATCTTCCACAAGTTTCGTGTATTTGTCTCTACAGTTTTGATAGTTGTGTTCCTACGGAGGGAAATTGTCACCAAACGTTGGGTAATTGACCCCAAATTCTAAGTAATTGTCTCCAATTTTGGCGTAATTGTCTCCAAACGGTGTGTCGTTTTCGACAAATGTTGGGGAAATTGTCCCTAAATAGGGGGTCATTTTGCCCCAATTTTTAGTAATTGTCCCCAAATTTTCTGTCGTTTTCCCAAATTTCAGCAATTGTCTCCAAATTTGGGTAATTGTCCCCAAATCCTGAGTAACTGTCTCCAGATTTTGGGTAATTGGCCCAACATGTCTAATAATTTTCCTCAAATTTGGTGTATTTGTCCCCAAATGGTGGATAATTGTCCCCAAATGTCAGATAATTTTCACCCGATGTGGGGTTATTGCCTCAAAATTTTAGGTAAGTTTGCCCATATTTTTAGTAATTGTAACCCCCTGGTTGGGTAATTGTCACCAAATTTTGAGTCCTTTTTCCCAAATTTTGAGTCATTCTCTCCAAATTTGGGGTAATTGCCCTCAAATTTTGAGTAATTCTCTCCGGATTTTGGGTAATCCGCCTCAAATTTTCGGTCACTGTCTCCAAATTTCGGGAAATTATCCGCAAACTTCGGGTAATAGCTCCCCCAGTTTTGAGGAGCTCTCTCAAAACGATGGACATTTTCTCCAAATTTTGTTAATTGTCGCCGGATTTGGGGTAACTGTCACCAAATTTTGAGTCATTTTCACAAGATTTCTTATCGTTTTCATCGAATTTTGTATAATTGTCCCCAAATTAGGGTCACTTTCCTGAAATTTAGAGTAATTGTGCTCATAGGTTTGGTAACGGCCGCAAAATGTGGAGCATTCTCTCAAAATGTTGGGCAACCGTCTCCCACTGTTGGGTAATTGTCCCTAAAATTCTTGTAGTTTGCCACACATTTTGCGTAATTGTCACCAGATTTTGAATAATCCTTATGAAATTTGGGGTAACTGCCTCCAAATTTGGGGTAATTTTGCCACAATTTGTGTAATTCTCTCCATATTTCAGGTAATTGTGGCCAAAAATTTGTGGTAATTTTCGTCAGAATGTTGGGCAATTTGCCACAAATTTTGAGAACTTGTCCCAAAGTCTTGGGAAATTGCCTCCAAATTTTGAGTAATTTTCCCAAATCCTCTTGTAATTGTCCCCGGTTTGAGGGTAAGTGCGCCCGGGTTTATGAGAGTTGTCTCAGAATTTTGAGTAACTGTCCCCAAATATCTTGTCATTTTCCTCAAATTTTGTGCAGATGTCCCAGACCTTCTCTAATTATCCCCAAATGTGGGGTAATTGTCCTCCAATTTTAAGTAATTGCCACAACATTTCTTACGATTTTACCTCGATTTTTGTGTAATTGTCCCCAGTCTTCTTTTGGTGTTATGATTAGGGTTAGGGTTAGTTATAGGGTTAAGGTCATTTTTAAGGTTATGGGTAGGGTTAGGGGTTAGGGGTAGATTTAGGGTAATGGTTAGAGTTAGAGTTAAAGTTAGGGTTAAGTTTAGGGATTAGGGTTAGTGTTAGGGTTAGGCTTTGTTTTGTGGTTAGGGTTAGGGGTTATGATTAGGGTGAATGTTAGGATTAGGTTTAGGTTTAATGTTAGCGTTAGGGTTATTGGTTAGGGTTAGTG
The DNA here is from genome assembly GCA_033459285.1 of Clamator glandarius. Taxonomy (NCBI): domain Eukaryota; kingdom Metazoa; phylum Chordata; class Aves; order Cuculiformes; family Cuculidae; genus Clamator; species Clamator glandarius. The sequence continues at coordinate 91,154 of JAUNZM010000158.1, forward strand.
TTATGGTTAGGTTTAGGGTTTAGGTATAGGGTTACTGTTAGTGTAAGGTTAAGGGTTAGGTTTAGGGTTAGTGTTAGGGTTAATATTAGAGGTTAGGTTTAGGGTTAAGGTTAGAGTTAGTGTTAGATGTTAGTGTTAGGGTTAGTTTTAGGTTAGGTTTCTTGCTAGATTTAGGATTCGGGTTAGGGTTAGTGTTAGGGTTTGTGTTGGGTTAGGTTTAGGGTTAGTGTTAGGGTTAGGTATAGGTTTAGGATTAGGGGTTTAGGGTTAATGTCTTGTTTAGGGTTAGGGTCGGTCCAATACTAAAATAAGGGTTAGTTTTAGGGTTAGGTTTAGTGTCCCTTTATGGTTAGGCAATTAGTGTTAGGGCCATTTGGGTTAGTGTTAGGGTAAGGATTAGATTTATGTTTCGGTTTAGTGTGGGCCCACGATTAGGATAAGTGTTAGAGTTATGGTGAATGTTATGTTTATGGGTTAGGGTTAGGGGTTATGGTTTTGTGTTAGTGTTTGCATTAGTGTTAGTGTTGGGGTTAGTGTTTAGGGCAAGGCTTAGGATTAGGATTAAGTTTCAGATTAGGCTTAGTTTTTGGGTTAGAGATTAAGGTTAGGTTTAGGTTTAGGATTGGACTTTAGTTGTAGAATAAGGGTTAGGATTAGGGTTATTTTTAGGGTTAGGGTTAAGAGTTATGTTTAGGGTTAGGATTTGGATTAGAGTTAGGGATAGGGTTAGGTTTAGGGGGTTAGGATTAGGGTTAAGGTTTGGGTTAAGTTTAGATTGAAGGTTAGGGTTACGGTAAGGGTTAGGGTTAGGGTTAGGGTTACGGTAAGGGTTAGGGTTAGGTTTAGGGTTAGTGTTTGGGTTAGGCATAGGGTCATTTGTGTTAGGGTTAGGGTTAGGGTTAGGATTAGATTTATATTTAGGTTTAGGATGGGCCCACCATTAGGATAAGGGTTAGTGTTATGGTTAAGTGTTATGTTTATGGGTTAGGTTAGGGGTTAGGGTAAGTAGTTAGGGTTTTGCGTTAGTGTTTGGATTACGATTAGTTTTAGTGTTAGGTGTAAGTTTTGGGCAAGTTTTAGGGTTCGGATTAAGTTTCAGGTTAGGCTTAGTTTTTGAGTTTAAGATTAATGTTAGGTTTAGGATTAGACTTTAGTTTTAGAATAAGGGTTAGGATTAGGGTTAGTGTTAGGGTTAAGAGTTATGTTCAGAGTGAGTGTTTGGATTATAGTTAGGGATAGGTTTAGGGTTAGGGTTAGGTTTGGGTTAGAGTTAGGGTTAGGATTAGGTTTAGGCATTAGTGTTAGGGTTTGGGTTGCGTTAGGTTTAGGGTTAGGGTTATTGTTAGTGTTAGGGTTAGGGTTGGGTTACGTTTAGGGTTAGGGTTAGGGTTAGAGTTAGAGTTATGGTCAGGGTTAAGGTTAATGTTAATGTTAAGGTTATGGTAGCGGTTTAAGGTTAGTGTTAGGGTTATGGTTTAGGTTTAGTGTTAGGGTTAGTGTTGGGTTAGGGTTAGGGTTAGGGTTAGATTTATGTTTAGGTTTAGGGTGGGCCCACTATTAGGATAAGGTTTAGAGTTATGCTGAAGTGCAATGTTTATGGGTTAGGTTTTGGGGGTTAGGGTTAGGGGTTAGGGTTTTGTGTTAGTGTTTGGATAAGGGTTTGTGTTAGTGTTGGGGTTAGTGTTTAGGCAAGGTTTACGGTTAGGAATAAGTTTCAGGTTAACCTTAGTTTTTGGGTTAGAGATTAAGGTTATGTTTAGGATTAGGATTAGATTTTAGTTGTAGAATTAGGGTTAGATTTAGGGTTAGTGTTAGGGTTAAGGGTTATGGTTAGGGTTAGATTTCGGATTAGGGTTAGGGGGTTAGTGTTAGTGTTAAGGCTAGGGTTAGGTTTAGTGTTATGTTTAGGGTTAGGGTTTAGGGTTAGGCTTATGGCTAGGGTTAGTGTTAGGTTTACCGTTAAGATTAGGCTTAGTGTTAGTATTAGGTTTAGAGTTGGATTAGTGTTAGGGTTAGGGTTTTAGGGTTAGTGTTAGGGTTAGTGTTAGGCTTAGGGTTATGTTTAGGGTTGGGTTAGCGTTACGTGCCATTAGCATTAGGGTTAGGGTTATGCCATTAAGCTTAACGTCATTTGGGTTAGGATTAGATTTAAGTTTATGGTTAGGGTTATGGTTAGATATATGTTTAGGTTTAGGGTCCACCATTAGGATAATGGTTAGAGTTATGGTTAATTGTTATGTGTATGGGTTATGGTTAGGTGTTTAGGTTAAGGGTTAGGGTTTTGTGTTAGTGTGTGGATTAAGGTTAGTGTAGTGTAGTGTTTAATGTTTAGGGCAAGTTTTAGAGTTAGGATTAAGTTTCATGTTTGGCTTAGTTTTTGAGTTACAGATTAAGGTTAGGTTTAGGTTTAGGATTAGACTTTAGTTGTAGAATAAGTTTTAGCATTAGGGTCAGTGTTAGGGTTAGGGTTAAGAGTTATGTTTAGAGTTAGGGTTTGGAATAGGGTTAGGGATAGGATTAAGGTTTGGGGGTTATAGTTATTGTTAGGGTTAGGGTTATGGCTAAAGTTAGGGGTTAGGGTTAGGGTTAGGTTTAGTGTTAGGGTTAGGGTTAGCGTTAGGGTTAAGTTTAGGTTTAGTGTCAGGGTAAGTGTTAGGGTTAGGGTTAGGGCTGGTGTTAGGTTTCGGGATAGAGTAAGTGTGCCATTAGGGTTAGGGTTAGTGTTAGGCCATTAAGCTTAGGTTCATTTGGGTTAGGGTTAGGGTTACGTTAAGGTTTAGGGTTAGGGTTATTGTTAGGGTTATGTTTAGGGTTAGAGTTAGGGTTTGAGTTAGGGTCAGGGTTAAGAGTTATGTTTAGTGTTAGCGTTAGGGTTAAGTTTAGGGTTAGGGGTTAGGGTTAGTGTTAATTTTAGGGTTAGGGTTAGATTTTGGGTTAGTGTTAGGGTTAGGTTTAGGTGTTAGGGTTAGGGTTAACGTTGAGTTAGGATTAGGTTTAGGCTAAGTGTTAGGGTTCGGGTTAGAGTTAGATTTAGGGGGTTGGGATTATGGTTAGGCTTAGGGTTAGGTTTATGGTTAAGGTGGGATTAGGGTTAATATGCCATTAGGGTTAGGGTTAGTGTTAAGGTTAGGCCATTTGACTTAGTGTCATTTGGCTTCGTGTTAGGGTTAGGTTTATGGTTAGGGTTCGGGTCAGATTTATGTTTTAGTTTAGGGTGGGCCCACCATTTAGATAAGGGTTAGAGTTACGGTTAAGTGTTATGTTTATGGGTTAGGGTTAGGTGTTAGGGTAAAAGGTTAGGGTTTTGTGTTAGTGTTTGGATTAGGGGTTGTGTTAGAGTTGTGTTTAAAGTTTATGGCAAGGTTTAGGATTAAGTTTCGGGTTAGGCTTAGTTTTTGTGTTAGAGATTAAGGTTAGGTTTAGGTTTAGGATTAGACTTTAGTTGTAGCATAAGGGTTAGGATTAGGGTTCGTTTTAGGGTTAAGAGTTATGTTTAGGGTTAGGGTTTGTGTTAGGTTTAGGGTTTGAATTTGGATTAGGGATAGGGTTAGGGTTAGTGGGTTAGGGTTACGGTTAGGGTTAGGGTTAGGTTTAGGTTTAGGGTTGGTCCATAATTAATATAAGGGTTTAGTTTAGGGTTAGGATTAGTGTGCCTTTAGGGCTAGGGTTAGGTTTAGGCCATTAGGATTAGGTTCATTTGGATTATGGTTAGGGTTATGGTCAGGGTTTGGATTAGAGTTAGGTGTTAGTGTTAGGGTGAGGGTTAGGCTTAGGTTTAGGTTTAGGTTTAGGGTTAGGGTTAGGGTTAGAGTTAAATTTTAGTGTTAGGCTTAGGGTTATGGTTTAGGGTTAGGTTTAGGGTTAGGATTATTGTTTAGGTTTAGGGTTAGGATTATTGTTTAGGTTTAGGGTTAGGGTTAGGTGTTAGGATTAGGGTTAGGGTTAAATTTAGTGTTAGGTTTTGGTTTAGGGTTAAATTTAGGATTAGGGGTTAGGGTTCAGGTTAGAGTTAGGTTTTGCGTTAGGGGTTAGGGTTAGGGTTAGGGTTATATTTATTGTTAGTTGTAAGGGTTTTGGTTAGGGTTAGGTTTAGAATAAAGTGTTAGTTTTAGGGTTATGGTTATTGTTAGGTTAGAGGTTAGGGTTATGTTTACGTTTAGGTTTAGGGGTAATATTAGGGTTAGGGTTAGGGTTAGGGTTAGGGTTAGGGGTTAGTGTTAGGGTTAGGGTTAGGTTTGGTTTAGGGTGAGGGTTAATGTAAGTTTTAGGTGTTAGTGTTAGTGTTAGGGCTACGGTTAGGTTTATAGTTAAAGTTAGGATTACTGTTAGGGTTAGGTTTTGGATTGGTGTTAGTTATATGGTTAAGGTTAGGGGGTTTGGGTTAGTGTTAGGGTTAAGGTTAGGATAAGGGTTATGGTTAGGATTAGGAGTTAGGGTTAGGGTTAATGTTAGGGTAAGTGTTACAGCTAGGGTTAGTGTTAATGTTAGGTGTTAGGGTTAGGGTTAGGGTTAAAGTTAGGGTAAGGGTTTAGTCCTAGGGATAATATTAGGGTTAGGGTTAGGGTTGGGTTATTGCTAGTTTTATATTTAGTGTTAGGGTTCGGTTTAGGGTTAGATTTGGGTTAGGGTTTGGTTCAGAGTTACGGTTAGGGTTAGGGTTAAGGTTTATGGTTAGGGTTAGTGTTAATTTTAGGGTTAGGTTTTAGGGTTAGGTTTAGGGTTAGAGTAAGTGTTATTGTTAAGGTCATCAGGGTTAGGGTTAAGGGTAAGGTTAGTGTTAGGTTTAGGTTTAGGGTTAAGGGTAAGGGTTACGGTTAGGATTAGAGTTAAGTTTGGGTTAGGATTAGGGTTAGAGGTTAGAGTTAGGTGTTAGTGTTAGGGTCATTGTTAGCATTAGGGTTAGTGTTAGGGTTGGGTTAGTGTTAGGGTTAGGTGTTAGGGTTTGGGTTGGGGTTGGGGTTGGGTTAGGGATATGGTTATGGTTAGGTTTAGCGTTAGGGATATGGTTACGGTTAGGTTTAGGGTTAGGGTCGTTAGGTTTAGGGTTATGGTTACCGTTAGGGTTGTGTCAGGGTTAGGGTTAGGGTTAAAGGTTATAGTTAGGTGTTAGGGTTTGTGTTGGGTTTAGGGTTAGGTTTAGGATTAGGGTTGGTTTAGGGTTAGATTTAGTCTTAGGGTTATGGTTAGATTAGGTTTAGGGTTTGGGTTTAGGGTTAGTGTTAATGTTAGGGTTAGGTTTAGGGTTAAAGTTAGGTTTAGGGTTAGGTTTAGATTTATGTTTAGTCTTAGGGTGGGCTCACCATTAGGATAAGGGTTAGAATTATAGTTAAATATTGTGTTTATTGGGTTAGGTTTAGGGGTTATGGTTAGGAGTTAGGGTTTTGTGTTAGTGTTTGGATTAGGGTTATTTTTAGTGTTAGGGTTAGTTTTTAGTGTAAGGTTTAGGGCTAGGATCAAGTTTCAGGTTTGGCTTATTTTTTGTGTTAGAGATTAAGGTTAGGTTTAAGTTTAGGATTAGGCTTTAATTGTAGAATAAGGGTTAGGATTAGTGTTAGTATTAGGGTTAAGAGTTATATTTAGGGTTAGGGTTTGGATTAGTGTTAGGGATATGGTTAGGGTTAGGGGGTAAGTGTTAGTGTTATGGTTAGAGTTAGGGTTAGTGTTATGGTTAGGGTTGGGATAGGGTTAGTGTGCCACTAGGATTAGGGTTAGGCCATTAAGCTTAGGGTCATTTGGGTTAGGGTTGGTGTTAGGGTTAGGGTTAAGGTTAGTCTTAGGGTTAGGGGGTATTGATAGGGTTAGGTTTGTTAAGGTTAGGGTTAGGGTTAGGGTTAGGGTTAGGGTTAGGGTTAGGGTTAGGTTTACGCTTAGGGTTGGGTCAGGGTTAGGGTTAGGGTTAATGGTTAGATTTAGGTGTTAGTGTTAGGGTTAGGGTTTGTGTTAGGTTTAGGGATATTGTTATTGTTAGGTGTTAAGATTAGGGTTAGTGTTAGTGTTGGTTTAGGATTAGGCTTAATGTTAGGGTTATGGTTAGGGTTAGGGTTAAGGTTAGGGGTTAGGATAAGTGTTAGTGTTAGGGTTAGGTTTAGGGTTAAAGTTAAGGTTAGTGTTAGGGTTAGGTTTAGGGTTACATTTATCTTTAGGGTTATGGTGGGCGCACTCTTAGGATAATGTTTAGAATTACAGTTAAGTATTATGTTTATGGGTTGGGGTTAGGTGTTAGGTTTAGGAGTTTTTGTTTTGTTATAGTGTTTGGATTAGGGTTAGTGTTAGTGTTGATGTTAGTGTTTAGGGCAAGGTTTGGGGCTAACATTAAGTTTAAGGTTAGGCTTATTTTTCGTGTTAGAGATTAAGGTTAGGTTTAGGTTTTGGATTAGACTTTAGTTGTAGAATAAGGGTTAGGATTAGGGTTAGTGTTAGTGTTAGGGTTAAGCGTTATGTTTAGGGTTAGGATTTGAATTAGGGATAGGGATAGTGTTATGTTTAGGGGGTTAGTGTTGCTGTTTTGATTAGGGTAAGGTTTAGGGTTTTTATGGTTAGGGTTAGGGTTAGAGGAGTGGTTTGGCTTAGATTTAGGGTTTGGATTAGGATTAAGGATAGGGTTAGGTTTAGGTGGTTATGGTTAGTCTTAGTTTTAGATTTAGAGTTAGGGTTACGTTTAGGTTTGGGTTATTATTCGTGTGCCATTAGTGTTAGGGTTAGGGTTAAGCTTAGGCCATTAGACTTAGGGTCAGTTGGGTTAGGGTTAGGGTTAAATTTATGTTTAGGTTTAGGGTGGGCCTACCATTAGGATAAGGGTTAGAGTTATGGTTAAGTGCTATATTTATGGGTTAGGGTTATGGGTTAATGTTTTGTGTAGGTGTTTGGATTAGGGTCAGTGTTATTTTTGGGTTTAGTGTCTAGGGCAAGATTTAGGGATAGGATTTAGTTTCAGGTTAGGCATTTTTTTTAGTTAGAAATTAAGGTTAGATTTAGGTGTAGGATTAGATTTTAGTTGTAGAATCAGACTTTAGTTGTAGAATCAGGGTTTGGATTAGGGTTAGGGTTAAGAATTATATTTAGTATTAGGGTTAAGATTCTGGTTAGGGTTAAGTTTAGGGGTTAGGGTTAGTGGTTAGAGTTAGGGTTTATGTTAAGTTTACGTTAAAGATTAGTTCTTGGGTTAGGGGTAGAGTTAGGGTTAGGGTTAAGGTTAGGGTTAAGGTTAGGGTTTTGGTTAAGTTTAGGGTCAGGGGTTAGGGGTAGTGTAAGGGTTAGGGTTAGGGATAGAGTTAGGGGGTTAAGGTTAGTAATAGTGTTAGGGTTAGGTTTAGGGTTATTAGGGTTATGGTTAGGGTTAGCGTTAAGGTTAGGGTTAGGGTTAGATTTAAGGTTAGTGGTTAGGGTTAATGTTAGGTTTAGGCTCACTAGTGTTAGGATTATGGTTAGGGTTAGTGGTAGGGATTAGGGTTAGGTTTAGGGTTAGGTTTAGAGTTAGGGTTAGGGTTTGGGTTAGGGTGGGGTTATGGTTTAGGTTTAGTGTTATTGTTAGGGTTAAGGTTAGGGATTAGGTTTAGAGTTTAGGGTTGGGGTAAGGGGTTAGTGTTAGTGTTAAGGTTGGGGTTTGAGTTGGGGTTAGTGTTAGGATTAGGGTTAGGGTTGGTGTTAAGGGTTAGGCTTTAGGGTTACTATTAGGGTTAGGTTTAGGGTTAGTGTTAGGGTTAGGGTAAGGCTTTAGGGTTATTATTCGGGTTAAGTTTAGGTTTAGGGTTAGGGTTTAAGGTTAGTGTTTAGGGTTAGTGTTAGGGTTAGATTCTAGGCTTAGTGTTAGGTTTAATGTTGGTTAGTGTTAGGGATAGTTTTAGGGATAGGGTTAGGTTTAGGGTTAGGGTTACTGTTAGGGTTGAGTTAGGTTTAGGTTTAGGGTTAGGAGTTAGAGTTAGGTGTTATGATTAGGGTTAGGGTTAGGGCTAGGTGTTAAGGTTATGGTTAGGGTTTTGTTATAATTAAGGTTAGGTTTATTGTTAGGGTTACAGTCATTAGGGTTATAGTTAGGGTTAGCATTAGGGTTAGTGTTAGGGATTAAAGTTAGGAGTTAGGTTTAGGAGTTTGGGTTTTGTGTTAGTGTTTGGATTAGTGTTAGTGTTAGTGTTGGGATTAGTGTTTAGGGCAAGGTTTAGGGTTAGGATTAAGTTTCAGGTTAGGCTTAGTTTTTGTGTTAGAGATTAAGGTTAGTTTTATGTTTAGGATTAGACCTTAGTTGTAGAGTAAACGTTAGGATTAGGGTTAATGTTAGGGTTAGGGTGAAGAGTTATGTTTAGGATTAGGGTTTGGATTAGGGTTAGGTTTAGGGGGTTAGGGTTAGTGTTATGATTATGGTTAGGGTCATTAGGGTTAGGGTTAGGCTTAGGCTTAGGTGTAGGATTAGAGTTAGAGTTAGGCTTAGTTGTAGGATTAGGTTCAGGGTTAGGGTTAGAATTAGGTTTGTGTTAGGGTTAGGTTTACGGTTAGGTGTTAGAGTTATGTGTTATTGTTAGTGTTGGGGTTTGGGTTAAGTTTAGGGGTTACGCTTAGAATAAGGGTTAGGGTTAGGGTAATGTTTAGGGTTAGAGTTGCATTAGGGTTAGGGTTAGGGTTAGGGCTTGAGTTAGGATTTGGATTAGAGTAAGGATTAGAGTTTGGATTAGGGTTAGGGTAGGGTTGGGGGTTAGTGTTAGGGATTAGGGATATTGTTAGTGTTAATGTTAGGGCTAGTCTTACGGTTCTGGTTAGGGTTAAGGTTGCGTTAGGGTTAGGGTTAGGGTTAGATTTAGGGCTTGAGTTAGGGTTAGGATTAGATTTAGGGCTTGAGTTAGGGTTAGGGTTAGATTTAGTGTTAGTGTTTGGATTAGGGTTAGGTATAGTGTTAGGGGTTAGGGTTTTGTGTTAGTGTTTGGATTAGGGTTAGTGTTGGGGTTAGTGTTTAGGGCAAGTTTTAGGGTTAGGATTAAATTCCAGGTTAGACTTTGGTTTTTGGGTTAGAGATTAAGTTTAGGTTTAGGTTTATGATTAGACTTTAGTTGTAGAATAAGGGTTAGGGTTAGTGTTAGGGTTAGGTTTATGGTTAAGATTTATGTTTAGGGTTAGGGTTTCGATTAGGGTTAGGGATAGTGTTAGGCTTAGAGGGTTATGGGTAATGTTTAGGTTATGATTCGTGTTAAGGTTAGGGTTAGTGTTATGGTTAGGGTTGGGTTTAGGGTTAGGATTAGGGTAAGTGTTAGTATTAGTGTTAGGGATAAGTTTAGGGGTTAGGGATAGGGGTTAGGTTTAGGGTTAGGCTTAGGTTTAGGGTTAGTGGTTAGGGGTTAGGGGTAGGGTTAGAGTGAGGGATAGGGTTAGGGATATCGATATTATTAGGGTTAGGGTTAGTTTTAGGGTTAGGGTTAGGGTCAGGTTTAGCGTTAATGTTAGGGTTAGGGTTATGATTAGGGTTAGGTTTGTATTAGGGTTAGGTTTAGATTTAGGGTTAAGGTTAAATTTAGGATTTGGATTAGGGTTAGGGGTAGGTTTAGGGTTAGGTGTTTAGGGTTAGTTTTAGGGATAGGGTTAGGGTTATGGTTATGGTTATGCTTGGTTAGTGTTAGTTTGCTATTAGGGTTAGGGTTAGTGTTAGACCATTAGGCTTAGGGTCTTTTGGGTTATGGTTATGGTTATGCTCGGTTAGTGTTAGTTTGCTATTAGGGTTAGGGTTAGGGTTAGACCATTAGGCTTAGGTTCTTTGGGTTAGGGTTAAGGTTAGGATTAGGGTTATGGTTAGTGTTGGGTTATGGGTAGGGTTAGGGTTAGGCAGTAGAGTTTGATGTTAGGTTTAGAATTAGGGTTAGGGTTAGGGTTAGGATAAGTGTTAGGCTTAGGGCTAGGTGTTAGGATTAGAGTTAGGGTTGCGTGACTGTTAGGGTTAGGGTTAGGGTTAGGGTTAGGGTTAGGGTTAGGTTTAGGGTTAGGGTTAGGGTAGGGTTAGGGTTAGGGTCAGGGTTAGGGTGAGGGTTTGGGTTAGGTGTTAGGGTTATGGTTAGGGTTACGGTTAGTGTTATGGTTAGGGTTGGGTTATGTTTAGGGTTGGGTTATGTTTAGGGTTAGGGTTAGCGGTTAGAGTTACGTGTTAGTGTTAGGGTTTGTGTTAGATTTAGGTTTAGTATTAGGCTTAGGTGTTAGGGTTAGTGATAGTGTTGGTGTAGATTTACGGTTAGTGTTAGGGTTGTGGTTGGTGTCATTAGGGTTAGGGTTAGGGTAGGATTATTGTTAGGGTTAGGGTTAGTGTTGTGTTTAGTGTTTAGGGCAAGGTTTAGGGCTAGGATTAAGTTTCAGGTTAGGCTTTTTTTGGGTTAGCTATTAAAGTTAGGTTTAGGATTACAATTTATTTGTAGAATAAGGGTTAGTATTAGGGTTAGTGTTAGAGTTAAGATTTATTTTTAAGGTTACAGTTTGGATTAGTGTTAGGAATAGGATTCGGGTATTAGTGTTAATGTTAGGGTTAGGATTAGGGTTAGGGTCATTATGGTTAGGGTTAGGATTAGGGTTAGGTTTAGGGTTATAGTTAGTGTAAGGGTTCGGGTTAGGTTTAGGTTTAGGGTTAGTTTAGGGTTCATTTTGGGTTAGGGTTAGGGTTAGGGATAGGTTTAGGGTATGGATCAGGGTTAGGGATCAGTTTAATGTTAGGGGATAGGGTTAGTTTTAGTGTTGTTGTTAGGTTTAGAGTTACGGATAGTGTTGGGTTAGGGTTAGAGTGCCATTAGGGTTAGGGTTTTTGTTTGGCCTTTAGGCTTAGGGTCATTTGGATTAGAGTTAGGGTTAAGTTTATGGTTAGGGTTAGGGTTAGATTTATGTTGAGGTTTAGGGTAGGCCCACCATTAGGATAAGGGTTAGAGTTATGGTTAATTGTTATGTTTATGGGTTAGGTTTAGGGGTTAGGTCTAAAGGTTAGGGTTTTGTGTTAATGTTTTGACTAGGGATATTGTTAGTGTAGTATTTATTGTTTAGGGCTAGGTTTAGATTTATGATTAAGATTAAGGTTAGGCTTAGATTTTGGGTCAGGGATTAAGATTAGTTTTAGGTTTAGAATCAGACTTTAGTTGTAGCGTAAGGTTTAGGATTAGGGTTAGTGTTATGGTTAGAGTTAAGATTTATGTTTAGGGTTAGAGTTTGTATTAGGGTTAGGGATAGGAATAGGGTTAGGGGGTTAGGGTTAGTGCTAGGGTTAGGGTCATTAGGTTTAGGGTTAGGATTATGGTTAGGTTTAGGGTTAGGGTAAGGGTTAGGTTTTGGGTTAGTGTTGCATTAGGGTTAGGTTTAGGGTTATGGTTAGGTTTAGGGTTAGGATTAGGGTTAGGGTTAGGATTAGGGTTAGTGTTAGGGTTAGGGTTATGGTTAGCGTTAGGGTTAGGGTTATGGTTAGCGTTAAGGTTAGGGTTAGTGTTAGGGTGAGGGTTAGGGTGGGAGTATTATTAGTGTGCCTTTAGGTTAGGGTTATGGTTAGGGTTAGGCCAATACTCTTAGGGTCATTTGGGTTAGGATTAGATTTAAGTTTATGGTTAGATATATGTTTAGGTTTAGGGTGGGTCCACCATTAGGATAAGGGTTAGAGTTATGGTTAATTGTTATGCGTATGGGTTATGGTTAGGTGTTTGGGTTGAGGGTTAGGGTTTTGTGTTTTGTTCGGATTAAGGTTAGTGTAGTATAGTGTTTAGTGTTTAGGGAAAGGTTTAGAGTTAGGAATAAGTTTCATGTTAGGCTCAGTTCTTGGGTTACAGATTAAGGTTAGGTTTAGGTTTAGGATTAGACTTTAGTTGTAGAATAAGTTTTAGGATTAGGGTTAGGGTTGAGGTTAAGAGTTATGTTTAGAGTTAGGGTTTGGAATACTGTTACGGATAGTGTTAAGGATTGGGCGTTAGGGTTATTGTTAGGGTTAGGGTTATGGTTAAAGTTACGAGTTGGGGTTAGGGTTAGTCTTAGGGTTAGCGTTAGGGTTAGGTTTAGGGTTAGTGTCAGCGTAGGTGTTAGGTTTAGGTTTAGGGTTAGGGCTAGTGTGAGTTTTCGGGTTAGGGTTATTGTGCCATTAGGGTTAGGGTTAGTGTTAGGCCATTAAGCTTAGGTTCATTTGGGTTAGGGTTATGGTTAGGGTTAGGTTAAGGTTTAGGGTTAGGGTTATTGTTAGGGTTATGTTTAGGGTTAGAGTTAGGGTTTGTGTTAGGGTTAGGAGTTATGTTTAGTGTTATCGTTTAGGTTAAGTTTAGGGTTAGGGGATTGGGTTAGGGTTATTTTTAGGGTTAGGTTGTAGGGTTAAAGGTTAGAGTCTTGTGTTAGTGTTTGGATTAGGATTTTTGTTAGAGTTGTGTTTAATGTTTATGGCAAGGTTTAGGATTAAGTTTCAGGTTAGGCTTAGTTTTTGAGTTAGAGATTAAGGTTAGATTTAGGTTTAGGATTAGATTTTAGTTGTAGCATAAGGGTTAATGTTAGGGTTAGTGTTAGGGTTAAGAGTTATGTTTAGGGTTATGGTTTGTGTGAGGGTTAGGGTTTGAATTTGGATTAGGGATAGGGTTTGGGGGTTAGTGTTAGGGTTAGGTTTAGTGTTAGGGTTTGTCAATAATTAAAAAAAGGTTTGAGTTTAGGGTTAGTGTGCCTTTGGGGTTAGGATTAGATTTATTCCTTTAGGATTATGTTCATTTGGATTATGGTTAGGGTTAGGGTTAGGGTTTGGATTAGAGTTAGGTGTTAGTGTTAGGGTTAAGGTGTGGGTTAGTGTTAGGGTTAGTGTTACGGTTCGGGTTAGGATTAGGGTTAGATTTAACTGTTGGTGTTAGGGTTAGTGTTAGTGTTAAGGTTAGCGGTATGTTTAGGCTTAGTGTCAGGTTTAGGTTTATGGGTAAGTGTTAGGGTTAGGGTTTGGGTTAGGGCTACTGTATGTTTCGGATTAGGGTAATTGTGATATTATGTTTAGGGTTAGTGTTAGGTTTAGGCCATTAGGCTTAGGGTCATTTGGGTTATGGTTATGGTTAGGGTTTGTGTTAGGGTTGGGGGTTAGGGTTAGTGTTAGGTTTAATCTTTGTGTTAGGGTTAGGATTTAGAGTTACGCTCAGGATTAGGGTAAGGGTTAGATTTATGTTTTGGTTTAGGGTGGGCCCACCATTACGATAAGGGTTAGAGTTATTTTTAAGTGTTATGTTTATGGATTAGGGTTAGGGGTTAGGGTTAACAGTTATGGTTTTGAGTTAGTGTTTGGATTAGGATTAGTGTTAGTGTTGGGTTTAGTGTTTATTGCAAGTTTTAGTGTAAGGATTAATTTTCAGGGTAGGGTTAGTTTTTGAGTTAGAGATTAAGGTAAAATGTAGGATTAGACTTTAGTTGTAGAAAAAATGTTAGGATTAGGGTTAGTGTTGGGGTTAGGGTTAGGGATTTAGGATTAGGTTAAGGTTACGATTAGGGTTAGAGTTAGAGTCATTAGGTTTAGGTTTATGGTTAGGGTTAGAGTTAGGGTTAGGTTTATGGTTAGGGTTAGGTTTAGGGTTCGGTTTATGGTTAGGGTTGTGGTTAGGGGTTAAGGATATGGTTAGGATTAGGGTTAGGCTTGGGTTACGTTTCGGGTTAGGTTTAGGTTTAGGGTTAGGTGTTATGGTTAGGTGTAGTGTTAAGGTAAGTGTTAATGTTAAAGGTTAGGGTCAGGTTTAGAGTTAGTGTTAGGTTTAGGGGTTAAGGTTAGGTTTAAGGATAGGGGTAGGGTCATTAGGGTTAGTGTTAGAGTTATGGTTAGGGTTAGGGTTAGGTTTAGGGTTTGGTTAGTGTTAGGTGTTTTGTTAGGGATATGTTTAGGTTTAGGGAGGGCCCACCATTAGGATAAGGGTTAGAGTTATGTTTAAGTGTAAAGTTTATTGGTCAGTTTTAGGGATTAGGATTAGGGTTTAGGGTTTTTTGTTAGTGTTTGTATTAGGGTTTGTGTTAGGGTTAGGGTTAGTGATTAGGGCAAGTTTTAGTGTTAGGTTTAGGGTTAGGGTTAGGTTTAGGTTTAGGCCATTATGCTTAAGGTCATTTAGATTAAGGTTAGGGTTAGGATTAGGGTTTGGGTTCAATTTAGGGTTTAGGTTTAAGGTAAGTTATAGGGTTAGGGTTAGTGTTAGGTTTAGGTTTAGGGTTATATTTAGGGTTAGTGTTAGGGTTCGGGTTAGGGTTACGATTAGGGTTATATTTATGGGTTAGAGTTTAGTGTTAGGTTTAGAGTTACGGGTTAGGGTTACGGGTAGTGGTTAGTGTTACGGTTATGGTTAGAGTTTAAAGTTAGGGTTAGAGTTATCTTTATTGTTAGGGTTAGGGTTAGATTTATGTTTAGGTTTAGGGTTGGGTTAGGGTTTGGGATAGTGTTAGGGTAGGGTTAGGTGTTAGGGTTAGGGTTGGAGTATAGTTTAGATTTAGTGTTAGTTTTTGGTTTAGGTTTACGGTTAGGTTTATGTTTAGGGTTAGTGTTAGATTTATGTTTAGGTTTAGTGTGGGCCCACCATTAGTATAAGAGTTCGAGTTATGGTTAAGTGTTATGTTTATGTGTTCAGGATACTTGTTATGTTTATGGGTTAGGGGTTTCTGTTAGTTTTTTATTAGGGTCAGTGTTATTTTTTGGGTTATTGTTTAGGGCAAGGTTTAGTGTTTGGACTAAGTTTCAGGTTAAGCTTATATTTTGGGTTAGAAATTTGGATTAGGCTTAGGTTTAGGATTATACTTTAGTTGTAGAAAAAGGGTTATTATTAGGGTTAGTGTTAGGGTTAGGGTTAAGAGTTATGTTTAGGGTTAGGGTTTGTATTAGGGTTAGGGATAGGGATAGATTTAGGATGTTAAGGTTAGGGTTAGTGTTTTTTTTATGGTTAGAGTTAGGGGTTACTGTTATAATTAGGGTTAGGGTTAGGTTTAGGGTTCGGGTTAGAATTAGGATTAGGGTTAGGGTTAGGGTTAGTGTTACGGTTAGGTTTAGGGGTTAGGGTTAGGATTAGGGATAGGGCTAGTTTAGGGTTAGAGCTAGTGTTTAGTTTTGGGTACGGGTTAGGTTTAGGGTTAGCATTAGGGTTAGGTTTAGCGTTAGGGTTAGGGTGAGAGTTATGGTTTAGGGTTAGGGTTAACGTTTGAGTTGAATTAGATTTAATATTAGTGTTAGGGTTAGGTGTTAGAGCTAAGTGTAATGGTTAGATTTAGGATTAGGGTTAGGATTAGTGTTAATATTAGGGTTAGTGTTAGGGTTAGGTGTTAGGTTTAGGGTTAGTGTTAGGTTTTGATTAGGGTAAGCGTTAGGGTTAGGGTTATGGTTAGGTTTACGGTTCGGTGTTAGGATTGGTGGTAAGGGTTAGGGTTAGGGTTAGGTTTAGGGTTAGGGGTTAAGTTTAGTGTTAGGGTTATAGTTTAAGGTTAGGGTTAGGTTTATGGTTAGGGTTAGATTTATGTTTTGGTTTAGTGTCTGGCCACCATTAGGATAAGGGTTAGATTTATGGTTAAGTGTTATGTTTGTGTGTAGGGTTAGGGATTAGGGTGAGTTATAGAGCTTGGCTTAGGGTTAGGGTTATAGTTAGTGTTAGTGTTACGGTTAGGGATTAGGGTTAGGGTTAAGGTTAGTGTTAGTTTTAGGGTTAGGGGTTAGGATTAGGGATAGTGTTATGTTTTATGGTTAGGGTTAGTGTTAGATTTATGTTTAGATTTAGAGTAGGCTCACCATTAGGATAAGGGTTAGAGTTATGCTTGAGTGTTATGTTTATTGATTAGGGTTTGGGGTTAGGGTGAGTGTTAGTGTTAGGGTTTAGATTAGGATTACGTATAGGTTTAGGGTTAGGGGGTTAGTGTTAGTGGTAGGGGTTAGGGATTAAGTGTTAAGGTTATAGCTAGGGTTAGGGTTAGTGTTAGGGATTAGTGTTAGGGTTAGGGCTATGGTTAGGGTCAGGGGAAGGGTTAGGTTTAGGATTCGGTTTAGGGTCAAGTTTAGGGTTAGGGTTAAAATTAGGTTTAGAGGTTAGAGTTAGGGTTAGGGATAGAGTTAGGTTTAGGGTTAGGGCTAGTGTTAGGGTTTGGGTAAGGGTTAGATTTAATATTAGGTATAGTGTTAGGGTTAGGGTTAGTGTAGGGTTATGGTTAGGGTTAGGGTTAGTGTCAGTGTTAGGTTTGGGTTAGGGTTAGAGTTAGTGTTAGGTCTTGCCAGAGTAATCTGATCACCTTGTCTGACCAAGTGACTAAACTCTTGGACGAGGCAAAATGGAAGCTGCTGCTGACATCCCTGGTTTCCATGGCCAGCAAATCCCTGGGGCGAGCTGCAAGGGGTGGCACAGTGTGGCCCTTCCCAGACTTTCTGGGTGCATTGCCAGCAGCAGAGAAACCCCAGGTTATTTATTGCCACCCAAATCTGTGGCTAATTCAGCCAAGAAGAAGCAGCTGATGAGCTCTTCTACAAACAACTGAGTGTAGTCTCAAGATCGCTACCTCTAGTCCTTGTGGGAGACTTCAAGTTCCCAGATATAGGCTGGGAGTATAATACAGCAGAAAGGAAGCAGTCCCAGAGGTTCGTGGAGTGTGTGGAAGACAACTTCCTCACACAGCCGGTGAGCGATCCGACAAGGGACGGTGCCCTCCTGGACCTGCTGTTTGCTAACAGAGAAGGACTGGTGGGGGATGTGAAGGTTGGAGGACGCTTGGGGCAAAGCGATCATGAGATGATAGAGTTCTCGGTGCAGGGTGAGATGAAGAAGGTGGAGGTTAGCAGAAGAGTCGCCCTCAAATTTCAGAGAGCAGACTTTGGACTGTTCAGAAGGCTGGTGGGAAAAGTCCCATGGGAGGCGCTCCTTGAGGGCAAACGTGTCCATGCGGGCTGGGCGCTCTTCAAGAAGGAATTCCTAGCAGTTCAGGAGAAAGCCGTCCCCAAGTTCCGGAAAAGTAGCCGGCAAGGTAAGAAACCAGCATGGTTGAGTAGGGAGGTCCTGAGAGACATCAATAGGAAGAGGAGGGTCTACGACCTCTGGAGGAAGGGGCAGGCATCCTGGGTGGACTATAGGGAGGAGGCGAGAACGTGCAGGGAAAAAATCAGGAGGGCTAAGGCCCAACTAGAAATGCGATTGGCCAAGACTGTGAAAGACAACAAAAAGTCTTTCTACAAATACATCAACAGGAAAAGGAGGGCTAGGGAGAATCTCCAGTCCCTAGTAGATGCAGAGGGAACAACAGTAACAGGGGACGAAGACAAGGCTGAAGTGCTCAATGCCTACTTTGCCTCAGTCTTTAACAGTAAGGAAAATTGTCCCCTCTGTGCACAACCCCAGGGGTTGGAAGAGAAGTATGAGGTTCCCAAGGTCTGAGAGGAGGTGGTTAGAAACTTGCTTGCCCAGCTAGATGCTGACAAGTCTATGGGGCTGGATGGAGTCCACCCAAGAGTTTTGAGGGAACTGGCGGATGTGCTGGCCAAACCCCTTTCCATCATCTTCCAGCAGTCCTGGATGACTGGGGAGGTTCCGCTGGACTGGAGGCTGGCTGATGTCGTGCCCATCTATAAGAAGGGGCACAGGGAGGATCCGGGGAACTCCAGGCCTGTCAGTCTAACCTCAGTAGCGGGGAAAGTCATGGAGCGGGTGATCTCGAGTGCTATCAAGAAGCACTTGCAAGAGAACCGCGTGATCAGGCCCAGTCAAGACGGGTTCGTGAAAGGCAGGTCTTGCCAGAGTAATCTGATCACCTTCTATGACCGAGTGACTAAACTCTTGGACGAGGGAAAGGCTGTGGATGTGGTTTTCCTGGACTTCAGTAAAGCCTTTGATAGAGTTTCTCGTAGCATTCTTCTTTGGAAACTGTCGGCCTCTGGCCTGGACGGGTGCACACTCTCCTGGGTGAAAAACTGGTTGAATGACCAGGCCCAGAGGGTGGTGGTAAATGGAGTTAAATCCAGCTGGAGGCCAGTGACAAGTGGGGTTCCCCAGGGCTCAGTGCTGGGTCCAGTCCTGTCTAATGTCTTTATCAACGACCTGGATGAATGCATTGTGTGCTCCCTTAGCAAGTTTGCAGATGACACCAAGCTGGGAGGAACTGTCGATCTGCTGGAGGGTCGAGAGGCTCTGCAAAGGGACCTGAACAGGCTGGACTGCTGGGCTGAGACCAACGGCAGGAGGTTTAACAAGGCCAAATGCCGAGTCCTGCACTTAGGGCACAACAACCCTAAGCAGAGGTACAAACTAGGAGAGATCTGGCTGGAAAGCTGCCAGGAGGAGAAGGACCTGGAGGTGCTGGTTGACAACCGACTGAACATGAGCCAGCAGTGTGCCCAGGTGGCCAAAAAGGCCAATGGCATCTTGGCTTGTATCAGGAATGGCGCGACCAGCAGGTCCAGGGAGGTTATTCTCCCCCTGTACTCAGCACTGGTGAGACCACACCTCGAGTACTGTGTTCAGTTCTGTGTCCCTCACCACAAGAGGGATGTTGTGGCTCTGGAGCGAGTCCAGAGAAGGGCAACGAAGCTGGTGAAGGGGCTGGAGAACAAATTTTATGAGGAGCGGTTGAGAGAGCTGGGGTTGTTCAGCCTGGAGAAGAGGAGGCTGAGGGGAGACCTTATTACTCTCTACAACTCCCTGAAGGGAGGTTGTGGAGAGGAGGGAGCTGGCCTCTTCTCCCAAGTGACAGGGGACAGGACGAGAGGGAATGGCCTCAAACTCCGCCAGGGGTGATTTAGGCTTGAGATTAGGAAAAAGTTCTTCACGGAGAGGGTGGTTAGGCATTGGAACGGTCTGCCAAGGGAGGTGATTGAGTCACCGTCCCTGAGGTGTTTAAGGTTAGGGTAGACGAGGTGCTTAGGAGCATGATTTAGGGACTTCTGGGAATGGTTGGACTCGACGATCCAGTGGGTCTCTTCCAACATGGTCATTCTGTGATTCTGTGTGTGATTCCATTCCCTGCTGCATCTCTTTCTGCTCCATCTGGTGCATCTGCTGTTGCATATGCTGCTGCTTCATCTACTGCTGCATCTCCTGTTAAATCTCCTGCTGCTTCATCTCCTTCTGAAGATTCTGCTGAATCTACTGATGAACATGCATCCCCGGCTGCATTTCCTGCTGCTGCATCTCCCGCTTCATATCCTACCGTGTCTCCTCCTGCAGCATATCTTGCTGCATTTCCTTCTGCTTCATCTCCTGCTGCAGCACCTTCTGCAGCACCTTCTGCTGCTACATCTCCTACTGAATCTGCATCTCCTGATGCATCTGCTGCTGCAGCTATTGCTGCTACATCTGCTGCCTCTGCAGGTGCATCTGCATCACCTGCTGCTGCACCACTTGCTGCATTACCTCCTGCTGATTAATCAGCTGCTCCATTTCCTGATGCTTCATGTACTGCTGCATCTCCTGCTACACTTGCTGCTTCTGCATCTCCTTCTAATTGATGTCCTCCTGCATCTCCTGCTGCTGCATCTGCTGCTTCATCTCCTGCTGCATCCTCTGCAGATGCATCTGCGGATGCATCTGCAGAAGCATCTCCTTTTCCTGCTGCATCTGCTGCTCAATCATCTACGGATGCACCTAGTGCTTCTGCATTTCAGCTGCATATCCTGTTGAAGGCATCTGTGGCTGCATCTCCTGCTGAATCTCCTGTTGCACTTCCTGCTGTAACTGCTGATGCTTATGTTGCTATTTCATCTCCTGCTTCATCTCCTGCTGTATCTTCTTCTGCAGAATCTCCTCCAGCATCTCCTGCTACAATTCCTGCTGATGTATCTCTTGCTGCATCTCCTACTGCATCCCCTGCTGCTGAATCTCCTTCAATATCTCCTGCTGCATCTCCTGCTGCATTTTCTACTGAATCTCCTGCTGCATTTTCTACTGAAACTCCTGCTGCAGAATCTGTTGATGCATTTCCTGCTGATGCATCTCCTGCTCAATCTCTTGCTGCTGCAACTCCTGCTGAATCTGCTGCTGCCTCTGGTGTGGCTGCATATTTATTTACTGCATATCCTGCTGCTGCATCTCTGGCTGCTGCATCTCGTTCTGCTACATCTCCTTCTTCATCTCCTGCTACAGCATCTCCTGCTCTATCTGCTGAATTTGCCGTTGCATCTGCTGCTGCTTCATCTCCTGCTGCATCTCCTGATAGGTCTCCTGCTGCTGCATCTGCTGTTGCATCCTCTTCCACTGCATCTGCTGCTGCATCTGATGATAATTTCTCTCTTGCTTCATTTACGGCGGCTGCATCTCCTGCTATATTTCCTTCTGCTGCATCTTCTTTACTTCATCTACTACTCTGCACTTCCTGCTGCTGCATCTCCTCCTTCTGCATCTCCGGCTGAATCGCCCGTAGCAGCTCCTGCTTCTTCATCTCCTGATGCTACATATCCTAGTGCATATGATGCTGCTGCATCTGCTGTTACTTCTGCTGCTGCTGCATTTCCTGCTTCATGTCCTGATGCTGCAACTCCTTCTGCATCTTCTGCTGATGCATCTCCTGCGGAATCTGCTGCTGCTGCATCTCCTGTTGCATCTGCTTCTGATGCATCTGCGGCTACATTTCTTCTGCTGCATCTCTTGCTGCTGAATCTCTTTCTGCATCTCCTTCTTCTGAATCTCCTGCTGCTCTATAACTTTCTGCATTGACGCATGATGCGTGTCCTGCTGCTGCATCAGCTCCTGCTGCATCTGCCTCTGCATCTCTTGCTGATGCATCTCCTGCTAAATCTGCATCTCCTGCTGCATCTGCTTCTGCATCTCCTGCTGCTTCATCTCCTGCTCTTGCATCTCATTCTGCTGAATCTCCTCCTGAATCTCAGGGGGCAGCTCATGCTGCTACATATCCTGCTACATCTCCTGACATATCTCCTTCTGAATCTGCATCTCCTGCTGCTTCTTTTGCAGTTGAATCTCCTGCTTCTTAATCTCCTGCTGCTGCTTCTGCTGCATCATCTCCTCTTTCTCCATAACCTGCTGTATCTCCAGTTGCTGCATTATATCATGCTGATGCATATGTTGAAGAATCTCTTCCTACTGCATCTTCTGCTGAATCTTCATTTCCTGCTGCATCTGCTTCTGCATCTCCTGCTGCTGCTGCATCTCCTGCTGCTTCTCCTGCTGCTGCATCAGTTGCTGCTGAATCTCCTGATGAATCTCCTACTGCATCTCCTTCTGAATATGCATCTCCTCAGATATCTCAACCTGCTGCCACTCCCACTGCCGCGTTTGCTTCTGCATCTCCTGCTGCACCTCCAGCTGCTGAATCCCCCGATACCGTTTCTGCTACTGAATATCCTTTGTCTGCTGCTGAATCTCCTGCTGCTGAATCTTCTGCTGCATCTCCTACTGCTGCATTTCTTGCTGCATCTCATGCTGCTGCATCTTATTCTGCTACATCTCCTTCTGCATCTCCTGCTACAGCATCTTCTGCTGAATCTTCTCCTACTGCATCTCCTGTTCCATCTCCTCCTGCTGCATGTCGTGCTGAGTTTTTTGCTGCATCTCCTGCTGCTGCAGCTTTTGCTTTTGCATCTCCTTCTGCTGAATCTCCTCCTGAATCTCCGGCGGCATCTCATGCTGCTACATATCCTGCTACATCTCCTGACGTATTTCCTTCTGAATATGCATCTCCTGCTGCTGAATCTCCTGCTGCTGCGTCTGCTGCATCATCTCCTCTTTCTCCATAACCTGCTGTATCTCCTGTTGATGCATCATATCATGCTGCTGCATATGTTGAAGGATCTCTTCCTACTGCATCTTCTGCTGAATCTTCATTTCCTGCTGCATCTGCTTCTGTATCTCCTCCTGCATATCCTGCTGCTTCTCCTGATGCTGTATCAGTTGTTGCTGAATCTCCTGGTCAATCTCATACAGCATCTCATGCTTCTACATATCATGCTGAATCTCCTTATGCCGTCTCTGCTGCCAAATCTCATTCTGCTGAATCTCCTGCTCCATCTACTGCTGGTACATCTCCTACTGCTTCATCACCTTCTGCATGTGCTGCTGCAGCATCTCCTAATGCTGCATCTCTTGTTGCTGCATC
Organism: Clamator glandarius; assembly: GCA_033459285.1. NCBI lineage: Eukaryota > Metazoa > Chordata > Aves > Cuculiformes > Cuculidae > Clamator > Clamator glandarius. The sequence goes on from JAUNZM010000158.1 coordinate 113,150, forward strand.
TGCTGGTGCTGCACCTGCTGAAACATCTGCTTCTGCATCTCCTGCTGCTGCATCTCCTGCTGCATCTCCTGCCTCTTCATCTCCTTCTGCTGAATCTCCTGCCTCTTCATCTCCTTCTGCTGAATCTCCTGCCTCTTCATCTCCTGCTGCTGCAATTCCTGCTGAATCTGCTGCTGCCTCTGGTGCGGCTGCATCTTCTTTTACTGCATCTCCTGCTGCTGCATCTCTGGCTGATTTCCTGCTGCATTTCCTTCTGTTGAATCTCCTGCTGCATATTCTGGTGCATCACCTGCTGAATATGCATCTCTTGCTACATCTCCTGCTGATACACCTTATGCAGCTGCAGCTGCTGCTGCATATCCTGATGCATCTGCTGTTGCCAAATCTCTTGCTTTTGCATATCCTACTGAATTTCCAGCAGCATCTCCTGCTGATGCAATTCTTGCTGCATCTCATCCTGCACCCTTTGCTGCTGCATATGCTACTGCTTCTGCTGCTTGTGCATCTCCTGCCTCATATCCTGCTGCTGTGTCTCCTGCTGATGTATGTTTTGCTGCATATCCTGCTTCTGCATCTCATTCTTCTGCATCTCCCACTCCAGCATCTCCTGCTACATCAATTGCTGCTGCACGTATTATTCATCTCATTTTGCTGCATATACTGCAGCATCTCCTGCTGCTGCATCTCCTGCTGCTGCATCTCCTGCTGCTGCATCTCCTGCTGTATCTGCTGATTCTGCATCTCCTGATGCATCCCCTGCTGCTTCATCTCATCCTGCTGCTATAGCTCCTGCTGTTTAATATCCTGCTACTGCATCTCCTAATGAATCTTCTGCTGCTTCATCTCTTGATCCATGTCCTGCTGCTGCATCTCCTGTTTCTGCATCTCCTTTTGCTTCGTCTGCTGCTGCATCTCATGCTGTATCTCATGTTGCACTTTCTATTGAATCACCTCCTGCGTCATCTCCTTCTGCTACATATCTTGCTGCTTAATCTCGTTCTGCATCTCCTGCTGCATCTCCTTCTGCAACACCTGCAGATGCATCTCCTGCTCCTGCATATTCATCTGCATTTCCTGCTGAAGCTCTTTATGTATCTAGTACTGTGGCACCTGCTGAATTTGCTGCTGCATCTGCTGCTGCTTCATCTACTGCTGCATCTCCTGATAGATCTCCTGCTGCTGCATCTCCTGCTGCTGCACCTGACGGTGCATCTGATGCTACTTCCTCTCTTGATGCATTTACTGCGGCTGCATCTCCTGCTATATTTCCTTCTGCTGCATCTTCTTCTGCATCTCCTTCTGTGTCTCCTACTACTGCATCCCCTGCTGCTGCATTTCCTGCTGAATCTTCTGATGCTGCAACTCCTTCTGCATCTTCTGCTGATGCATCTACTACAGAATCTGCTGCTGCTGCCTCTCCTGTTGAATCTGCTTCTGATGCATCTGCGGCTACATCTCTGCTGCTGCATATCTTGCTGCAATTCCTGCTTCATCTTCTGATGCATCTGCTCCTGCTCTATGTCTTGCTACATCTCGTCATCAATTACATAAGGCTGTATCTGCTGAAAATTCTCTTCCTATTGCTTCTCCTGCTGAATCTGCATTTCCTGCTGCATCTGCTGCTACATCTTCTGCTGAATTAGCTGCTGCTGCATCTGCTTCTACATGTACGTTATAACTTTCTACGTTTGCTGCCTCATCTCCTGGTTCATCTGCTAATGAACCTCCTGCTGCTGCATTTCCTGCTTCATCTTCAACTGATGCATCTGTGGCTTCATCACCTCATATGTCATCTCCTCCTGCATCTGCTGCAGTATTTCCTGATGGAGTATCTGCTGATCCTGCATCTACTGCTGCATTTCCTGCTGCACCTACTGCTGCTGCATTTCCTGCTGCATCTTCTGATGCTGCATCTCCTGCTGATGGGTCTGATCCAGCATATCTTGCTATTGCAGCTCCTGCTGCTGCATCTCCTGCTGATGGGTCTGATGCAGCATATCTTTCTATTGCACCTCCTGCTGCTGCATCACCTGCTTCTGTATATACTGCTGCCTTTCCTGCTACTGCTTTTCCTTCTGGTGGATCTATTTCTGCATCTCCTTCTTCTGAAACTCCTGCTGCTCTATTACCTTCTGTATCGATTCCTGCTGCATGTCCTGCTGATGCATCGACTCCTGCTGCATTTGCTTCTGCATCTCCTTCTTCTGAATCTCCTGCTAAATCTGCACCTCATGCTGTTTCATCTCCTGCTCTTGCATCTCCTTCTGCTGAAACTCCATCTGAATCTCCGGCGGCATCTCATGCTGCTACATATCCTGCTATATACCCTGACGTATCTCCTTCTAAATATATGCTTTTTCTGCTGCTGAATTTCCTCCTGCTGACTCTGAATTTGTGTAATTGTCCCAAATTCTCGGTAACTGTAACCAAATTTTGAGTAATTGTCTTCTAATTTGTCTCAAAGTTATGGGCAATGGTGATTCAAGTCATTAAAATCTTCCACAAGTCTCGTGTATTTGTCTCTACAGGTTTGATAGTTGTGTTCCTACGGAGGGAAATTGTCACCCAACGTTGGGTAATTGACCCCAAATTCTAAGTAATTATCTCCAATTTTGGAGTAATTGTCTCCAAACTGTGTGTCGTTTTCGACAAATGTTGGGGAAATTGTCCCTAAATAGGGGGTCATTTTGCCCCAATTTTTAGTAATTGTCCCCAAATTTTGTGTCGTTTTCCCAAATTTCAGCAATTGTCTCCAAATTTGGGTAATTGTCCCCAAATCCTGAGTAACTGTCTCCAAATTTTGGGTAATTGGCCCAACATGTCTAATAATTTTCCTCAGATTTAGTGTATTTGTCCCCAAATGGTGGATAATTGTCCCCAAATGTCGCATAATTTTCACCCGATTTGGGGTTATTGCCTCAAAATTTTAGGTAAGTTTGCTCATATTTTTAGTAATTGTAACCCCCTGGTTGGGTAATTGTCACCAAATTTTGAGTACTTTTTCCCAAATTTTGAGTCATTCTCTCCAAATTTGGGGTAATTGCCCTCAAATGTTCAGTAATTCTCTCCCAATTTTGGGTAATCCTCCTCAAATTTTCGGTAACTGTCTCCAAATTTCGGGAAATTATCCGCAAACTTCGGGTAATTGCCCCCCAAGTTTTGAGGAGCTATCTCAAAACGATGGACATTTTCTCCAAATTTTGTTAATTATCGCCGGATTTGGGGTAACTGTCACCAATTTTGAGTCATTTTCACAAGATTTCTTATCGTTTTCATTGAATTTTGTATAATTGTCCCCAAATTAGGGTCACTTTCCTGAAATTTAGAGTAATTGTGCTCATAGGTTTGGTAACGTCCGCAAAAGGTGGAGCATTCTCTCAAAATGTTGGGCAACCGTCTCCCACTGTTGGGTAATTGTCCCTAAAATTCTTGTAGTTTGCCACGCATTTTGCGTAATTGTCACCAGATTTTGAATAATCCTTATGAAATTTGGGGTAACTGCCTCCAAATTTGGGGTAACTTTGCCACAATTTGTGTAATTCTCTCCATATTTCAGGTAATTGTGGCCAAAAATTTGTGGTAATTGTCGGCAAAATGTTGGGTAATTTGCCACAAATTTTGAGTATTTGTCCCAAAGTCTTGGGAAATTGCCTCCAAATTTTGAGTCATTTTCCCAAATCCTCTTGTAATAGTCCCCGGGTTGAGGGTAAGTGCGCCCGAGTTTATGGGAGTTGTCTCAGAATTTTGAGTAACTGTCCCCAAATATCTTGTCATTTTCCTCAAATTTTGTGCAGATGTCCCAGACTTTCTCTAATTATCCCCAAATGTGGGGTAATTGTCCTCCAATTTTAAGTAATTGCCACAACATTTCTTACGATTTTACCTCGATTTTTGTATAATTGTCCCCAGTCTCGGGTAATTTTCCTCAAGTTTAGAGTAAATGTCTGCAGATTTGGGGTATTTGCCAGCAAAATCTGGACAGTCGTCTCAAAATCAGGCGTAATTTTCCACCAGTTTTGTGTAATTGTCCCCAAATCTTGCATCATTTTCTCCAAACCCTGGGTAATTTCCCCCAAATCGAGGTAAATGTCAGACTATTTTGAGTCATGTTCTCCAAATGTTGGGCAATTGTCTCCCAGTTTGGGGTAATTGTCTCAAACTCTTGGGTAATTGTCCTCCAATTTTACGCAATTGTCCACAAACTTTGAGGAATTATCTCCAGATTTTGGGTAAGTGTCCAAAACTTGGAGTTGTGTTTGGGGTTAGTGTTTTATGGTTAGGGGTAGGGTGTTGTCTCCACATTTGGGGTAATTGTCCCCAAATTTGGGTAATTGTCCCCAGATTTTAAGTCATTTCCTCCAAACTTGGGGTCATTACTCCCAAGTTTTCAGTAATTGTGCACAAATTTGAAATAACTGCCTAAAAACTTCTAGTAATCGTCGCCCGCCAGGTTTTGAGTCATTAGCCCCAGATTTGTAATAATCGTTGCAAATTGTTGAGGCATTTGGCCAAATTCTTAGGCATTGTCTCAAAATTGTGTGTATCTTCCCACAAATTTTGTGTCATTTTCCCGAAAATTTGTGTAATTGTCCCAAATTCTCGGTAACTGTAACCAAATTTTGAGTAATTGTCTTCTAATTTGTCTCAAAGTTATGGGCAATGGTGATTCAAGTCATTAAAATCTTCCACAACTTTTGTGTATTTGTCTCTACAGTTTGATAGTTGTGTTCCTACGGAGGGAAATTGTCACCAAACGTTGGGTAATTGACCCCAAATTCTAAGTAATTATCTCCAATTTTGGCGTAATTGTCTACAAATGGTGTGTCGTTTTCGACAGATGTTGGGAAATTGTCCCTAAATAGGGGGTCATTTTGCCCCAATTTTTAGTAATTGTCCCCAAATTTTCTGTCGTTTTCCCAAATTTCAGCAATTGTCTCCAAATTTGGGTAATTGTCCCCAAATCCTGAGTAACTGTCTCCAAATTTTGAGTAATTGGCCCAACATGTCTAATAATTTTCCTCAAATTTGGTGAATTTGTCCCCAAATGGTGGATAATTGTCCCCAAATGTTGGATAATTTTCACCCAATTTGGGGTTATTGCCTCAAAATTTTAGGTAAGTTTGCCCACATTTTTAGTAATTGTAACCCCCTGGTTGGGTAAATGTCACCAAATTTTGAGTACTTTTTCCCAAATTTTGAGTCATTCTCTCCAAATTTGGGGTAATTGCCCTCAAATTTTGAGTAATTCTCTCCCAGTTTTGGGTAATCCTCCTCAAATTTTCGGTAACTCTCTCCAAATTTTGGGAAATTATCTGCAAACTTCGGGTAATTGCCCCCCCAGTTTTGAGGAGCTATCTCAAAACGATGGACATTTTCTCCAAATTTTGTTAATTGTCCCCGGATTTGAGAAAACTTTCACAAAATTTTGAGTCATTTTCACAAGATTTCTTATCGTTTTCATCGAATTTTGTATAATTGTCCCCAAATTAGGGTCACTTTCCTGAAATTTAGAGTAATTGTGCTCATAGGTTTGGTAACTGCCGCAAAATGTGGAGCATTCTCTCAAAAATTTTGGGCAACCATCTCCCACTGTTGGGTAATTGTCCCTAAAATTCTTGTAGTTTGCCAGGCATTTTACGTAATTGTCACCAGATTTTGAATAATCCTTATGAAATTTGGGGTAACTGCCTCCAAATTTGGGGTAATTTTGCCACAATTTGTGTAATTCTCTCCATATTTCAGGTAATTGTGGCCAAAAATTTGTGGTAATTGTCGGCAAAATGTTGGGTAATTTGCCACAAATTTTGAGAAATTGTCCCAAAGTCTTGGGAAATTGCCTCCAAATTTTGAGTAATTTTCCCATATCCTCTTGTAATAGTCCCCGGGTTGAGGGTAAGTGCGCCCGAGCTTATGGGAGTTGTCTCAGAATTTTGAGTAACTGTCCCCAAATATCTTGTCATTTTCCTCAAATTTTGTGCAGATGTCCCAGACTTTCTCTAATTATCCCCAAATGTGGGGTAATTGTCCTCCAGTTTTAAGTAATTGCCACAACATTTCTTACGATTTTACCTCGATTTTTGCATAATTGTCCCCAGTCTCGGGTAATTTTCCTCAAGTTTAGAGTAAATGTCTGCAGATTTGGGGTATTTGCCAGCAAAATCTGGACAGTCGTCTCAAAATCAGGCGTAATTTTCCACCAATTTTGTGTAATTGTCCCCAAATCTTGCATCATTTTCTCCAAACCCTGGGTCATTTCCCCCAAATCGAGGTAAATGTCAGACTATTTTGAGTCATGTTCTCCAAATGTTGGGCAATTGTCTCCCAGTTTGGGGTAATTGTCTCAAACTCTTGGGTAATTGTCCTCCAATTTTAGGCAATTGTCCACAAACTTTGAGGAATTATCTCCAGATTTTGGGTAAGTGTCCAAAAATTGGAGTTGGGTTGTGGGTTAGATTTTTATGGTTAGGGTTAGGGTGTTGTCTCCACATTTGGGGTAATTGTCCCCAAATTTGGGTAATTGTCCCCAGATTTTAAGTAATTTCCTCCAAACTTGGGGTCATTATTCCCCAATTACTCAGTAATTGTGCACAAATTTGACATAACTGCCTAAAAACTTCTAGTAATCGTCGCCTGCCAGGTTTTGCGTCATTAGCCCCAGATTTGTAATAATCGTCGCAAACTGTTGAGGCGTTTTGCCAAATTCTTAGGCATTGTCTCAAAATTGTGTGTATCTTCCCACAAATTTTGTGTCATTTTCCCCAAAATTTGTGTAATTGTCCCAAATTCTCGGTAACTGTAACCAAATTTGGAGTAATTGTCTTCTAACTTGTCTCCAAGTTATGGGCAATGGTGATTCAAGTCATTAAAATCTTCCACAAGTTTCGTGTATTTGTCTCTACAGTTTTGATAGTTGTGTTCCTACGGAGGGAAATTGTCACCAAACCTTGGGTAATTGACCCCAAATTCTAAGTAATTGTCTCCAATTTTGGCGTAATTGTCTCCAAACGGTGTGTCGATTTCGACAAATGTTGGGGAAATTGTCCCTAAATAGGGGGTCATTTTGCCCCAATTTTTAGTAATTGTCCCCAAATTTTGTGTCGTTTTCCCAGATTTCAGCAATTGTCTCCAAATTTGGGTAATTGTCCCCAAATCCTGAGTAACTGTCTCCAAATTTTGGGTAATTGGCCCAACATGTCTAATAATTTTCCTCAAATTTGGTGTATTTGTTCCCAAATGGTGGATAATTGTCCCCAAATGTCAGATAATTTTCACCCGATTTGGGGTTATTGCCTAAAATTTTTAGGTATATTTGCTCACATTTTTAGTAATTGTAACCCCCTGGTTGGGTAATTGTCACCACATTTTGAGTACTTTTTCCCAAATTTTGAGTCATTCTCTCCAAATTTGGGGTAATTGCCCTCAAATTTTGAGTAATTCTCTCCCAATTTTGTGTAATCCTCCTCAAATTTTCGGTAACTGTCTCCAAATTTCGGGAAATTATCCGCAAACTTCAGGTAATTGCACCCAAGTTTTGAGGAGCTATCTCAAAACGATGGACATTTTCTCCAAATTTTGTTAATTGTCGCCGGATTTGGGGTAACTGTCACCAAATTTTGAGTCATTTTCACAAGATTTCTTATCGTTTTCATCGAATTTTGTATAATTGTCCCCAAATTAGGGTCACTTTCCTGAAATTTAGAGTAATTGTGCTCATAGGTTTGGTAACGGCCGCAAAATGTGGAGCATTCTCTCAAAATGTTGGGCAACCATCTCCCACTGTTGGGTAATTGTCCCTAAAATTCTTGTAGTTTGCCACGCATTTTGCGTAATTGTCACCAGATTTTGACTAATCCAATGAAATTTGGGGTAACTGCCTCCAAATTTGGGGTAATTTTGCCAAAATTTGTGTAATTCTCTCCATATTTCAGGTAATTGTGGCCAAAAATTTGTGGTAATTTTCGGCAAAATTTTGGGTAATTTGCCACAAATTTTGAGAAATTGTCCCAAAGTCTTGGGAAATTGCCTCCAAATTTTGAGTAATTTTCCCATATCCTCTTGTAATAGTCCCCGGGTTTAGGGTAAGTGCGCCCGAGCTTACGGGAGTTGTCTCAGAATTTTGAGTAACTGTCCCCAAATATCTTGTCATTTTCCTCAAATTTTGTGCAGATGTCCCAGACTTTCTCTAATTATCCCCAAATGTGGGGTAATTGTCCTCCAGTTTTAAGTAATTGCCACAACATTTCTTACGATTTTACCTCGATTTTTGTATAATTATCCACAGTAATTTTCCTCAAGTTTAGAGTAAATGTCTGCAGATTTGGGGTATTTGCCAGCAAAATCTGGACAGTCGTCTCAAAATGAGGTGTAATTTTCCACCAATTTTGTGTAATTGTCCCCAAATCTTGCATCATTTTCTCCAAACCCTGGGTAATTTCCCCCAAATCGAGGTAAATGTCAGACTATTTTGAGTCATCTTCTCCAAATGTTGGGCAATTGTCTCCCAGTTTGGGGTAATTGTCTCAGACTCTTGGGGAATTGTCCTCCAATTTTAGGCAATTGTCCACAAACTTTGAGGAATTATCTCCAGATTTTGGGTAAGTGTCCCAAAATTGGAGTTGGGTTTGGGGTTAGATTTTTATGGTTAGGGTTAGGGTGTTGTCTCCACATTTGGGGTAATTGTCCCCAGATTTGGGTAATTGTCCTCAGATTTTAAGTCATTTCCTCCAAACTTGGGGTCATTACTCCCCAATTATTCAGTAATTGTGCACAAATTTGAAATAACTGCCTAAAAACTTCTAGTAATCGTTGCCCGCCAGGTTTTGAGTCATTAGCCCCAGATTTGTAATAATCGTCGCAAATTGTTGAGGCGTTTTGCCAAATTCTTAGGCATTGTCTCAAAATTGTGTGTATCTTCCCACAAATTTTGTGTCATTTTCCCCAAAATTTGTGTAATTGTCCCAAATTCTCGGTAACTGTAACCAAATTTGGAGTAATTGTCTTCTAACTTGTCTCCAAGTTATGGGCAATGGTGATTCAAGTCATTAAAATCTTCCACAAGTTTCGTGTATTTGTCTCTACAGTTTTGATAGTTGTGTTCCTACGGAGGGAAATTGTCACCAAACCTTGGGTAATTGACCCCAAATTCTAAGTAATTATCTCCAATTTTGGAGTAATTGTCTCCAAACTGTGTGTCGTTTTCGACAAATGTTGGGGAAATTGTCCCTAAATAGGGGGTCATTTTGCCCCAATTTTTAGTAATTGTCCCCAAATTTTCTGTCGTTTTCCCAAATTTCAGCAATTGTCTCCAAATTTGGGTAATTGTCCCCAAATCCTGAGTAACTCTCTCCAAATTTTGGGTAATTGGCCCAACATGTCTAATAATTTTCCTCAAATTTGGTGTATTTGTCCCCAAATGGTGGATAATTGTCCCCAAATGTCGGATAATTTTCACCCGATTTGGGGTTATTGCCTCAAAATTTTAAGTAAGCTTGCTCACATTTTTAGTAATTGTAACCCCCTGGTTGGGTAATTGTCACCAAATTTTGAGTACTTTTCCCCAAATTTTGAGTCATTCTCTCCAAATTTGGGGTAATTGCCCTCAAATTTTGAGTCATTCTCCCCCAATTTTGGGTAAACACCCTCAAACTTTCGGTAACTGTCTCCAAATTTCGGGAAATTATCTGCTAACTTCGGGTAATTGCCCCCCCAGTTTTGAGGAGCTTTCTCAAAACGATGGACATTTTCTCCAAATTTTGTTAATTGTCCCCGGATTTGGGGTAACTGTCACCATATTTTGAGTCATTTTCACAAGATTTCTTATAGTTTTCATCAAATTTTGTATAATTGTCCCCAAATTAGGGTCCCTTTCCTGAAATTGAGAGTAATTGTGCTCATAGGTTTGGTAACGGCCGCAAAATGTGGAGCATTCTCTCAAAATGTTTGGCAACCGTCTCCCACTGTTGGGTAATTGTCCCTAAAATTCTTGTAGTTTGCCACGCATTTTGCGTAATTGTCACCAGATTTTGAATAATCCTTATGAAATTTGGGGTAACGGCCTCCAAATTTGGGGTAATTTTGCCACAATTTGTGTAATTCTCTCCATATTTCAGGTAATTGTGGCCAAAAATGTGTGGTAATTGTCGGCAAAATGTTGGGTAATTTGCCACAAATCTTGAGAAATTGTCGCAAAGTCTTGGGAAATTGCCTCCAAATTTTGAGTAATTTTCCCAAATCTTCTTGTAATAGTCCCCGGGTTGAGGGTAAGTGCGCCCGAGTTTATGGGAGTTGTCTCAGAATTTTGAGTAACTGTCCCCAAATATCGTGTAATTTTCCTCAAAGTTTGTGCAGATGTCCCAGACTTTCTCTAATTATCCCCAAATGTGGGGTAATTGTCCTCCAATTTTAAGTAATTGCCACAACATTTCTTACGATTTTACCTCGATTTTTGCATAATTGTCCCCAGTCTCGGGTAATTTTCCTCAAGTTTAGAGTAAATGTCTGCAGATTTGGGGTATTTGCCAGCAAAATCTGGACAGTCGTCTCAAAATCAGGCGTAATTTTCCACCAATTTTGTGTAATTGTCCCCAAATCTTGCATCATTTTCTCCAAACCCTGGGTCATTTCCCCCAAATCGAGGTAAATGTCAGACTATTTTGAGTCATGTTCTCCAAATGTTGGGCAATTGTCTCCCAGTTTGGGGTAATTGTCTCAAACTCTTGGGTAATTGTCCTCCAATTTTAGGCAATTGTCCACAAACTTTGAGGAATTATCTCCAGATTTTGGGTAAGTGTCCAAAAATTGGAGTTGGGTTGTGGGTTAGATTTTTATGGTTAGGGTTAGGGTGTTGTCTCCACATTTGGGGTAATTGTCCCCAAATTTGGGTAATTGTCCCCAGATTTTAAGTCATTTCCTCCAAACTTGGTGTCATTACTCCCAAGTTCTCAGTAATTGTGCACAAATTTGACATAACTGCCTAAAAACTTCTAGTAATCGTCGCCTGCCAGGTTTTGAGTCATTAGCCCCAGATTTGTAATAATCGTCGCAAACTGTTGAGGCTTTTTGCCAAATTCTTAGGCATTGTCTCAAAATTGTGTGTATCTTCCCACAAATTTTGTGTCATTTTCCCCAAAATTTGTGTAATTGTCCCAAATTCTCGGTAAGTGTAACCAAATTTTGAGTAATTGTCTTCTAACTTGTCTCCAAGTTATGGGCAATGGTGATTCAAGTCATTAAAATCTTCCACAAGTTTCATCTATTTGTCTCTACAGTTTTGATAGTTGTGTTCCTGCGGAGGGAAATTGTCACCAAACGTTGGGTAATTGACCCCAAATTCTAAGTAATTGTCTCCAATTTTGGCGTAATTGTCTCCAAACGGTGTGTCGATTTCGACAAATGTTGGGGAAATTGTCCCAAAATAGGGGGTCATTTTGCCCCAATTTTTAGTAATTGTCCCCAAATGTTCTGTCGTTTTCCCAAATTTCAGCAATTGTCTCCAAATTTGGGTAATTGTCCCCAAATCCTGAGTAACTGTCTCCAAATTTTGGGTAATTGGCCCAACATGTCTAATAATTTTCCTCAAATTTGGTGTATTTGTTCCCAAATGGTGGATAATTGTCCCCAAATGTCAGATAATTTTCACCCGATTTGGGGTTATTGCCTCAAAATTTTAGGTAAGTTTGCTCACATTTTTAGTAATTGTAACCCCCTGGTTGGGTAATTGTCACCAAATTTTGAGTACTTTTTCCCAAATTTTGAGTCATTCTCTCCAAATTTGGGGTAATTGCCCTCAAATTTTGAGTAATTCTCTCCCAATTTTGGGTAATCCTCCTCAAATTTTCGGTAACTGTCTCCAAATTTCGGGAAATTATCCGCAAACTTCAGGTAATTGCACCCAAGTTTTGAGGAGCTATCTCAAAACGATGGACATTTTCTCCAAATTTTGTTAATTGTCCCCGGATTTGGGGTAACTGTCACCAAATTTTGAGTCATTTTCACAAGATTTCTTATCGTTTTCATCGAATTTTGTATAATTGTCCCCAAATTAGGGTCACTTTCCTGAAATTTAGAGTAATTGTGCTCATAGGTTTGGTAACGGCCGCAAAATGTGGAGCATTCTCTCAAAATGTTGGGCAACCGTCTCCCACTCTTGGGTAATTGTCCCTAAAATTCTTGTAGTTTGCCATGCATTTTGCGTAATTGTCACCAGATTTTGAATAATCCTTATGAAATTTGGGGTAACTGCCTCCAAATTTGGGGTAATTTTGCCAAAATTTGTGTCATTCTCTCCATATTTCAGGTAATTGTGGCCAAAAATGTGTGGTAATTGTCGGCATAATTTGGGACAATGTGCCACAAATTTTGAGGAATTGTCCCAAAGTCTTGGGAAATTGCCTGAAATTTTAAATAATTTTCCCAAATCCTCTTGTAATAGTCCCCGGGTTTAGGGTAAGTGCGCCCGAGTTTATGGGAGTTGTCTCAGAATTTTGAGTAACTGTCCCCAAATATCATGTCATTTTCCTCAAATTTTGTGCAGATGTCCCAGACTTTCTCTAATTATCCCCAAATGTGGGGTAATTGTCCTCCAATTTTAAGTAATTGCCACAACATTTCTTACGATTTTACCTCGATTTTTGTATAATTGTCCCCAGTCTCGGGTAATTTTCCTCAAGTTTAGAGTAAATGTCTGCAGATTTGGGGTATTTGCCAGCAAAATCTGGACAGTCGTCTCAAAATCAGGCGTAATTTTCCACCAATTTTGTGTAATTGTCCCCAAATCTTGCATCATTTTCTCCAAACCCTGGGTAATTTCCCCCAAATCGAGGTAAATGTCAGACTATTTTGAGTCATGTTCTCCAAATGTTGGGCAATTGTCTCCCAGTTTGGGGTAATTGTCTCAAACTCTTGGGTAATTGTCCTCCAATTTTAGGCAATTGTCCACAAACTTTGAGGAATTATCTCCAGATTTTGAGTAAGTGTCCAAAAATTGGAGTTGGGTTTCGGGTTAGTGTTTTATGGTTAGGGTGTTGTCTCCACATTTGGGGTCATAGTCCCAAGATTTTAAGTAATTTCCTCCAAACTTGGGGTCATTACTCCCCAATTACTCAGTAATTGTGCACAAATTTGAAATATCTGCCTAAAAACTTCTAGTAATCGTCGCCTGCCAGGTTTTGAGTCATTAGCCCCAGGCTTGTAATAATCGTCACAAATTGTTGAGGCGTTTTGCCAAATTCTTAGGCATTGTCTCAAAATTGTGTGTATCTTCCCACAAATTTTGTGTCATTTTCCCGAAAATTTGTGTAATTGTCCCAAATTCTCGGTAACTGTAACCAAATGTTGAGTAATTGTCTTCTAATTTGTCTCACAGTTATGGGCAATGGTGATTCACGTCATTAAAATCTTCCACAAGTTTCGTGTATTTGTCTCTACAGTTTTGATAGTTGTGTTCCTACGGAGGGAAATTGTCACCAAACGTTGGGTAATTGACCCCAAATTCTAAGTAATTGTCTCCAATTTTGGCGTAATTGTCTCCAAACGGTGTGTGGTTTTCGACAAATGTTGGGAAATTGTCCCTAAATAGGGGGTCATTTTGCCCCAATTTTTAGTAATTGTCCCCAATTTTTCTGTCGTTTTCCCAAATTTCAGCAATTGTCTCCAAATTTGGGTGATTGTCCCCAAATCCTGAGTAACTGTCTCCAAATTTTGGGTAATTGGCCCAACATGTCTAATAATTTTCCTCAAATTTGGTGAATTTGTCCCAAAATGATGGATAATTGTTACCAAATGTCGGATAATTTTCTCTCGATTTGGGGTTATTGCCTCAAAATTTTAGGTAAGTTTGCTCACATTTTTAGTAATTGTCCCCCCCTTGTTGGGTAATTCTCACCAAATTCTGAGTACTTTTTCCCAAATTTTGAGTCATTCTCTCCAAATTTGGGGTAATTGCCCTCAAATTGTGAGTAATTCTCTCCCAATTTTGGGTAATCCTCCTCAAATTTTCAATAACTGTCTCCAAATTTCCGGAAATTATCCGCAAACTTCTGGGAATTGCCCCCCCAGTTTTGAGGAGCTATCTCAAAACGATGGACATTTTCTCCAAATTTTGTTAATTGTCGCCGGATTTGGGGTAACTGTCACCAAATTTTGAGTCATTTTCACAAGATTTCTTATCGTTTTCATCGAATTTTGTATAATTGTCCCCAAATTAGGGTCACTTTCCTGAAATTTAGAGTAATTGTGCTCATAGGTTTGGTAACTGCCGCAAAATGTGGAGCATTCTCTCAAAATGTTGGGCAACCGTCTCCCACTGTTGGGTAATTGTCCCTAAAATTCTTGTAGTTTGCCACGCATTTTGCATAATTGTCACCAGATTTTGAATCATCCTTATGAAATTTGGGGTAACTGCCTCCAAATTTGGGGTAATTTTGCCAAAATTTGTGTAATTCTCTCCATATTTCAGGTAATTGTGGCCAAAAATTTGTGGTAATTGTCGGCAAAATGTTGGGCAATTTACCACAAATTTTGAGAAATTGTCCCAAAGTCTTGGGAAATTGCCTCCAAATTTTGAGTAATTTTCCCAAATCCTCTTGTAATAGTCCCCGGGTTGAGGGTAAGTGCGCCCGAGTTTATGGGAGTTGTCTCAGAAATTTGAGTAACTGTCCCCAAATATCTTGTCATTTTCCTCAAATTTTGTGCAGATGTCCCAGACTTTCTCTAATTATCCCCAAATCTGGCGTAATTGTCCTCCAATTTTAAGTAATTGCCACAACATTTCTTATGATTTTACCTCGATTTTTGTATAATTGTCCCCAGTCTCGGGTAATTTTCCTCAAGTTTAGAGTAAATGTCTGCAGATTTGGGGTATTTTCCAGCATAATCTGGACAGTCGTCTCAAAATCAGGCGTAATTTTCCACCAATTTTGTGTAATTGTCCCCAAATCTTGCATCATTTTCTCCAAACCCTGGGTCATTTCCCCCAAATCGAGGTAAATGTCAGACTATTTTGAGTAATCTTCTCCAAATGTTGGGCAATTGTCTCCCAGTTTGGGGTAATTGTCTCAAACTCTTGGGTAATTGTCCTCCATTTTTACGCAATTGTCCACAAACTTTGAGGAATTATCTCCAGATTTTGGGTAAGTGTCCAAAAATTGGAGTTGGGTTTGGGGTTAGTGTTTTATGGTTAGGGGTAGGGTGTTGTCTCCACATTTGGGGTAATTGTCCCCAAATTTGGGTAATTGTCCCCAGATTTTAAGTCATTTCCTCCAAACTTGGGGTCATTACTCCCAAGTTTTCAGTAAGTGTGCACAAATTTGAAATAACTGCCTAAAAACTTCTAGTAATGGTCGCCCGCCAGGTTTTGAGTCATTAGCCCCAGATTTGTAATAATCGTCGCAAACTGTTGAGGCGTTTTGCCAAATTCTTAGGCATTGTCTCAAAATTGTGTGTATTTTCCCACAAATTTTGTGTCATTTTCCCGAAAATTTGTGTAATTGTCCCAAATTCTCAGTAACTGTAACCAAATTTTGAGTAATTGTCTTCTAACTTGTCTCAAAGTTATGGGCAATGGTGATTCAAGTCATTAAAATCTTCCACAAGTTTCGTGTATTTGTCTCTACAGTTTTGATAGTTGTGTTCCTGCGGAGGGAAATTGTCACCAAACGTTGGGTAATTGACCCCAAATTCTAAGTAATTGTCTCCAATTTTTGCGTAATTGTCTCCAAACGGTGTGTCCTTTTCGACAAATATTGGGAAATTGTCCCTAAATAGGGGGTCATTTTGCCCCAATTTTTAGTAATTGTCCCCAAATGTTCTGTCGTTTTCCCAAATTTCAGCAATTGTCTCCAAATTTGGGTGATTGTCCCCAAATCCTGAGTAACTGTCTCCAAATTTTGGGTAATTGGCCCCACATGTCTAATAATTTTCCTCAAATTTGGTGTATTTGTCCCCAAATGGTGGATAATTGTCCCCAAATGTCGCATAATTTTCACCCGATTTGGGGTTATTGCCTTAAAATTTTAAATAAGTTTGCCCACATTTTTAGTAATTGTCCCCCACTTGTTGGGTAATTGTCACCAAATTTTGAGTACTTTTTCCCAAATTTTGAGTCATTCTCTCCAAATTTGGGGTAATTGCCCTCAAATGTTGAGTCATTCTCTCCCAATTTTGGGTAATCCTCCTCAAATTTTCGGTAACTGTCTCCAAATTTAGGGAAATTATCCACAAACTTCGGGTAATTGCCCCCCCAGTTTTGAGGAGCTTTCTCAAAACGATGGACATTTTCTCCAAATTTTGTTAATTGTCCCCGGATTTGGGGGAACTGTCACCAAATTTTGAGTCATTTTCACAAGATTTCTTATCGTTTTCATCGAATTTTGTATCATTGTCCCCAAATTAGGGTCACTTTCCTGAAATTTAGAGTAATTGTGCTCATAGGTTCGGTAACTGCCGCAAAATGTGGAGCAATCTCTCAAAATGTTGGGCAACCGTCTCCCACTGTTGGGTAATTGTCCCTAAAATTCTTGTAGTTTGCCACGCATTTTGCGTAATTGTCACCAGATTTTGAATAATCCCTATGAAATTTGGGGTAACTGCCTCCAAATTTGGGGTAATTTTGCCACAATTTGTGTCATTCTCTCCATATTTCAGGTAATTGTGGCCAAAAATTTGTGGTAATTGTCAGCAAAATGTTTGGTAATTTACCACAAATTTTGAGAAATTGTCCCAAAGTCTTGGGAAATTGCCTCCAAATTTTGAGTAATTTTCCCAAATCCTCTTGTAATAGTCCCCGGGTTGAGGGTAAGTGCGCCCGAGTTTATGGGAGTTGTCTCAGAATTTTGAGTAACTGTCCCCAAATATCTTGTCATTTTCCTCAAATGTTGTGCAGATGTCCCAGACTTTCTCTAATTATCCCCAAATGTGGGGTAATTGTCCTCCAATTTTAAGTAATTGCCACAACATTTCTTACGATTTTACCTTGATTTTTGTGTAATTGTCCTCAGTCTCGGGTAATTTTCCTCAAGTTTAGAGTAAATGTCTGCAGATTTGGGGTATTTGCCAGCAAAATCTGGACAGTCGTCTCAAAATCAGGCGTAATTTTCGACCAATTTTGTGTAATTGTCCCCAAATCTTGCATCATTTTCTCCAAACCCTGGGTAATTTCCCCCAAATCGAGGTAAATGTCAGACTATTTTGAGTAATGTTCTCCAAATGTTGGGCAATTGTCTCCCAGTTCGGGGTAATTGTCTCAAACTCTTGGGTAATTGTCCTCCAATTTTACGCAATTGTCCACAAACTTTGAGGAATTATCTCCAGATTTTGGGTAAGTGTCCAAAAATTGGAGTTGGGTTTGGGGTTAGTGTTTTATGGTTAGGGTTAGGGTGTTGTCTCCACATTTGGGGTAATTGTCCCCAAATTTGGGTAATTGTCCCCAGATTTTAAGTCATTTCCTCCAAACTTGGGGTCATTACTCCCAAGTTTTCAGTAATTGTGCACAAATTTGAAATAACTGCCTAAAAACTTCTAGTAATGGTCGCCCGCCAGGTTTTGAGTCATTAGCCCCAGATTTGTAATAATCGTCGCAAATTGTTGAGGCGTTTTGCCAAATTCTTAGGCATTGTCTCAAAATTGTGTGTATCTTCCCA
Source organism: Clamator glandarius (assembly GCA_033459285.1). Lineage (NCBI taxonomy): Eukaryota > Metazoa > Chordata > Aves > Cuculiformes > Cuculidae > Clamator > Clamator glandarius. The sequence continues at coordinate 130,786 of JAUNZM010000158.1, forward strand.
TAAATTTTGTGTCATTTTCACGAAAATTTGTGTAATTGTCCCAAATTCTCGGTAACTGTAACCAAATTTGGAGTAATTGTCTTCTAACTTGTCTCAAAGTTATGGGCAATGGTGATTCAAGTCATTAAAATCTTCCACAAGTTTCGTGTATTTGTCTCTACAGTTTTGATAGTTGTGTTCCTACGGAGGGAAATTGTCACCAAACGTTGGGTAATTGACCCCAAATTCTAAGTAATTGTCTCCAATTTTGGCGTAATTGTCTCCAAACGGTGTATCGTTTTCGACAAATGTTGGGGAAATTGTCCCTAAATAGGGGGTCATTTTGCCCCAATTTTTAGTAATTGTCCCCAAATTTTCTGTCGTTTTCCCAAATTTCAGCAATTGTCTCCAAATTTTGGGTAATTGGCCCAACATGTCTAATAATTTTCCTCAAATTTGGTGTATTTGTCCCCAAATGGTGGATAATTGTCCCCAAATGTCGCATAATTTTCACCCGATTTGGGGTTATTACCTCAGAATTTTCGGTAACTTTGCCCATATTTTTAGTAATTGTAACCCCCTGGTTGGGTAATTGTCACCAAATTTTGAGTACTTTTTCCCAAATTTTGAGTCATTCTCTCCAAATTTGGGGTAATTGCCCTCAAATTTTGAGTAATTCTCTCCCAATTTTGGGTAATCCTCCTCAAAATTTCGGTAACTGTCTCCAAGTTTCGGGAAATTATCCGCAAACTTTGGGTAATTGCCCCCCCAGTTTTGAGGAGCTATCTCAAAACGATGGACATTTTCTCCAAATTTTGTTAATTGTCGCCGGATTTGGGGTAACTGTCACCAAATTTTGAGTCATTTTCACAAGATTTCTTATCGTTTTCATCGAATTTTGTATAATTGTCCCCAAATTAGGGTCACTTTCCTGAAATTTAGAGTAATTGTGCTCATAGGTTTGGTAACGGCCGCAAAATGTGGAGCATTCTCTCAAAATGTTGGGCAACCGTCTCCCACTGTTGGGTAATTGTCCCTAAAATTCTTGTAGTTTGCCACGCATTTTGCGTAATTGTCACCAGATTTTGAATAATCCTTATGAAATTTGGGGTAACTGCCTCCAAATTTGGGGTAATTGTGGCCAAAATGTTGGGTAATTTGCCAGAAATTTTGAGAAATTGTCCCAAAGTCTTGGAAAATTGCCTCCAAATTTTGAGGAATTTTCCCAAATCCTCTTGTAATAGTCCCCGGGTTGAGGGTAAGTGCGCCCGAGTTTATGGGAGTTGTCTCAGAATTTTGAGTAACTGTCCCCAAATATCATGTCATTTTCCTCAAATTTTGTGCAGATGTCCCAGACTTTCTCTAATTATCCCCAAATGTGGGGTAATTGTCCTACAGTTTTAAGTAATTGCCACAATATTTCTTACGATTTTACCTCGATTATTGTATAATTGTTTCCAGTTTCAGGTAATTTTCCTCAAGTTTAGAGTAAATGTCTGCAGATTTGGGGTATTTGCCGGCAAAAACCCCCAAATCGAGGTAAATGTCAGACTATTTTGAGTAATGTTCTCCAGATGTTGGGCAATTGTCTCCCAGTTTGGGGTAATTCTCTCAAACTCTTGGGTATTTGTCCTCCAATTTTAGGCAATTGTCCACAAACTTTGAGGAATTATCTCCAGATTTTGGGTAAGTGTCCAAAAATTGGAGTTGGGTGTCGGGTTAGTGTTTTATGGTTAGGGTTAGGGTGTTGTCTCCACATTTGGGGTAATTGTCCCCAAATTTGGGTAATTGTCCCCAGATTTTAAGTCATTTCCTCCAAACTTGGGGTCATTACTGCCAAGTATTCAGTAATTGTGCACAAATTTGAAATAACTGCCTAAAAACTTGTAGTAATCGTCGCCCGCCAGGTTTTGAGTCATTAGCCCCAGATTTGTAATAATCGTCACAAATTGTTGAGGCGTTTTGCCAAATTCTTAGGCATTGTCTCAAAATTGTGTGTATCTTCCCACAAATTTCGTGTCATTTTCCCGAAAATTCGTGTAATTGTCCCAAATTCTAGGTAACTGTAACCAAATTTTGAGTAATTGTCTTCTAATTTGTCTCAAAGTTATGGGCAATGGTGATTCAAGTCATTAAAATCTTCCACAAGTTTCGTGTATTTGTCTCTACAGTTTTGATAGTTGTGTTCCTACGGAGGGAAATTGTCACCAAACGTTGGGTAATTGACCCCAAATTCTAAGTAATTGTCTCCAATTTTGGCGTAATTGTCTCCAAACGGTGTGTCTTTTTCGACAAATGTTGGGGAAATTGTCCCTAAATAGGGGGTCATTTTGCCCCAATTTTTAGTAATTGTCCCCAAATTTTCTGTCGTTTTCCCAAATTTCAGCAATTGTCTCCAAATTTGGGTAATTGTCCCCAAATCCTGAGTAACTGTCTCCAAATTTTGGGTAATTGGCCCAACATGTCTAATAATTTTCCTCAAATTTGGTGTATTTGTCCCCAAATGGTGGATAATTTTCACCCGATTTGGGGTTATTTTCTCAAAATTTTAGGTAAGTTTGCCCATATTTTCAGTAATTGCAACCCCCTGGTTGGGTAATTGTCACCAAATTTTGAGTACTTTTTCCCAAATTTTGAGTCATTCTCTCCAAATTTGGGGTAATTGCCCTCAAATTTTGAGTAATTCTCTCCCAGTTTTGGGTAATCCTCCTCAAATTTTCGGTAACTGTCTCCAAATTTCGGGAAATTATCCGCAAACTTTGGGTAATTGCCCCCCCAGTTTTGAGGAGCTATCTCAAAACGATGGACATTTTCTCCAAATTTTGTTAATTGTCCCCGGATTTGGGGTAACTGTCACCAAATTTTGAGTCATTTTCACAAGATTTCTTATCGTTTTCATCGAATTTTGTATAATTGTCCCCAAATTAGGGTCACTTTCCTGAAATTTAGAGTAATTGTGCTCATAGGTTTGGTAACGGCCGCAAAATGTGGAGCATTCTCTCAAAATGTTGGGCAACCGTCTCCCACTGTTGGGTAATTGTCCCTAAAATTCTTGTAGTTTGCCACGCATTTTGCGTAATTGTCACCAGATTTTGAATAATCCTTATGAAATTTGGGGTAACTGCCTCCAAATTTGGGGTAATTGTGGCCAAAATGTTGGGTAATTTGCCAGAAATTTTGAGAAATTGTCCCAAAGTCTTGGAAAATTGCCTCCAAATTTTGAGGAATTTTCCCAAATCCTCTTGTAATAGTCCCCGGGTTGAGGGTAAGTGCGCCCGAGTTTATGGGAGTTGTCTCAGAATTTTGAGTAACTGTCCCCAAATATCATGTCATTTTCCTCAAATTTTGTGCAGATGTCCCAGACTTTCTCTAATTATCCCCAAATGTGGGGTAATTGTCCTACAGTTTTAAGTAATTGCCACAATATTTCTTACGATTTTACCTCGATTATTGTATAATTGTTTCCAGTTTCAGGTAATTTTCCTCAAGTTTAGAGTAAATGTCTGCAGATTTGGGGTATTTGCCGGCAAAAACCCCCAAATCGAGGTAAATGTCAGACTATTTTGAGTAATGTTCTCCAGATGTTGGGCAATTGTCTCCCAGTTTGGGGTAATTCTCTCAAACTCTTGGGTATTTGTCCTCCAATTTTAGGCAATTGTCCACAAACTTTGAGGAATTATCTCCAGATTTTGGGTAAGTGTCCAAAAATTGGAGTTGGGTGTCGGGTTAGTGTTTTATGGTTAGGGTTAGGGTGTTGTCTCCACATTTGGGGTAATTGTCCCCAAATTTGGGTAATTGTCCCCAGATTTTAAGTCATTTCCTCCAAACTTGGGGTCATTACTGCCAAGTATTCAGTAATTGTGCACAAATTTGAAATAACTGCCTAAAAACTTGTAGTAATCGTCGCCCGCCAGGTTTTGAGTCATTAGCCCCAGATTTGTAATAATCGTCACAAATTGTTGAGGCGTTTTGCCAAATTCTTAGGCATTGTCTCAAAATTGTGTGTATCTTCCCACAAATTTCGTGTCATTTTCCCGAAAATTCGTGTAATTGTCCCAAATTCTAGGTAACTGTAACCAAATTTTGAGTAATTGTCTTCTAATTTGTCTCAAAGTTATGGGCAATGGTGATTCAAGTCATTAAAATCTTCCACAAGTTTCGTGTATTTGTCTCTACAGTTTTGATAGTTGTGTTCCTACGGAGGGAAATTGTCACCAAACGTTGGGTAATTGACCCCAAATTCTAAGTAATTGTCTCCAATTTTGGCGTAATTGTCTCCAAACGGTGTGTCTTTTTCGACAAATGTTGGGGAAATTGTCCCTAAATAGGGGGTCATTTTGCCCCAATTTTTAGTAATTGTCCCCAAATTTTCTGTCGTTTTCCCAAATTTCAGCAATTGTCTCCAAATTTGGGTAATTGTCCCCAAATCCTGAGTAACTGTCTCCAAATTTTGGGTAATTGGCCCAACATGTCTAATAATTTTCCTCAAATTTGGTGTATTTGTCCCCAAATGGTGGATAATTTTCACCCGATTTGGGGTTATTTTCTCAAAATTTTAGGTAAGTTTGCCCATATTTTCAGTAATTGCAACCCCCTGGTTGGGTAATTGTCACCAAATTTTGAGTACTTTTTCCCAAATTTTGAGTCATTCTCTCCAAATTTGGGGTAATTGCCCTCAAATTTTGAGTAATTCTCTCCCAGTTTTGGGTAATCCTCCTCAAATTTTCGGTAACTGTCTCCAAATTTCGGGAAATTATCCGCAAACTTTGGGTAATTGCCCCCCCAGTTTTGAGGAGCTATCTCAAAACGATGGACATTTTCTCCAAATTTTGTTAATTGTCCCCGGATTTGGGGTAACTGTCACCAAATTTTGAGTCATTTTCACAAGATTTCTTATCGTTTTCATCGAATTTTGTATAATTGTCCCCAAATTAGGGTCACTTTCCTGAAATTTAGAGTAATTGTGCTCATAGGTTTGGTAACGGCCGCAAAATGTGGAGCATTCTCTCAAAATGTTGGGCAACCGTCTCCCACTGTTGGGTTATTGTCCCTAAAATTCTTGTAGTTTGCCACGCATTTTGCGTAATTGTCACCAGATTTTGAATAATCCTTATGAAATTTGGGGTAACTGCCTCCAAATTTGGGGTAATTTTGCCAAAATTTGTGTCATTCTCTCCATATTTCAGGTAATTGTGGCCAAAAATTTGTGGTAATTGTCGGCAAAATGTTGGGTAATTTGCCACAAATTTTGAGAAATTGTCCCAAAGTCTTGGGAAATTGCCTCCAAATTTTGAGTAATTGTCCCAAATCCTCTTGTAATAGTCCCCGGGTTGAGGGTAAGTGCGCCCGAGTTTATGGGAGTTGTCTCAGAAATTTGAGTAAATGTCCCCAAATATCTTGTCATTTTCCTCAAATTTTGTGCAGATGTCCCAGACTTTCTCTAATTATCCCCAAATGTGGGGTAATTGTCCTCCAATTTTAAGTAATTGCCACAACATTTCTTACGATTTTACCTCGATTTTTGTATAATTGTCCCCAGTCTCGGGTAATTTTCTTCAAGTTTAGAGTAAATGTCTGCAGATTTGGGGTATTTGCCGGCAAAATCTGGACAGTCGTCTGAAAATCAGGCATAATTTTCCACCAATTTTGTGTAATTGTCCCCAAATCTTGCATCATTTTCTCCAAACCCTGGGTCATTTCCCCCAAATCGAGGTAAATGTCAGACTATTTTGAGTAATCTTCTCCAAATGTTGGGCAATTGTCTCCCAGTTTGGGGTAATTGTCTCAAACTCTTGGGGAATTGTCCTCCAATTTTAGGCAATTGTCCACAAACTTTGAGGAATTATCTCCAGATTTTGGGTAAGTGTCCAAAAATTGGAGTTGGGTGTCGGGTTAGTGTTTTATGGTTAGGGTTAGGGTGTTGTCTCCACATTTGGGGTAATTGTCCCCAAATTTGGGTAATTGTCCCCAGATTTTAAGTCATTTCCTCCAAACTTGGAGTCATTACTGCCAAGTATTCAGTAATTGTGCACAAATTTGAAATAACTGCCTAAAAACTTGTAGTAATCGTCGCCCGCCAGGTTTTGAGTCATTAGCCCCAGATTTGTAATAATCGTCGCAAATTGTTGAGGCGTTTTGCCAAATTCTTAGGCATTGTCTCAAAATTGTGTGTATCTTCCCACAAATTTTGTGTCATTTTCCCGAAAATTTGTGTAATTGTCACAAATTCACGGTAACTGTAACCAAATTTTGAGTAATTGTCTTCTAATTTGTCTCAAAGTTATGGGCAATGGTGATTCAAGTCATTAAAATCTTCCACAAGTTTCGTGTATTTGTCTCTACAGTTTTGATAGTTGTGTTCCTACGGAGGGAAATTGTCACCAAACGTTGGGTAATTGACCCCAAATTCTAAGTAATTGTCTCCAATTTTGGCGTAATTGTCTCCAAACGGTGTGTCGTTTTCGACAAATGTTGGGGAAATTGTCCCTAAATAGGGGGTCATTTTGCCCCAATTTTTAGTAATTGTCCCCAAATGTTCTGTCGTTTTCCCAAATTTCAGCAATTGTCTCCAAATTTGGGTAATTGTCCCCAAATCCTGAGTAACTGTCTCCAAATTTGGGGTAATTGGCCCAACATGTCTAATAATTTTCCTCAAATTTGGTGTATTTGTCCCCAAATGGTGGATAATTGTCCCCAAATATCGGATAATTTTCACCCGATTTGGGGTTATTGCCTCAAAATTTTAGGTAAGTTTGCCCATATTTTTATTATTTGTAACCCCCTGGTTGGGTAATTGTCACCAAATTTTGAGTACTTTTTCCCAAATTTTGAGTCATTCTCTCCAAATTTGGGGTAATTGCCCTCAAATTTTGAGTCATTCTCTCCCAATTTTGGATAATCCTCCTCAAATTTTCGGTAACTTTCTCCAAATCTCGGGAAATTATCCGCAAACTTCGGGTAATTTCCCTACCCAGTTTTGAGGAGCTATCTCAAAACGATGGACATTTTCTCCAAATTTTGTTAATTGTCGCCGGATTTGGGGTAACTGTCACCAAATTTTGAGTCATTTTCACAAGATTTCTTGTCGTTTTCATCGAATTTTGTATAATTGTCCCCAAATTAGGGTCCCTTTCCTGAAATTTAGAGTAATTGTGCTCATAGGTTTGGTAACGGCCGCAAAATGTGGAGCATTCTCTCAAAATGTTGGGCAACCGTCTCCCACTGTTGGGTAATTGTCCCTAAAATTCTTGTAGTTTGCCATGCATTTTGCGTAATTGTCACCAGATTTTGAATAATCCTTATGAAATTTGGGGTAACTGCCTCCAAATTTGGGGTAATTTTGCCAAAATTTGTGTCATTCTCTCCATATTTCAGATAATTGTGGCCAAAAATGTGTGGTAATTGTCGGCAAAATTTTGAGTAATTTACCACAAATTTTGAGAAATTGTCCCAAAGTCTTGGGAAATTGCCTCCAAATTTTGAGTAATTGTCCCAAATCCTCTTGTAATAGTCCCCGGGTTTAGGGTAAGTGTGCGACCGGGTTTATGGGAGTTGTCTCAGTATTTTGAGTAACTGCCCCCAAATATCTTGTCATTTTCCTCAAATTTTGTGCAGATGTCCCAGACTTTCTCTAATTATCCCCAAATGTGGGGTAATTGTCCTCCAGTTTTAAGTAATTGCCACAACAGTTCTTACGATTTTACCTCGATTTTTGTAGAATTGTCCCCAGTCTCGGGTAATTTTCCTCAAGTTTAGAGTAAATGTCTGCAGATTTGGGGTATTTGCCAGCAAAATCTTTACAGTCGTCTCAGAATCAGGTGTAATTTTCAACAAATTTTGTGTAATTGTCCCCAAATCTTGCATCATTTTCTCCAAACCCTGGGTCATTTCCCCCAAATCGAGGTAAATGTCAGATTGTTTTGAGTCATGTTCTCCAAATATTGGGAAATTGTTTCCCAGTTTTGGGTAATTGTCTCAAACTCTTGGGTAATTGTCCTCCATTTTTACGCAATTGTCCACAAACTTTGAGGAATTATCTCCAGATTTTGGGTAAGTGTCCAAAAATTGGAGTTGGGTGTCGGGTTAGTGTTTTATGGTTAGGGTTAGGGTGTTGTCTCCACATTTGGGGTAATTGTCCCCAAATTTGGGTAATTGTCCCCAGATTTTAAGTCATTTCCTCCAAACTTGGAGTCATTACTGCCAAGTATTCAGTAATTGTGCACAAATTTGAAATAACTGCCTAAAAACTTGTAGTAATCGTCGCCCGCCAGGTTTTGAGTCATTAGCCCCAGATTTGTAATAATCGTCGCAAATTGTTGAGGCGTTTTGCCAAATTCTTAGGCATTGTCTCAAAATTGTGTGTATCTTCCCACAAATTTTGTGTCATTTTCCCGAAAATTTGTGTAATTGTCACAAATTCACGGTAACTGTAACCAAATTTTGAGTAATTGTCTTCTAATTTGTCTCAAAGTTATGGGCAATGGTGATTCAAGTCATTAAAATCTTCCACAAGTTTCGTGTATTTGTCTCTACAGTTTTGATAGTTGTGTTCCTACGGAGGGAAATTGTCACCAAACGTTGGGTAATTGACCCCAAATTCTAAGTAATTGTCTCCAATTTTGGCGTAATTGTCTCCAAACGGTGTGTCGTTTTCGACAAATGTTGGGGAAATTGTCCCTAAATAGGGGGTCATTTTGCCCCAATTTTTAGTAATTGTCCCCAAATGTTCTGTCGTTTTCCCAAATTTCAGCAATTGTCTCCAAATTTGGGTAATTGTCCCCAAATCCTGAGTAACTGTCTCCAAATTTGGGGTAATTGGCCCAACATGTCTAATAATTTTCCTCAAATTTGGTGTATTTGTCCCCAAATGGTGGATAATTGTCCCCAAATATCGGATAATTTTCACCCGATTTGGGGTTATTGCCTCAAAATTTTAGGTAAGTTTGCCCATATTTTTATTATTTGTAACCCCCTGGTTGGGTAATTGTCACCAAATTTTGAGTACTTTTTCCCAAATTTTGAGTCATTCTCTCCAAATTTGGGGTAATTGCCCTCAAATTTTGAGTCATTCTCTCCCAATTTTGGATAATCCTCCTCAAATTTTCGGTAACTTTCTCCAAATCTCGGGAAATTATCCGCAAACTTCGGGTAATTTCCCTACCCAGTTTTGAGGAGCTATCTCAAAACGATGGACATTTTCTCCAAATTTTGTTAATTGTCGCCGGATTTGGGGTAACTGTCACCAAATTTTGAGTCATTTTCACAAGATTTCTTGTCGTTTTCATCGAATTTTGTATAATTGTCCCCAAATTAGGGTCCCTTTCCTGAAATTTAGAGTAATTGTGCTCATAGGTTTGGTAACGGCCGCAAAATGTGGAGCATTCTCTCAAAATGTTGGGCAACCGTCTCCCACTGTTGGGTAATTGTCCCTAAAATTCTTGTAGTTTGCCATGCATTTTGCGTAATTGTCACCAGATTTTGAATAATCCTTATGAAATTTGGGGTAACTGCCTCCAAATTTGGGGTAATTTTGCCAAAATTTGTGTCATTCTCTCCATATTTCAGATAATTGTGGCCAAAAATGTGTGGTAATTGTCGGCAAAATTTTGAGTAATTTACCACAAATTTTGAGAAATTGTCCCAAAGTCTTGGGAAATTGCCTCCAAATTTTGAGTAATTGTCCCAAATACTCTTGTAATAGTCCCCGGGTTTAGGGTAAGTGTGCGACCGGGTTTATGGGAGTTGTCTCAGTATTTTGAGTAACTGCCCCCAAATATCTTGTCATTTTCCTCAAATTTTGTGCAGATGTCCCAGACTTTCTCTAATTATCCCCAAATGTGGGGTAATTGTCCTCCAGTTTTAAGTAATTGCCACAACAGTTCTTACGATTTTACCTCGATTTTTGTAGAATTGTCCCCAGTCTCGGGTAATTTTCCTCAAGTTTAGAGTAAATGTCTGCAGATTTGGGGTATTTGCCAGCAAAATCTTTACAGTCGTCTCAGAATCAGGTGTAATTTTCAACAAATTTTGTGTAATTGTCCCCAAATCTTGCATCATTTTCTCCAAACCCTGGGTCATTTCCCCCAAATCGAGGTAAATGTCAGATTGTTTTGAGTCATGTTCTCCAAATATTGGGAAATTGTTTCCCAGTTTGGGGTAATTGTCTCAAACTCTTGGGTAATTGTCCTCCATTTTTACGCAATTGTCCACAAACTTTGAGGAATTATCTCCAGATTTTGGGTAAGTGTCCAAAAATTGGAATTGGGTTTCAGGTTAGTGTTTTATGGTTAGGGTTAGGGTGTTGTCTCCACATTTAGGGTAATTGTCCCCAAATTTGGGTAATTGTCCCCAGATTATAAGTCATTTCCTCCAAACTTGGGGTAATTACGCCCAAGTTTTCAGTAATTGTGCACAAATTTGAAATAACTGCCTAAAAACTTGTAGTAATCGTCGCCCGCCAGGTTTTGAGTCATTAGCCCCAGATTTGTAATAATCGTCGCAAACTGTTGAGGCTTTTTGCCAAATTCTTAGGCATTGTCTCAAAATTGTGTGTATCTTCCCACAAATTTTGTGTCATTTTCCCGAAAATTTGTGTAATTGTCACAAATTCACGGTAACTGTAACCAAATTTTGAGTAATTGTCTTCTAATTTGTCTCAAAGTTATGGGCAATGGTGATTCAAGTCATTAAAATCTTCCACAAGTTTCGTGTATTTGTCTCTACAGTTTTGATAGTTGTGTTCCTACGGAGGGAAATTGTCACCAGACGTTGGGTAATTGACCCCAAATTCTAAGTAATTGTCTCCAATTTTTGCGTAATTGTCTCCAAACGGTGTGTCGTTTTCGACAAATGTTGGGGAAATTGTCCCTTAATAGGGGGTCATTTTGCCCCAATTTTTAGTAATTGTCCCCAAATTTTCTGTCGTTTTCTCAAATTTCAGCAATTGTCTCCAAATTTGGGTCATTGTCCCCAAATCCTGAGTAACTGTCTCCAAATTTTGGGTAATTGGCCCAACATGTCTAATAATTTTCCTCAAATTTGGTGAATTTGTCCCGAAATGGTGGATAATTGTCCCCAAATGTCGGATAACTTTCTCCCGATTTGGGGTTATTGCCTCAAAATTTTTGGTAAATTTGCTCACATTTTTAGTAATTGTAACCCCCTGGTTGGGTAATTGTCACCAAATCTTGAGTACTTTTTCCCAAATTTTGAGTCATTCTCTCCAAATTTGGGGTAATTGCTCTCAAATTTTGAGTAATTCTCTCAAAATTTTGGGTAATCCTCCTCAAATTTTCGGTAACTGTCTCCAAATTTCGGGAAATTATCCACAAACTTCGGGTAATTGCCCCCCCAGTTTTGAGGAGCTATCACAAAACATGGACGTTTTCTCCAAATTTTGTTAATTGTCCCCGGATTTGGGGTAACTGTCACCAAATTTTGAGTCATTTTCACAAGATTTCTTATCATTTTCATCGAATTTTGTATCATTGTGCCAAATTAGGGTCCCTTTCCTGAAATTTAGAGTAATTGTGCTCATAGGTTTGGTAACGGCCGCAAAATGTGGAGCATTCTCTCAAAATGTTTGGCAACCATCTCCCACTGTTGGGTAATTGTCCCGAAAGTTCTTGTAGTTTGCCAGGCATTTTGCGTAATTGTCACCAGATTTTGAATAATCCTTATGAAATTTGGGGTAACTGCCTCCAAATTTGGGGTAATTTTGCCACAATTTGTGTAATTCTCTCCATATTTCAGGGAATTGTGGCCAAAAATTTGTGGTAATTGTCGTCAAAATATTGGGTAATTTGCCACAAATCTTGAGAAATTGTCCCAAAGTCTTGGGAAATTGCCTCCAAATTTTGAGTAATTTTCCCAAATCCTCTTGTAATAGTCCCCGGGTTGAGGGTAAGTGCACCCGAGTTTATGGGAGTTGTCTCAGAATTTTGAGTAACTGTCCCCAAATATCTTGTCATTTTCCTCAAATTTTGTGCAGATATCCCAGACTTTCTCTAATTATCCCCAAATGTGGGGTAATTGTCCTCCAATTTTAAGTAATTGCCACAACATTTCTTACCATTTTACCTCGATTTTTGTATAATTGTCCCCAGTCTCGGGTAATTTTCCTCAAGTTTAGAGTAAATGTCTGCAGATTTGGGGTATTTGCCAGCAAAATCTGCACAGTCGTCTCAAAATCAGGCGTAATTTTCCACTAATTATGTGTAATTGTCCCCAAATCTTGCATCATTTTCTCCAAACCCTGGGTCATTTCCCCCAAATCGAGGTAAATGTCAGACTATTTTGAGTCATGTTCTCCAAATGTTGGGCAATTGTCTCCCAGTTTGGGGTAATTGTCTCAAACTCTTGGGGAATTGTCCTCCAATTTTACGCAATTGTCCACAAAATTTCAGGAATTATCTCCAGATTTTGGGTAAGTGTCCAAAAATTGAAGTTGGGTTTCGGGTTAGTGTTTTATGGTTAGGGTTAGGGTGTTGTCTCCACATTTGGGGTAATTGTCCCCAAATTTGGGTAATTGTCCCCAGATTTTAAGTAATTTCCTCCAAACTTGGGGTCATTACTCCCAAGTTTTCAGTAATTGTGCACAAGTTTGAAATAACTGCCTAAAAACTTCTAGTAATGGTCGCCCGCCAGGTTTTGAGTCATTAGCCCCAGATTTGTAATAATCGTCGAAAATTGTTGAGGCGTTTTGCCAAATTCTTAGGCATTGTCTCAAAATTGTGTGTATCTTCCCACAAATTTTGTGTCATTTTCCCGACAATTTGTGTAATTGTCCCAAATTCTCGGTAACTGTAACCAAATTTTGAGTAATTGTCTTCTAATTTGTCTCAAAGTTATGGGCAATGGTGATTCAAGTCATTAAAATCTTCCACAAGTTTCATGTATTTGTCTCTACAGTTTTGATAGTTGTGTTCCTGCGGAGGGAAACTGTCACCAAACGTTGGGTAATTGACCCCAAATTCTAAGTAATTGTCTCCAATTTTGGCGTAATTGTCTCCAAACGGTGTGTCATTTTCGACAAATGTTGGGAAATTTTCCCTAAACAGGGGGTCATTTTGCCCCAATTTTTAGTAATTGTCCCCAAATGTTCTGTCGTTTTCCCAAATTTCAGCAATTGTCTCCAAATTTGGGTAATTGTCCCCAAATCCTGAGTAACTGTCTCCAAATTTGGGGTAATTGGCCCAACATGTCTAATAATTTTCCTCAAATTTGGTGTATTTGTCCCAAAATGGTGGATAATTGTCCCCAAATGTCGGATAATTTTCACCCGATTTGGGGTTATTGCCTCAAAATTTTAGGTAAGTTTGCTCACATTTTTAGTAATTGTAACCCCCTGGTTGGGTAATTGTCACCAAATTTTGAGTACTTTTTCCCAAATTTTGAGTCATTCTCTCCAAATTTGGGGTAATTGCCCTCAAATTGTGAGTAATTCTCTCCCAATTTTGGATAATCCTCCTCAAATTTTCGGTAACTGTCTCCAAATTTCGGGAAATTATCCGCAAACTTCGGGTAATTGCCCCCCCAGTTTTGAGGAGCTATCTCAAAACGATGGACATTTTCTCCAAATTTTCTTAATTGTCGCTGGATTTGGGGTAACTGTCACCAAATTTTGAGTCATTTTCACAAGATTTCTTATCGTTTTCATCGAATTTTGTATAATTGTCCCCAAATTAGGGTCACTTTCCTGAAATTTAGAGTAATTGTGCTCATAGGTTTGGTAACGGCCGCAAAATGTGGAGCATTCTCTCAAAATGTTGGGCAACCGTCTCCCACTGTTGGGTAATTGTCCCTAAAATTCTTGTAGTTTTCCATGCATTTTGCGTAATTGTCACCAGATTTTGAATAATCCCTATGAAATTTGGGGTAACTGCCTCCAAATTTTGGGTAATTTTGCCACAATTTGTGTAATTCTCTCCATATTTCAGGTAATTGTGGCCAAAAATTTGTGGTAATTGTCAGCAAAATGTTGGGCAATTTGCCACAAATTTTGAGAATTGTCCCAAAGTCTTGGGAAATTGCCTCCAAATTTTGAGTAATTTTCCCAAATCCTCTTGTAATAGTCCCCGGGTTTAGGGTAAATGCGCCCGAGTTTATGGGAGTTGTCTCAGAATTTTGAGTAACTGTCCCCAAATATCTTGTCATTTTCCTCAAATTTTGTGCAGATGTCCCAGACTTTCTCTAATTATCCCCAAATGTGGGGTATTTGTCCTCCAATTTTAAGTAATTGCCACAACATTTCTTACGATTTTACCTCGATTTTTGTATAATTGTCCCCAGTCTCGGGTAATTTTCCTCAAGTTTAGAGTAAATGTCTGCAGATTTGGGGTATTTGCCAGCAAAATCTGGAGAGTCGTCTCCAAATCAGGCGTAATTTTCGACCAATTTTGTGTAATTGTCCCCAAATCTTGCATCATTTTCTCCAAAACCTGGGTCATTTCCCCCAAATCGAGGTAAATGTCAGACTATTTTGAGTCATGTTCTCCAAATGTTGGGCAATTGTCTCCCAGTTTGGGGTAATTGTCTCAAACTCTTGGGGAATTGTCCTCCAATTTTAGGCAATTGTCCACAAACTTTGAGGAATTATCTCCAGATTTTGGGTATGTGTCCAAAAATTGGAGTTGGGTTTCGGGTTAGTGTTTTATGGTTAGGGGTAGGGTGTTGTCTCCACATTTGGGGTAATTGTCCCCAAATTTGGGTAATTGTCCCCAGATTTTAAGTCATTTCCTCCAAACTTGGTATCATTACTCCCAAGTTTTCAGTAATTGTGCACAAATCTGAAATAACTGCCTAAAAACTTCTAGTAATGGTCGCCCGCCAGGTTTTGAGTCATTAGCCCCAGATTTGTAATAATCGTCGAAAATTGTTGAGGCGTTTTGCCAAATTCTTAGGCATTGTCTCAAAATTGTGTGTATCTTCCCACAAATTTTGTGTCATTTTCCCCAAAATTTGTGTAATTGTCCCAAATTCTCGGTAGCTGTAACCAAATTTGGAGTAATTGTCTTCTATTTTGTCTCAAAGTTATGGGCAATGGTGATTCAAGTCATTAAAATCTTCCACATGTTTCGTGTATTTGTCTCTACAGTTTGATAGTTGTGTTCCTACGGAGGGAAATTGTCACCAAACGTTGGGTAATTGACCCCAAATTCTAAGTAATTGTCTCCAATTTTTGCGTAATTGTCTCCAAACGGTGTGTCGTTTTCGACAAATGTTGGGGAAATTGTCCCTTAATAGGGGGTCATTTTGCCCCAATTTTTAGTAATTGTCACCAAATGTTCTGTCGTTTTCCCAAATTTCAGCAATTGTCTCCAAATTTGGGTAATTGTCCCCAAATCCTGAGTAACTGTCTCCAAATTTTGGGTAATTGGCCCAACATGTCTAATAATTTTCCTCAAATTTGATGTATTTGTCCCCAAATGGTGCATAATTGCCCCCAAATGTCGCATAATTTCCACCCGATTTGGGGTTATTGCCTCAAAATTATAGGTAAGTTTGCTCACATTTTTAGTAATTGTCCCCAACCACCCCTTATTGAGTAATTGTCAGCAAATTTTGAGTACTTTTTCCCATATTTTGAGTCATTCTCTCCAAATTTGGGGTAATTGCCCTCAAATGTTGAGTCATTCTCTCCCAATTTTGTGTAATCCTCCTCCAATTTGAGGTAACTCTCTCCAAATTTCGGGAAATTATCTGCAAACTTCGGGTAATTGCCCCCCCAGTTTTGAGGAGCTATCTCAAAACGATGGACATTTTCTCCAAATTTTGTTAATTGTCGCCGGATTTGGGGTAACTGTCACCAAATTTTGAGTCATTTTCACAAGATTTCTTATCGTTTTCATCAAATTTTGTATAATTGTCCCCAAATTAGGGTCCCTTTCCTGAAATTTAGAGTAATTGTGCTCATAGGTTTGGTAATGTCCGCAAAATGTGGAGCATTCTCTCAAAATGTTGGGCAACCGTCTCCCACTCTTGGGTAATTGTCCCTAAAATTCTTGTAGTTTGCCACGCATTTTGCGTAATTGTCACCAGATTTTGACTAATCCTTATGAAATTTGGGGTAACTGCCTCCAAATTTGGGGTAATTTTGCCACAATTTGTGTCATTCTCTCCATATTTCAGGTAATTGTGGCCAAAAATTTGTGGTAATTTTCGGCAAAATGTTGGGTAATTTGCCACAAATCTTGAGAAATTGTCCTAACGTCATGGGAAATTGCCTCCAAATTTTGAGTAATTTTCCCAAATCTTCTTGTAATAGTCCCCGGGTTGAGGGTAAGTGCGCCCGAGTTTATGGGAGTTGTCTCAGAATTTTGAGTAACTGTCCCCAAATATCGTGTAATTTTCCTCAAATTTTGTGCAGATGTCCCAGGCTTTCTCTAATTATCCCCAAATGTGGGGTAATTGTCCTCCAATTTTAAGTAATTGCCACAACATTTCTTACGATTTTACCTCGATTTTTGTATAATTGTCCCCAGTCTCGGGTAATTTTCCTCAAGTTTAGAGTAAATGTCTGCAGATTTGGGGTATTTGCCAGCAAAATCTGGACAGTCGTCTCAAAATCAGGCGTAATTTTCCACCAGTTTTGTGTAATTGTCCCCAAATCTTGCATCATTTTCTCCAAACCCTGGGTCATTTCCCCCAAATCGAGGTAAATGTCAGACTGTTTTGAGTAATGTTCTCGAAATGTTGGGCAATTGTCTCCCAGTTTGGGGTAATTGTCTCAAACTCTTGGGGAATTGTCCTCCAATTTTACGCAATTGTCCACAAACTTTGAGGAATTATCTCCAGATTTTGGGTAAGAGTCCAAAAATTGGAGTTGGGTTTCGGGTTAGTGTTTTATGGTTAGGGTGTTGTCTCCACATTTGGGGTAATTGTCCCCAAATTTGGGTAATTGTCCCCAGATTTTAAGTAATTTCCTCCAAACCTTGGGTAATTACTCCCAAGTATTCAGTAATTGTGCACAAATTTGAAATAACTGCCTAAAAACTTCTAGTAATGGTCGCCCGCCAGGTTTTGAGTCATTAGCCCCAGGCTTGTAATAATCGTCACAAATTGTTGAGGCGTTTTGCCAAATTCTTAGGCATTGTCTCAAAATTGTGTGTATATTCCCACAAATTTTGTGTCATTTTCCCCAAAATTTGTGTAATTGTCCCAAATTCTCGGTAACTGTAACCAAATTTTGAGAAATTGTCTTCTAATTTGTCTCAAAGTTATGGGCAATGGTGATTCAAGTCATTAAAATCTTCCACAAGTTTCGTGTATTTGTCTCTACAGTTTTGATAGTTGTGTTCCTACGGAGGGAAATTGTCACCAAACGTTGGGTAATTGACCCCAAATTCTAAGTAATTGTCTCCAATTTTGGCGTAATTGTCTCCAAACGGTGTGTCCTTTTCGACAAATGTTGGGGATATTGTCCCTAAATAGGGGGTCATTTTGCCCCAATTTTTAGTAATTGTCCCCAAATTTTCTGTTGTTTTCCCAGGTTTAAGCAATTGTCTCCAAATGTGGGTAATTGTCCCCAAATCCTGAGTAACTGTCTCCAAATTTTGGGTAATTGGCCCAACATGTCTAATAATTTTCCTCAAATTTGGTGAATTTGTCCCCAAATGGTGGATAATTGTCCCCAAATGTCGGATAATTTTCACCCGATTTGGGGTTATTGCCTCAAAATTTTAGGTAAGTTTGCCCACATCTTTAGTAATTGTCCCCCCCTTGTTGGGTATTTGTCACCAAATTTTGAGTACTTTTCCCCAAATTTTGAGTCATTCTCTCCAAATTTGGGGTAATTGCCCTCAAATTTTGAGTAATTCTCTCCCAGTTTTGGGTAATCCTCCTCAAATTTTCGGTAACTGTCTCCAAATTTCGGGAAATTATCCGCAAACTTTGGGTAATTGCCCCCCCAGTTTTGAGGAGCTATCTCAAAACGATGGACATTTTCTCCAAATTTTGTTAATTGTCGCCGGATTTGGGGTAACTGTCACCAAATTTTGAGTCATTTTCACAAGATTTCTTATCGTTTTCATCGAATTTTGTATAATTGTCCCCAAATTAGGGTCACTTTCCTGAAATTTAGAGTAATTGTGCTCATAGGTTTGGTAACGGCCGCAAAATGTGGAGCATTCTCTCAAAATGTTGGGCAACCGTCTCCCACTGTTGGGTAATTGTCCCTAAAATTCTTGTAGTTTGCCACGCATTTTGCATAATTGTCACCAGATTTTGAATAATCCTTATGAAATTTGGGGTAACTGCCTCCAAATTTGGGGTAATTGTGGCCAAAATGTTGGGTAATTTGCCAGAAATTTTGAGAAATTGTCCCAAAGTCTTGGAAAATTGCCTCCAAATTTTGAGGAATTTTCCCAAATCCTCTTGTAATAGTCCCCGGGTTGAGGGTAAGTGCGCCCGAGTTTATGGGAGTTGTCTCAGAATTTTGAGTAACTGTCCCCAAATATCATGTCATTTTCCTCAAATTTTGTGCAGATGTCCCAGACTTTCTCTAATTATCCCCAAATGTGGGGTAATTGTCCTACAGTTTTAAGTAATTGCCACAATATTTCTTACGATTTTACCTCGATTATTGTATAATTGTTTCCAGTTTCAGGTAATTTTCCTCAAGTTTAGAGTAAATGTCTGCAGATTTGGGGTATTTGCCGGCAAAAACCCCCAAATCGAGGTAAATGTCAGACTATTTTGAGTAATGTTCTCCAGATGTTGGGCAATTGTCTCCCAGTTTGGGGTAATTCTCTCAAACTCTTGGGTATTTGTCCTCCAATTTTAGGCAATTGTCCACAAACTTTGAGGAATTATCTCCAGATTTTGGGTAAGTGTCCAAAAATTGGAGTTGGGTGTCGGGTTAGTGTTTTATGGTTAGGGTTAGGGTGTTGTCTCCACATTTGGGGTAATTGTCCCCAAATTTGGGTAATTGTCCCCAGATTTTAAGTCATTTCCTCCAAACTTGGGGTCATTACTGCCAAGTATTCAGTAATTGTGCACAAATTTGAAATAACTGCCTAAAAACTTGTAGTAATCGTCGCCCGCCAGGTTTTGAGTCATTAGCCCCAGATTTGTAATAATCGTCACAAATTGTTGAGGCGTTTTGCCAAATTCTTAGGCATTGTCTCAAAATTGTGTGTATCTTCCCACAAATTTCGTGTCATTTTCCCCAAAATTCGTGTAATTGTCCCAAATTCTAGGTAACTGTAACCAAATTTTGAGTAATTGTCTTCTAATTTGTCTCAAAGTTATGGGCAATGGTGATTCAAGTCATTAAAATCTTCCACAAGTTTCGTGTATTTGTCTCTACAGTTTTGATAGTTGTGTTCCTACGGAGGGAAATTGTCACCAAACGTTGGGTAATTGACCCCAAATTCTAAGTAATTGTCTCCAATTTTGGCGTAATTGTCTCCAAACGGTGTGTCTTTTTCGACAAATGTTGGGGAAATTGTCCCTAAATAGGGGGTCATTTTGCCCCAATTTTTAGTAATTGTCCCCAAATTTTCTGTCGTTTTCCCAAATTTCAGCAATTGTCTCCAAATTTGGGTAATTGTCCCCAAATCCTGAGTAACTGTCTCCAAATTTTGGGTAATTGGCCCAACATGTCTAATAATTTTCCTCAAATTTGGTGTATTTGTCCCCAAATGGTGGATAATTTTCACCCGATTTGGGGTTATTTTCTCAAAATTTTAGGTAAGTTTGCCCATATTTTCAGTAATTGCAACCCCCTGGTTGGGTAATTGTCACCAAATTTTGAGTACTTTTTCCCAAATTTTGAGTCATTCTCTCCAAATTTGGGGTAATTGCCCTCAAATTTTGAGTAATTCTCTCCCAGTTTTGGGTAATCCTCCTCAAATTTTCGGTAACTGTCTCCAAATTTCGGGAAATTATCCGCAAACTTTGGGTAATTGCCCCCCCAGTTTTGAGGAGCTATCTCAAAACGATGGACATTTTCTCCAAATTTTGTTAATTGTCCCCGGATTTGGGGTAACTGTCACCAAATTTTGAGTCATTTTCACAAGATTTCTTATCGTTTTCATCGAATTTTGTATAATTGTCCCCAAAATTATGGTCACTTTCCTGAAATTTAGAGTAATTGTGCTCATAGTTTTGGTAACGGCTGCAAAATGTGGAGCATTCTCTCAAAATGTTGGGCAACCGTCTCCCACTGTTGGGTAATTGTCCCTAAAATTCTTGTAGTTTGCCACGCATTTTGCGTAATTGTCACCAGATTTTGAATAATCCTTATGAAATTTGGGGTAACTGCCTCCAAATTTGGGGTAATTTTGCCACAATTTGTGTAATTCTCTCCATATTTCAGGGAATTGTGGCCAAGAATTTGTGGTAATTGTCGACAAAATGTTGGGTAATTTGCTACAAATTTTGAGAAATTGTCCCAAAGTCTTGGGAAATTGCCTCCAAATTTTGAGTAATTGTCCCAAATCCTCTTGTAATAGTCCCCGGGTTTAGGGTAAGTGCGCCCGAGTTTATGGGAGTTGTCTCAGAATTTTGAGTAACTGTCCCCAAAGATCTTGTAATTTTCCTCAAATTTTGTGCAGATGTCCCAGACCTTCTCTAATTATCCCCAAATGTGGGGTAATTGTCCTCCAATTTTAAGTAATTGCCACAACATTTCTTACGATATTACCTCGATTTTTGTATAATTGTTCCCAGTCTCGGGTAATTTTCCTCAAGTTTAGAGTAAATGTCTGCCGATTTGGGGTATTTGCCAGCAAAATCTGGACAGTCATCTCCAAATCAGGCGTAATTTTCCACCAATTTTGTGTAAATGTCCCCAAATCTTGCATCATTTTCTCCAAACCCTGGGTCATTTCCCCCAAATCGAGGTAAATGTCAGACTATTTTAAGTAATCTTCTCCAAATGTTGGGCAATTGTCTCCCAGTTTGGGGTAATTGTCTCAAACTCTTGGGTAATTGTCCTCCAATTTTACGCAATTGTCCACAAACTTTGAGGAATTCTCTCCAGATTTTGGGTAAGTGTCCAAAAATTGGAGTAGGTTTGGGGTTAGTGTTTTATGGTTAGGGTTAGGGTGTTGTCTCCACATTTGGGGTAATTGTCCCCAAATTTGGGTAATTGTCCCCAGATTTTAAGTAATTTCCTCCAAACTTGGGGTCATTACTCCCCAATTACTCAGTAATTGTGCACAAATTTGAAATAACTGCCTAAAAACTTCTAGTAATCGTCGCCCACCAGGTTTTGAGTCATTAGCCCCAGATTTGTAATAATCGTCGCAAATTGTTGAGGCGTTTTGCCAAATTCTTAGGCATTGTCTCAAAATTGTGTGTATCTTCCCACAAATTTTGTGTCATTTTCCCGAAAAATTGTGTAATTGTCCCAAATTCTCGGTAACTGTAACCAAATTTGGAGTAATTGTCTTCTAATTTGTCTCAAAGTTATGGGCAATGGTGATTCAAGTCATTAAAATCTTCCACAAGTTTCGTGTATTTGTCTCTACAGTTTTGATAGTTGTGTTCCTGCGGAGGGAAATTGTCACCAAACGTTGGGTAATTGACCCCAAATTCTAAGTAATTGTCTCCAATTTTGGCATAATTGTCTCCAAGTGGTGTGTCGTTTTTGACAAATGTTGGGGAAATTGTCCCTAAATAGGGGGTCATTTTGCCCCAATTTTTAGTAATTGTCCCCAAATTTTCTGTCGTTTTCTCAAATTTCAGCAATTGTCTCCAAATGTGGGTAATTGTCCCCAAATCCTGAGTAACTGTCTCCAAACTTTGGGTAATTGGCCCAACATGTCTAATAATTTTCCTCAAATTTGGTGCATTTGTCCCCAAATGGTGGATAATTGTCCCCAAATGTCGGATAATTTTCACCCGATTTGGGGTTATTGCCTCAAATATTTAGGTAAGTTTGCTCACATTTTTAGTAATTGTAACCCCCTGGTTGGGTAACTGTCACCAAATTTTGAGTCCTTTTTCTCAAATGTTAAGTCTTTCTCTCCAAATTTGGGGTAATTGCCCTCAAATTTTGAGTAATTCTCTCCGGATTTTGGGTAATCCTCCTCAAATTTTCGGTAACTGTCTCCAAATTGCGGGAAATTATCCGCAAACTTCGGGTAATTGCCCCCCCAGTTTTGAGGAGCTCTCTCAAAACGATGGACATTTTCTCCAAATTTTGTTAATTGTCCCCGGATTTGGGGTAACTGTCACCAAATTTTGAGTCATTTTCACAAGATTTCTTATCGTTTTCATCGAATTTTGTATAATTGTCCCCAAAATTATGGTCACTTTCCTGAAATTTAGAGTAATTGTGCTCATAGGTTTGGTAACGGCTGCAAAATGTGGAGCATTCTCTCAAAATGTTGGGCAACCGTCTCCCACTGTTGGGTAATTGTCCCTAAAATTCTTGTAGTTTGCCACGCATTTTGCGTAATTGTCACCAGATTTTGAATAATCCTTATGAAATTTGGGGTAACTGCCTCCAAATTTGGGGTAATTTTGCCACAATTTGTGTAATTCTCTCCATATTTCAGGGAATTGTGGCCAAAAATTTGTGGTAATTGTCGGCAAAATGTTGGGTAATTTGCCACAAATTTTGAGAAATTGTCCCAAAGTCTTGGGAAATTGCCTCCAAATTTTGAGTAATTTTCCCAAATCCTCTTGTAATAGTCCCCGGGTTTAGGGTAAGTGCGCCCGAGTTTATGGGAGTTGTCTCAGAATTTTGAGTAACTGTCCCCAAATATCGTGTAATTTTCCTCAAATTTTGTGCAGATGTCCCAGAATTTCTCTAATTATCCCCAAATGTGGGGTAATTGTCCTCCAATTTTAAGTAATTGCCACAACATTTCTTACGATTTTACCTCGATTTTTGCATAATTGTCCCCAGCTCGGGTAATTTTCCTCAAGTTTAAAGTAAATGTCGGCAGATTTGGGGTATTTGCCAGCAAAATCTGGACAGTCGTCTCCAAATCAGGCGTAATTTTCCACCAATTTTGTGTCATTGTCCCCAAATCTTGCATCATTTTCTCCAAACCCTGGGTAATTTCCCCCAAATCGAGGTAAATGTCAGACTATTTTGAGTCATGTTCTCCAAATGTTGGGCAATTGTCTCCCAGTTTGGGGTAATTGTCTCAAACTCTTGGGGAATTGTCCTCCAATTTTACGCAATTGTCCACAAACTTTGAGGAATTCTCTCCAGATTTTGGGTAAGTGTCCAAAAATTGGAGTTGGGTTTGGGGTTAGTGTTTTATGGTTAGGGTTAGGGTGTTGTCTCCACATTTGGGGTAATTGTCCCCAAATTTGGGTAATTGTCCCCAGATTTTAAGTAATTTCCTCCAAACTTGGGGTCATTACTCCCCAATTACTCAGTAATTGTGCACAAATTTGAAATAACTGCCTAAAAGCTTCTAGTAATCATCGCCTGCAAGGTTTTGAGTCATTAGCCCCAGATTTGTAATAATCGTCGCAAATTGTTGAGGCGTTTTGCCAAATTCTTAGGCATTGTCTCAAAATTGTGTGTATCTTACCACAAATTTTGTGTCATTTTCCCGAAAAATTGTGTAATTCTCCCAAATTCTCGGTAACTGTAACCAAATTTGGAGTAATTGTCTTCTAATTTGTCTCAAAGTTATGGGCAATGGTGATTCAAGTCATTAAAATCTTCCACAAGTTTCGTGTATTTGTCTCTACAGTTTTGATAGTTGTGTTCCTACGGAGGGAAATTGTCACCAAACGTTGGGTAATTGACCCCAAATTCTAAGTAATTGTCTCCAATTTTGGCATAATTGTCTCCAAGTGGTGTGTCGTTTTTGACAAATGTTGGGGAAATTGTCCCTAAATAGGGGGTCATTTTGCCCCAATTTTTAGTAATTGTCCCCAAATTTTCTGTCGTTTTCCCAAATTTTAGCAATTGTCTCCAAATGTGGGTAATTGTCCCCAAATCCTGAGTAACTGTCTCCAAATTTTGGGTAATTGGCCCAACATGTCTAATTATTTTCCTCAAATTTGGTGTATTTGCCCCCAAATGGTGGATAATTGTCCCCAAATGTCGGATAATTTTCACCCGATTTGGGGTTATTGCCTCAAAATTTTAGATAAGTTTGCTCACAATTTTAGTAATTGTCCGCCCACCTTATTGGGTAATTGTCACCAAATTTTGAGTACTTTTTCCCAAATTTTGAGTCATTCTCTCCAAATTTGGGGTAATTGCCCTCAAATTGTGAGTAATTCTCTCCCAATTTTGGGTAATCCTCCTCAAATTTTTGGTAACTGTCTCCAAATTGCGGGAAATTATCCGCAAACTTCGGGTAATTGCCCCCCCCAGATTTGAGGAGCTCTCTCAAAACGATGGACGTTTTCTCCAAATTTTGTTAATTGTCCCCGGATTTGGGGTAACTGTCACCAAATTTTGAGTCATTTTCACAAGATTTCTTATCGTTTTCATCGAATTTTGTATAATTGTCCCCAAAATTATGGTCACTTTCCTGAAATTTAGAGTAATTGTGCTCATAGTTTTGGTAACGGCTGCAAAATGTGGAGCATTCTCTCAAAATGTTGGGCAACCGTCTCCCACTGTTGGGTAATTGTCCCTAAAATTCTTGTAGTTTGCCACGCATTTTGCGTAATTGTCACCAGATTTTGAATAATCCTTATGAAATTTGGGGTAACTGCCTCCAAATTTGGGGTAATTTTGCCACAATTTGTGTAATTCTCTCCATATTTCAGGGAATTGTGGCCAAGAATTTGTGGTAATTGTCGACAAAATGTTGGGTAATTTGCTACAAATTTTGAGAAATTGTCCCAAAGTCTTGGGAAATTGCCTCCAAATTTTGAGTAATTGTCCCAAATCCTCTTGTAATAGTCCCCGGGTTTAGGGTAAGTGCGCCCGAGTTTATGGGAGTTGTCTCAGAATTTTGAGTAACTGTCCCCAAATATCTTGTAATTTTCCTCAAATTTTGTGCAGATGTCCCAGACCTTCTCTAATTATCCCCAAATGTGGGGTAATTGTCCTCCAATTTTAAGTAATTGCCACAACATTTCTTACGATTTTACCTCGATTTTTGTATAATTGTTCCCAGTCTCGGGTAATTTTCCTCAAGTTTAGAGTAAATGTCTGCCGATTTGGGGTATTTGCCAGCAAAATCTGGACAGTCATCTCCAAATCAGGCGTAATTTTCCACCAATTTTGTGTAAATGTCCCCAAATCTTGCATCATTTTCTCCAAACCCTGGGTCATTTCCCCCAAATCGAGGTAAATGTCAGACTATTTTAAGTAATCTTCTCCAAATGTTGGGCAATTGTCTCCCAGTTTGGGGTAATTGTCTCAAACTCTTGGGGAATTGTCCTCCAATTTTACGCAATTGTCCACAAACTTTGAGGAATTCTCTCCAGATTTTGGGTAAGTGTCCAAAAATTGGAGTAGGTTTGGGGTTAGTGTTTTATGGTTAGGGTTAGGGTGTTGTCTCCACATTTGGGGTAATTGTCCCCAAATTTGGGTAATTGTCCCCAGATTTTAAGTAATTTCCTCCAAACTTGGGGTCATTACTCCCCAATTACTCTGTAATTGTGCACAAGTTTGAAATGACTGCCTAAAAACTTCTAGTAATCGTCGCCCACCAGGTTTTGAGTCATTAGCCCCAGATTTGTAATAATCGTCGCAAATTGTTGAGGCGTTTTGCCAAATTCTTAGGCATTGTCTCAAAATTGTGTGTATCTTCCCACAAATTTTGTGTCATTTTCCCGAAAAATTGTGTAATTGTCCCAAATTCTCGGTAACTGTAACCAAATTTGGAGTAATTGTCTTCTAATTTGTCTCAAAGTTATGGGCAATGGTGATTCAAGTCATTAAAATCTTCCACAAGTTTCGTGTATTTGTCTCTACAGTTTTGATAGTTGTGTTCCTGCGGAGGGAAATTGTCACCAAACGTTGGGTAATTGACCCCAAATTCTAAGTAATTGTCTCCAATTTTGGCATAATTGTCTCCAAGTGGTGTGTCGTTTTTGACAAATGTTGGGGAAATTGTCCCTAAATAGGGGGTCATTTTGCCCCAATTTTTAGTAATTGTCCCCAAATTTTCTGTCGTTTTCTCAAATTTCAGCAATTGTCTCCAAATGTGGGTAATTGTCCCCAAATCCTGAGTAACTGTCTCCAAACTTTGGGTAATTGGCCCAACATGTCTAATAATTTTCCTCAAATTTGGTGCATTTGTCCCCAAATGGTGGATAATTGTCCCCAAATGTCGGATAATTTTCACCCGATTTGGGGTTATTGCCTCAAATATTTAGGTAAGTTTGCTCACATTTTTAGTAATTGTAACCCCCTGGTTGGGTAACTGTCACCAAATTTTGAGTCCTTTTTCTCAAATGTTAAGTCTTTCTCTCCAAATTTGGGGTAATTGCCCTCAAATTTTGAGTAATTCTCTCCGGATTTTGGGTAATCCTCCTCAAATTTTCGGTAACTGTCTCCAAATTGCGGGAAATTATCCGCAAACTTCGGGTAATTGCCCCCCCAGTTTTGAGGAGCTCTCTCAAAACGATGGACATTTTCTCCAAATTTTGTTAATTGTCCCCGGATTTGGGGTAACTGTCACCAAATTTTGAGTCATTTTCACAAGATTTCTTATCGTTTTCATCGAATTTTGTATAATTGTCCCCAAATTCGGGTCACTTTCCTGAAATTTAGAGTAATTGTGCTCATAGGTTTGGTAACGGCTGCAAAATGTGGAGCATTCTCTCAAAATGTTGGGCAACCGTCTCCCACTGTTGGGTAATTGTCCCTAAAATTCTTGTAGTTTGCCACGCATTTTGCGTAATTGTCACCAGATTTTGAATAATCCTTATGAAATTTGGGGTAACTGCCTCCAAATTTGGGGTAATTTTGCCACAATTTGTGTAATTCTCTCCATATTTCAGGGAATTGTGGCCAAGAATTTGTGGTAATTGTCGACAAAATGTTGGGTAATTTGCCACAAATTTTGAGAAATTGTCCCAAAGTCTTGGGAAATTGCCTCCAAATTTTGAGTAATTGTCCCAAATCCTCTTGTAATAGTCCCCGGGTTTAGGGTAAGTGCGCCCGAGTTTATGGGAGTTGTCTCAGAATTTTGAGTAACTGTCCCCAAATATCTTGTAATTTTCCTCAAATTTTGTGCAGATGTCCCAGACCTTCTCTAATTATCCCCAAATGTGGGGTAATTGTCCTCCAATTTTAAGTAATTGCCACAACATTTCTTACGATTTTACCTCGATTTTTGTATAATTGTTCCCAGTCTCGGGTAATTTTCCTCAAGTTTAGAGTAAATGTCTGCCGATTTGGGGTATTTGCCAGCAAAATCTGGACAGTCATCTCCAAATCAGGCGTAATTTTCCACCAATTTTGTGTAAATGTCCCCAAATCTTGCATCATTTTCTCCAAACCCTGGGTCATTTCCCCCAAATCGAGGTAAATGTCAGACTATTTTAAGTAATCTTCTCCAAATGTTGGGCAATTGTCTCCCAGTTTGGGGTAATTGTCTCAAACTCTTGGGTAATTGTCCTCCAATTTTACGCAATTGTCCACAAACTTTGAGGAATTCTCTCCAGATTTTGGGTAAGTGTCCAAAAATTGGAGTAGGTTTGGGGTTAGTGTTTTATGGTTAGTGTTAGGGTGTTGTCTCCACATTTGGGGTAATTGTCCCCAAATTTGGGTAATTGTCCCCAGATTTTAAGTAATTTCCTCCAAACTTGGGGTCATTACTCCCCAATTACTCTGTAATTGTGCACAAGTTTGAAATGACTGCCTAAAAACTTCTAGTAATCGTCGCCCACCAGGTTTTGAGTCATTAGCCCCAGATTTGTAATAATCGTCGCAAATTGTTGAGGCCTTTTGCCAAATTCTTAGGCATTGTCTCAAAATTGTGTGTATCTTCCCACAAATTTTGTGTCATTTTCCCGAAAAATTGTGTAATTGTCCCAAATTCTCGGTAACTGTAACCAAATTTGGAGTAATTGTCTTCTAATTTGTCTCAAAGTTATGGGCAATGGTGATTCAAGTCATTAAAATCTTCCACAAGTTTCGTGTATTTGTCTCTACAGTTTTGATAGTTGTGTTCCTACGGAGGGAAATTGTCACCAAACGTTGGGTAATTGACCCCAAATTCTAAGTAATTGTCTCCAATTTTGGCATAATTGTCTCCAAACGGTGTGTCATTTTTGACAAATGTTGGGGAAATTGTCCCTAAATAGGGGGTCATTTTGCCCCAATTTTTAGTAATTGTCCCCAAATTTTCTGTCGTTTTCTCAAATTTCAGCAATTGTCTCCAAATGTGGGTAATTGTCCCCAAATCCTGAGTAACTGTCTCCAAACTTTGGGTAATTGGCCCAACATGTCTAATAATTTTCCTCAAATTTGGTGTATTTGTCCCCAAATGGTGGATAATTGTCCCCAAATGTCGGATAATTTTCACCCGATTTGGGGTTATTGCCTCAAATATTTAGGTAAGTTTGCTCACATTTTTAGTAATTGTAACCCCCTGGTTGGGTAACTGTCACCAAATTTTGAGTCCTTTTTCTCAAATGTTAAGTCTTTCTCTCCAAATTTGGGGTAATTGCCCTCAAATTTTGAGTAATTCTCTCCGGATTTTGGGTAATCCTCCTCAAATTTTCGGTAACTGTCTCCAAATTGCGGGAAATTATCCGCAAACTTCGGGTAATTGCCCCCCCAGTTTTGAGGAGCTCTCTCAAAACGATGGACATTTTCTCCAAATTTTGTTAATTGTCCCCGGATTTGGGGTAACTGTCACCAAATTTTGAGTCATTTTCACAAGATTTCTTATCGTTTTCATTGAATTTTGTATAATTGTCCCCAAAATTATGGTCACTTTCCTGAAATTTAGAGTAATTGTGCTCATAGGTTTGGTAACGGCTGCAAAATGTGGAGCATTCTCTCAAAATGTTGGGCAACCGTCTCCCACTGTTGGGTAATTGTCCCTAAAATTCTTGTAGTTTGCCACGCATTTTGCGTAATTGTCACCAGATTTTGAATAATCCTTATGAAATTTGGGGTAACTGCCTCCAAATTTGGGGTAATTTTGCCACAATTTGTGTAATTCTCTCCATATTTCAGGGAATTGTGGCCAAAAATTTGTGGTAATTGTCGGCAAAATGTTGGGTAATTTGCCACAAATTTTGAGAAATTGTCCCAAAGTCTTGGGAAATTGCCTCCAAATTTTGAGTAATTTTCCCAAATCCTCTTGTAATAGTCCCCGGGTTTAGGGTAAGTGCGCCCGAGTTTATGGGAGTTGTCTCAGAATTTTGAGTAACTGCCCCCAAATATCGTGTAATTTTCCTCAAATTTTGTGCAGATGTCCCAGACTTTCTCTAATTATCCCCAAATGTGGGGTAATTGTCCTCCAATTTTAAGTAATTGCCACAACATTTCTTACGATTTTACCTCTATTTTTGCATAATTGTCCCCAGCTCGGGTAATTTTCCTCAAGTTTAAAGTAAATGTCTGCAGATTTGGGGTATTTGCCAGCAAAATCTGGACAGTCGTCTCCAAATCAGGCATAATTTTCCACCAATTTTGTGTCATTGTCCCCAAATCTTGCATCATTTTCTCCAAACCCTGGGTAATTTCCCCCAAATCGAGGTAAATGTCAGACTATTTTGAGTCATGTTCTCCAATTGTTGGGCAATTGTCTCCCAGTTTGGGGTAATTGTCTCAAACTCTTGGGGAATTGTCCTCCAATTTTACGCAATTGTCCACAAACTTTGAGGAATTCTCTCCAGATTTTGGGTAAGTGTCCAAAAATTGGAGTTGGGTTTGGGGTTAGTGTTTTATGGTTAGGGTTAGGGTGTTGTCTCCACATTTGGGGTAATTGTCCCCAAATTTGGGTAATTGTCCCCAGATTTTAAGTAATTTCCTCCAAACTTGGGGTCATTACTCCCCAATTACTCAGTAATTGTGCACAAATTTGAAATAACTGCCTAAAAGCTTCTAGTAATCATCGCCTGCAAGGTTTTGAGTCATTAGCCCCAGATTTGTAATAATCGTCGCAAATTGTTGAGGCGTTTTGCCAAATTCTTAGGCATTGTCTCAAAATTGTGTGTATCTTCCCACAAATTTTGTGTCATTTTCCCGAAAAATTGTGTAATTGTCCCAAATTCTCGGTAACTGTAACCAAATTTGGAGTAATTGTCTTCTAATTTGTCTCAAAGTTATGGGCAATGGTGATTCAAGTCATTAAAATCTTCCACAAGT
Source organism: Clamator glandarius (assembly GCA_033459285.1). Classification (NCBI taxonomy): domain Eukaryota; kingdom Metazoa; phylum Chordata; class Aves; order Cuculiformes; family Cuculidae; genus Clamator; species Clamator glandarius. The sequence continues at coordinate 160,973 of JAUNZM010000158.1, forward strand.
TTCGTGTATTTGTCTCTACAGTTTTGATAGTTGTGTTCCTACGGAGGGAAATTGTCACCAAACGTTGGGTAATTGACCCCAAATTCTAAGTAATTGTCTCCAATTTTGGCATAATTGTCTCCAAGTGGTGTGTCGTTTTTGACAAATGTTGGGGAAATTGTCCCTAAATAGGGGGTCATTTTGCCCCAATTTTTAGTAATTGTCCCCAAATTTTCTGTCGTTTTCCCAAATTTTAGCAATTGTCTCCAAATGTGGGTAATTGTCCCCAAATCCTGAGTAACTGTCTCCAAATTTTGGGTAATTGGCCCAACATGTCTAATAATTTTCCTCAAATTTGGTGTATTTGTCCCCATATGGTGGATAATTGTCCCCAAATGTCGGATAATTTTCACCCGATTTGGTGTTATTGCCTCAAATATTTAGGTAAGTTTGCTCACATTTTTAGTAATTGTAACCCCCTGGTTGGGTAATTGTCACCAAATTTTGAGAACTATTTCCCAAATTTTGAGTCATTCTCTCCAAATTTGGGGTAATTGCCCTCAAATTTTGAGTCATTCTCTCCCAGTTTTGGGTAATCCTCCTCAAATTTTTGGTAACTGTCTCCAAATTTCGGGAAATTATCCGCAAACTTCGGGTAATTGCCCCCCCAGTTTTGAGGAGCTCTCTCAAAACGATGGACATTTTCTCCAAATTTTGTTAATTGTCGCCGGATTTGGGGTAACTGTCACCAAATTTTGAGTCATTTTCACAAGATTTCTTATCGTTTTCATCGAATTTTGTATAATTGTCCCCAAATTAGGGTCACTTTCCTGAAATTTAGAGTAATTGTGCTCATAGCTTTGGTAACAGCCGCAAAATGTGGAGCATTCTCTCAAAATGTTGGGCAACCGTCTCCCACTGTTGGGTAATTGTCCCTAAAATTCTTGTAGTTTGCCACGCATTTTGCGTAATTGTCACCAGATTTTGAATAATCCTTATGAAATTTGGGGTAACTGCCTCCAAATTTGGGGTAATTTTGCCAAAATTTGGTAATTCTCTCCATATTTCAGGTAATTGTGGCCAAAAATTTGTGGTAATTGTCGGCAAAATGTTGGGTAATTTGCCACAAATTTTGAGAAATTGTCCCAAAGTCTTGGGAAATTGCCTCCAAATTTTGAGTAATTTTCCCAAATCCTCTTGTAATAGTCCCCGGGTTTAGGGTAAGTGCGCCCGAGTTTATGGGAGTTGTCTCAGAATTTTGAGTAACTGTCCCCAAATATCGTGTAATTTTCCTCAAATTTTGTGCAGATGTCCCAGAATTTCTCTAATTATCCCCAAATGTGGGGTAATTGTCCTCCAATTTTAAGTAATTGCCACAACATTTCTTACGATTTTACCTCGATTTTTGCATAATTGTCCCCAGCTCGGGTAATTTTCCTCAAGTTTAAAGTAAATGTCGGCAGATTTGGGGTATTTGCCAGCAAAATCTGGACAGTCGTCTCCAAATCAGGCGTAATTTTCCACCAATTTTGTGTCATTGTCCCCAAATCTTGCATCATTTTCTCCAAACCCTGGGTAATTTCCCCCAAATCGAGGTAAATGTCAGACTATTTTGAGTCATGTTCTCCAAATGTTGGGCAATTGTCTCCCAGTTTGGGGTAATTGTCTCAAACTCTTGGGGAATTGTCCTCCAATTTTACGCAATTGTCCACAAACTTTGAGGAATTCTCTCCAGATTTTGGGTAAGTGTCCAAAAATTGGAGTTGGGTTTGGGGTTAGTGTTTTATGGTTAGGGTTAGGGTGTTGTCTCCACATTTGGGGTAATTGTCCCCAAATTTGGGTAATTGTCCCCAGATTTTAAGTAATTTCCTCCAAACTTGGGGTCATTACTCCCCAATTACTCAGTAATTGTGCACAAATTTGAAATAACTGCCTAAAAGCTTCTAGTAATCATCGCCTGCAAGGTTTTGAGTCATTAGCCCCAGATTTGTAATAATCGTCGCAAATTGTTGAGGCGTTTTGCCAAATTCTTAGGCATTGTCTCAAAATTGTGTGTATCTTCCCACAAATTTTGTGTCATTTTCCCGAAAATTTGTGTAATTGTCCCAAATTCTCGGTAACTGTAACCAAATTTGGAGTAATTGTCTTCTAATTTGTCTCAAAGTTATGGGCAATGGTGATTCAAGTCATTAAAATCTTCCACAAGTTTCGTGTATTTGTCTCTTCAGTTTTGATAGTTGTGTTCCTACGGAGGGAAATTGTCACCAAACGTTGGGTAATTGACCCCAAATTCTAAGTAATTGTCTCCAATTTTTGCGTAATTGTCTCCAAACGGTGTGTCGTTTTCGACAAATGTTGGGAAATTGTCCCTTAATAGGGGGTCATTTTGCCTCAATTTTTAGTAATTGTCCCCAAATTTTCTGTCGTTTTCACAAATTTCAGCAATTGTCTCCAGATTTGGGTAATTGTCCCCAAATCCTGAGTAACTGTCTCCAAATTTTGGGCAATTGGCCCAACATGTCTAATAATTTTCCTCAAATTTGGTGTATTTGTCCCCAAATGGTGGATAATTGTCCCCAAATGTCAGATAATTTTCACCCGATTTGGGGTTATTGCCTCAAAATTTTAGGTAAGTTTGCCCACATTTTTAGTAATTGCCCCCCCCTTGTTGGGTAATTGTCACCAAATTTTGAGTACTTTTTCCCAAATTTTGAGTCATTCTCTCCAAATTTGGGGTAATTGCCCTCAAATGTTGAGTAATTATCTCCCAATTTTGGGTAATCCTCTTCAAATTTTCGGTAACTGTCTCCAAATTTCGGGAAATTATCCACAAACTTCGGGTAATTGCCCCCCCAGTTTTGAGGAGCTATCTCAAAACGATGGACATTTTCTCCAAATTTTGTTAATTGTCGCCGGATTTGGGGTAACTGTCATCAAATTTTGAGTCATTTTCACAAGATTTCTTATCGTTTTCATCAAATTTTGTATAATTGTCACCAAATTAGGGTCACTTTCCTGAAATTTAGAGTAATTGTGCTCATAGGTTTGGTAACTGCTGCAAAATGTGGAGCATTCTCTCAAAATGTTGGGCAACCGTCTCCCACTGTTGGGTAATTGTCCCTAAAATTCTTGTAGTTTGCCACGCATTTTGCGTAATTGTCACCAGATTTTGAATAATCCTTATGAAATTTGGGGTAACTGCCTCCAAATTTGGGGTAATTTTGCCACAATTTGTGTAATTCTCTCCATATTTCAGGTAATTGTGGCCAAAAATTTGTGGTAATTGTCGGCATAATGTTGGGTAATTTGCCACAAATTTTGAGAAATTGTCCCAAAGTCTTGGGAAATTGCCTCCAAATTTTGAGTAATTTTCCCAAATCCTCTTGTAATAGTCCCCGGGTTGTGGGTAAGTGCGCCCGAGTTTATGGGAGTTGTCTCAGAATTTTGAGTAACTGTCCCCAAATATCTTGTAACTTTCCTCAAATTTTGTGCAGATGTCCCAGACTTTCTCTAATTATCCCCAAATGTGGGGTAATTGTCCTCCAATTTTAAGTAATTGCCACAACATTTCTTACAGTTTTACCTCGATGTTTGCATAACTGTCCCCAGTCTCGGGTAATTTTCCTCAAGTTTAGAGTAAATGTCTGCAGATTTGGGGTATTTGCCAGCAAAATCTGGACAGTCGTCTCAAAATCAGGCGTAATTTTCCACCGATTTTGTGTAATTGTCCCCAAATCTTGCATCATTTTCTCCAAACCCTGGGTAATTTCCCCCAAATCGAGGTAAATGTCAGACTATTTTGAGTCATGTTCTCCAAATGTTGGGCAATTGTCTCCCAGTTTGGGGTAATTGTCTCAAACTCTTGGGGAATTGTCCTCCAATTTTAGGCAATTGTCCACAAACTTTGAGGAATTATCTCCAGATTTTGGGTAAGTGTCCAAAAATTGGAGTTGGGTTTGGGGTTAGTGTTTTATGGTTAGGGTTAGGGTGTTGTCTCCACATTTGGGGTAATTGTCCCCAAATTTGGGTAATTGTCCCCAGATTTTAAGTCATTTCCTCCAAACTTGGGGTCATTACTCCCAAGTTTTCAGTAATTGTGCACAAATTTGAAATAAGTGCCTAAAAACTTCTAGTAATCGTCGCCCGCCAGGTTTTGAGTCATTAGCCCCAGGTTTGTAATAATCGTCGCAAATTGTTGAGGCGTTTTGCCAAATTCTTAGGCATTGTCTCAAAAGTGTGTGTATCTTCCCACAAATTTTGTGTCATTTTCCCGAAAATTTGTGTAATTGTCCCAAATTCTGGGTAACTGTAACCAAATTTGGAGTAATTGTCTTCTAATTTGTCTCAAAGTTATGGGCAATGGTGATTCAAGTCATTAAAATCTTCCACAAGTTTCGTGTATTTGTCTCTACAGTTTTGATAGTTGTGTTCCTACGGAGGGAAATTGTCACCAAACGTTGGGTAATTGACCCCAAATTCTAAGTAATTGTCTCCAATTTTTGCGTAATTGTCTCCAAACGGTGTGTCGTTTTCGACAAATGTTGGGGAAATTGTCCCTAAATAGGGGGTCATTTTGCCCCAGTTTTTAGTAGTTGTCCCCAAATTTTCTGTCGTTTTCCCAAATTTCAGCAATTGTCTCCAAATTTGGGTAATTGTCCCCAAATCCTGAGTAACTGTCTCCAAATTTTGGGTAATTGGCCCAACATGTCTAATAATTTTCCTCAAATTTGGTGTATTTATCCCCAAATGGTGGATAATTGTCCCCAAATGTCAGATAATTTTCACCCGATTTGGGGTTATTGCCTCAAAATTTTAGGTAAGTTTGCCCACATTTTTAGTAATTGTAACCTCCTGGTTGGGTAATTGTCACCAAATTTTGAGTACTTTTTCCCAAATTTTGAGTCATTCTCTCCAAATTTGGGGTAATTGCCCTCAAATTTTGAGTAATTCTCTCCCAATTTTGGGTAATCCTCCTCAAATTTTCGGTAACTGTCTCCAAATTTCGGGAAATTATCTGCTAACTTCGCGTAATTGCCCCCCCAGTTTTGAGGAGCTGTCTCAAAACGATGGACATTTTCTCCAAATTTTGTTAATTGTCGCCGGATTTGGGGTAACTGTCACCAAATTTTGAGTCATTTTCACAAGATTTCTTATCGTTTTCATCGAATTTTGTATAATTGTCCCCAAATTAGGGTCACTTTCCTGAAATTTAGAGTAATTGTGCTCATAGGTTTGGTAACTGCCGCAAAATGTGGAGCATTCTCTCAAAATGTTGGGCAACCGTCTCCCAATGTTGGGTAATTGTCCCTAAAATTCTTGTCGTTTGCCACGCATTTTGTGTAATTGTCACCAGATTTTGAATAATCCTTATGAAATTTGGGGTAACTGCCTCCAAATTTGGGGTAATTTTGCCACAATTTGTGTAATTCTCTCCATATTTCAGGTAATTGTGGCCAAAAATTTGTGGTAATTGTCGGCATAATGTTGGGCAATTTGCCACAAATTTTGAGAAATTGTCCCAAAGTCTTGGGAAATTGCCTCCAAATTTTGAGTAATTGTCCCAACTCCTCTTGTAATAGTCCCCGGGTTGTGGGTAAGTGCGCCCGAGTTTATGGGAGTTGTCTCAGAATTTTGAGTAACTGTCCCCAAATATCATGTAATTTTCCTCAAATTTTGTGCAGATGTCCCAGACTTTCTCTAATTATCCCCAAATGTGGGGTAATTGTCCTCCAATTTTAAGTAATTGCCACAACAATTCTTACGATTTTACCTCGATTTTTGTTGTATAATTGTCCCAGTCTTTTTTGGGTGTTACGATTAGGGTTAGTGTTAGTTATAGGGTTAAGGTCATGGTTAAGGTTATGGGTAGGGTTAGGGCTTAGGGGTAGATTTAGGGTAAGTGTTAGGTTAGAGTTAATGTTAGGGTTAAGTTTAGGGGTTAGGGTTAGTGTTACGGTTAATCTTTGTTTTGTGTTTAGGGTTAGTGGTTATGATTAGGGTGAGTGTTAGAATTAGGTTTAGGTTTAATGTTAGCGTTAGGGTTAGGGGTTAGGGTTAGGTTTAGGGTTAGGTGTTAGGTATAGTGTTACTGTTAGGGTTAGGGTTAGTGTTAGGGCTAGGGTTAGTGTTAGGTTTAATATTAGGGGTTAGGTTTAGGGTTAGGGTTAGAATTAGGGTTAGGGGTTAGTGTTAGGGTTAGTTTTAGGTTAGGTTTATGGCTAGATTTAGGATTCGGGTTAGATTTAGTGTTAGGGTTTGTATTGCGTTATGTTTAGGGTTAGTGTTAGGGTTAGTTATTGGTTTAGGATTAGGGGTTTAGGGTTAATGTCTTGTTTAGGGTTATGGTCGATCCAATATTAAAATAAGGGTTAGTTTTAGGGTTAGGTTTAGTGTCCCTTTAGGGTTAGGCAATTAGTGTTAGGGCCATTTGGGTTAGTGTTTGGGTAAGGATTAGATTTATGTTTCGGTTTAGTGTGGGCCCACGATTAGGATAAGTGTTAGAGTTATGGTGAATGTTATGTTTATGGGTTAGGGTTAGGGGTTAGGGTTAGGGGTTATGGTTTTATGTTAGTGTTTGCATTAGTGTTAGTGTTAGTGTTGGGTTTAGTGTTTAGGGAAAGTTTTAGGATTTGGATTAATTTTCAGATTAGACTTAATTTTTGTGTTAGAGGTTAAGGTTAGGTTTAGGTTTAGGATTGGACTTTAGTTGTAGAATAAGGGTTAGGATTAGGGTTGTTTTTAGGGTTAGGGTTAAGAGTTATGTTTAGGGTTAGGGTTTGGATTAGAGTTAGGGATAGGGTTAGGTTTAGGGGGTTAGGATTAGGGTTAAGGTTAGGGTTAAGTTTAGATTTAAGGTCAGGGTTATAGTTAGAGGTAGGTGTTAGGGTTAGGGTTACGGTAAGGGTTAGGGTTAGGTTTAGGGTTATTGTTCATGTTAGGCATAGGGTCATTTGTGTTAGGGTTAGGGTTAGGGTTAAGGTTAGGGTTAGGGTTAGGATTAGGGTTAGGATTAGATTTATATTTAGGTTTAGGATGGGCCCACCATTAGGATAAGTGTTAGTTTATGGGGTTAAGTGTTATGTTTATGGTGTAGGTTAGGTGTTAGGGTAAGTAGTTAGGTTTTTGTGTTAGTGTTTGGATTACGATTAGTTTTAGTTTTAGGTGTAGTGTTTAGGGCAAGTTTTAGGGTTCGGATTAAGTTTCAGGTTAGGCTTAGTTTTTGAGTTTAAGATTAATGTTAAGTTTAGGATTAGACTTTAGTTTTATAATAGGGGTTAGGATTAGGGTTATTGTTAGGGTTAGGATTAGGGTAAGGCATTAGTGTTAGGGTTAGTGTTGGGTTCGGTTTAGGGTTAGGGTTATTGTTAGTGTTAGGGTTAGGTTTGGGTTACGTTTAGGGTTAGGGTTAGGGTTAGAGTTAGAGTTATGGTCAGGGGTTAAGGTTAATGTTAATGTTAAGGTTATGGTTTAGATTTGAAGTTAGTGTTAGGGTTATGGTTTAGGTTTAAGGTTAGGGTTAGTGTTGGGTTAGGGTTAGGGTTAGATTTATGTTTAGATTTTAGGGTGGGCCCACTATTAGGATAAGGTTTAGAGTTATGCTGAAGTGCAATGTTTATGGGTTAGGTTTTGGGGGTTAGGGTTAGGGGTTAGGGTCTTGTGTTAGTGTTTGGATAAGGGTCTGTGTTAGTGTTGGGGTTAGTGTTTAGGCAAGGTTTACGGTTAGGATTAAGTTTCAGGTTAACCTTAGTTTTTGGGTTAGAGATTAAGGTTATGTTTAGGATTAGGATTAGATTTTAGTTGTAGAATAAGGGTTAGATTTAGGGTTAGTGTTAGGGTTAGGGTTACGTTTAGCGTTGGGTTAGCGTTACGTGCCATTAGCGTTAGGGTTAGGGTTACGCCATTAATCTTTACGTCATTTGGGTTAGGATTAGATTTAAATTTATGGTTAGGGTTATGGTTAGATATATGTTTCGGTTTAGGGTCCACCATTAGGATAAGGGTAAGAGTTATGGTTAATTGTTATGTGTGTAGGTTATGGTTAGGTGTTTGGGTTAAGGGTTAGGGCTTTGTGTTAGTGTTTGGATTAAGGTTAGTGTAGTGTAGTGTTTAGTGTTTAGGGCAAGGTTTAGAGTTAGGATTAAGTTTCATGTTAGGCTTAGTTTTTGAGTTACAGATTCAGGCTAGTTTTAGATTTAGGATTAGATTTTAGTTGTAGAATAAGTTTTAGCATTAGGGTCAGTGTTAGGGTTAGGAGTTATGTTTAGAGTTAGGGTTTAGAATAGGGTTAGGGATAGGATTAAGGTTTGGTGGTTATAGTTATTGTTAGGGTTAGGGTTATGGTTAAAGTTAGGGGTAAGGGTTAGGGTTAGGTTTAGGGTTAGGGCTAGTGTTATGTTTTGGGTTAGGGCCAGTGTTAGGTTTCGGGTTAGGGTAAGTGTGCCATTAGGGTTAGGGTTAGTGTTAGGCCATTAAGCTTAGGTTCATTTGGGTTAGGATTATGGTTAGGGTTAGGGTTAGGTTAAGGTTTAGGGTTAGGGTTATTGTTAGGGTTATGTTTAGGGTTAGAGTTATGGTTTAAGTTAGGGTCAGGGTTAGGAATTATATTTAGTGTTAGCGTTAGTGTTAAGTTTAGGGTTAGGGTTAGTGTTAATTTTAGAGTTAGGGTTAGATTTTGGGTTAGTGTTAGGTTTAGGTTTATGGTTAGGGTTCGGGTCAGATTTATGTTTAGGGTGGGCCCACCATTTAGATAAGGGTTAGAGTTAGGGTTAAGTGTTATGTTTATGGGTTCTGGTTAGGTGTTAGGGTTAAAGGTTAGGGTTTAGGGTTATGTTTAGGGTTAGGGTTTGTGTTAGGGTTAGGGTTTGAATTTGGATTAGGGATAGGGTTAGGGTTAGGGGTTTAGGGTTAGGTTTAGGGTTAGGGTTGGTCCATAATTAATATAAGGGTTTAGTTTAGGGTTAGGATTAGTGTGCCTTTAGGGCTAGGGTTAGGTTTAGGCCATTAGGATTAGGTTCATTTGGATTATGGTTAGGCTTAGGGTTAGGGTTTGGATTAGAGTTAGGTGTTAGTGTTAGGGTGAGGGTTAGGCTTAGGTTTATGGTTTAGGTTTAGGGTTAGGGTTAGGGTTAGTGTTAAATGTTAGTGTTAGGTTTATGGATATGGTTTAGGGTTAGGTTTAGGGTTAGGGTTAGGTGTTAGGATTAGGGTTAGGGTTAAATTTAGGGTTAGGTTTTGGTTTAGGGTTAAATTTAGGATTAGGGGTTAGGGTTAGGGTTCAGGTTAGAGTTAGGTTTTGCGTTGGGGATTAAGGTTAGTGTTAGGTTTAGAATAAAGTGTTAGTGTTAGGGTTATGGTTATTGTTAGGTTTAAGGTTAGGGTTAGGTTTAATTTAGATTTAGGGTTAATATTAGGGTTAGGGGTTAGTGTTAGGGTTAGCTTTAGGTTTGGTTTAGGGTGGTCCCACCGTTAGGATAAGGGTTTGAATTATAGTTAAGTGTTATGTAATGGGTTAGGGTTAATGTTTAGGGTTTTGTGTTAGTGTTTGGATTAGGGTTAGTGTTAGTATTGTGTCTAGTGTTTAGGGCAAGGTTTAGGGCTTGGATTAAGTTTCAGGTCAGGCGTAGTTTTTGGGTTAGATATTAATATTAGATTTAGGTTTAGGATTAGACTTTAGTTGTAAAATAAGGGTTAGGATTAGGGTTTCTGTTAGGGTTAGAGTTAAGAATAATATTTAGGGTTAGGTTTTGGATTGGGGTTAGTTATATGGTTAAGGTTAGGGGGTTTGGGTTAGTGTTAGGGTTAAGGTTGGGATAAGGGTTATGGTTAGGATTAGGAGTTAGGGTTAAGGTTATGGTTAGGGTAAGTGTTACAGCTAGGGTTAGTGTTAATGCTAGGTGTTAGGGTTAGGGTTAAAGTTAGGGTAAGGATTTAGTGCTAGGGATAATATTAGGGTTAGAGTTAGGGTTAGGGTTAGGTTATTTTTAGTTTTATATTTAGTGTTAGGGTTCGGTTTAGGGTTAGATCTGGGTTAGGGTTATGTTCAGAGTTACGGTTAGGGTTAGGGTTTATGGTTAGGGATAGTGTTAATTTTAGGGTTAGGTTTAAGTATTAGGTTTAGGGTTAGAGTAAGTGTTATTGTTAAGGTCATCATGGTTATGGTTAAGGGTAAGGTTAGTGTTAGGTTTGGGTTTAGGGTTAAGGGTAAGGGTTACGGTTAGGATTGGAGTTAAGTTTGGGTTAGGATTAGGGTTAGAGGTTAGAGTTAGGTGTTAGTGTTAGGGTCATTGTTAGCATTAGGGTTAGTGTTAGGGTTGGGTTAGTGTTAGGGTTAGGTGTTAGTGTTAGGGTTTGTGTTGGGGTTCGGTTAGGGATATGGTTATGGTTAGGTTTAGCGTTAGGGATACGGTTACGGTTAGGTTTAGGGTTAGGGTCGTTAGGTTTAGGGTTATGGTTACGGTTAGGGTTGTGTCAGGGTTAGGGTTAGGGTTAAAGGTTATAGTTAGGTGTTAGGGTTTGTGTTATGTTTAGGGTTAGGGTTAGGATTAGGGTTGGTTTAGGGTTAGATTTAGTCTTAGGGTTATGGTTAGGTTAGGGTTAGGGTTTGGGTTTGGGTTTAGGGTTAGTGTTAATGTTAGGGTTAGGTTTAGGGTTAAAGATAGGTTTAGGGTTAGGTTTAGATTTATGTTTAGTCTTAGGGTGGGCCCAGCATTAGTATAAGGGTTAGAATTATAGTTAAGTATTATGTTTATTGGGTTAGGGTTAGGGGTTATGGTTAGTGTTGGGCTTAGTTTTTAGTGTAAGTTTTAGGGCTAAGATCAAGTTTCAGGTTTGGCTTATTTTTTGTGTTAGAGATTAAGGTTAGGTTTAAGTTTAAGATTAGGCTTTAATTGTAGAATAAGGGTTAGGATTAGTGTTAGTATTAGGGTTAGGGTTAAGAGTTATATTTAGGGTTAGGGTTTGGATTAGTGTTGGGGATATTGTTAGGGTTAGGGGGTAAGCGTTAGTGTTACGGTTAGAGTTAGGGTTAGTGTTATGGTTAGGGTTGGGATAGGGTTAGTGTGCCATTAGGATTAGGGTTAGGCCATTAAGCTTAGGGTCATTTGGGTTAGGGTTGGTGTTAGGTTTAGGGTTAGGGTTAATGGTTAGATTTAGTTGTTAATGTTAGGGTTAGGGTTTGTGTTAGTGTTGGGGATATTGTTATTGTTAGGTGTTAGGGTTAGGGTTAGTGTTAGGGTTGGTTTAGTATTAGGGTTAATGTTAGGGTTATGGTTAGGTTTAGGGTTAAGGTTAGGGGTTAGGGTAAATGTTAGTGTTAGGGTTAGGTTTAGGGTTAGATTTATCTTTAGAATTATGGTGGGCGCACTCTTAGGATAATGTTTAGAGTTACAGTTAAGTATTATGTTTATGGGTTAGGGTTAGGTGTTAGGTTTAGGAGTTCTTATTTTGTTATAGTGTTTGGATTAGGGTTAGTGTTAGTGTTGGGGTTAGTGTTTAGGACAAGGTTTGGGGCTAGCATTAAGATTAAGGTTAGGCTTATTTTTCGTGTTAGAGATTAAGGTTAGGTTTAGGTTTTGGATTAGACTTTAGTTGTAGAATAAGGGTTAGGATTAGGGTTAGTGCTAGGGTTACGGTTAAGGATTATGTTTAGGGTTAGGGTTTTGATTAGGGTTAGGGATAGGGTTAATGTTAGGGGGTTAGGGTTAGGGGTTAGATTAAGGTGTTAGGGTTAGGGGTAGGGTTAGGGGTAGGGCTAGGATTAGGTTTGGGGTTAGGTTAAAGGTTTAGGGTTATGATTAGCGTTAGTGTTAGGATTAGGGTTATGGTTGGGTTAGGATTAGGGTTAGGGGTTATAGTTAGGTGTTAGGGTTAGGGATAGGGTTAAGTATACTGTTAGGTTTGGGTTAGTGTTATGGTTAGGTGTTAGGGTTAGTGTTAGGGTTACGGTTAGGTTTAGGGATAGTGTTAGGGATAGGGTTAGGGGCGTTAGGGTTAGGGTTATGTTTAGAGTTAATGTTAGGTTTAGACTTGGGGTTAGGGGTTAGGATTAGGGTTAGAGATAGGGTTATGGTTCTGGTTAGGGTTCTGGTTAGGATTTGGTTAGGGATAGGGTTATGGTTAGGTGTTATAGTTAGGGTTAGGGTTAGGTTTATGTTAGGGTTGGGGTTAGGGGTTAGGGTTAGGGTTACATTTAGGGTTAGGGTTATGTTTGGGTGTTACGATTAGGGTTAGGGTTAGTGATTGTGTTATGGTCATGCTTAAGGTTATGGGTAGGGTTAGGGGTTAGGTGTAGATTTAGAGTAAGGGTTAGAGTTAGAGTTAAGGTTAGGGTTATGTTTAGGGTTAGGGTTAGTGTTACGGTTAGGCTTTGTTTTGTAGTTAGGGTTAGGGTATATGATTAGGGTGAGTGTTAGGGTTAGGTTTAGGTTTAATGTTAGCATTAGGGTTAGGGATAGGGTTACTGTTATTGTAAGTCTTAGGGTTAGGGTTAGTGTTAGGGTTAATATTAGGGGTTAGGTTTAGGGTTAGGGTTAGAGTTAGGGTTAGGTGGTAGTGTTAGGGTTTGTTTTAGGTTAGGTTTATGGCTAGAGTTAGGATTCGGGTTAATGTTAGTGTTAGGGTTTGTGTTGGGTTAGGTTTAGGGTTAGTGTTAGGGTTAGGTATAAGTTTAGGATTAGGGGTTTAGGGTTAATGTCATGTTTAGGGTTAGGGTCGGTCTAATATTAAAATAAGGGTTAGTTTTAGGGTTAAGGTTAGTGTCCCTTTAGGGTTAGGCAATTAGTGTTAGGGCCATTTGGGTTAGTGTTAGGGTTAAGGTTATGGTTAGGGTTAGGATTAGATTTATATTTCAGTTTAGTGTGGGCCCACGTTTAGGATAAGTGTTAGAGTTATGGAGACTGTTATGTTTATGGGTTAGGGTTAGGGGTTAGTGTTTTGTGTTGGTGTTTGTATTAGTGTTAGTGTTGGGGTTAGTGTTTAGGGCAAGGTTTAGGGTTAGGATTAAGTTTCAAATTAGGCTTAGTTTTTGGGTTAGAGATTAAGGTTACGTTTAGGTTTAGGATTGGACTTTAGTTGTAGAATAAGGGTTAGGATTAGGGTTATTTTTAGGGTTAGGTTTAATAGTTATGTTTAGGGTTAGGGTTTGGATTAGAGTTAGGGATAGGGTTAGGATTAGGGGGTTAGGATTAGGGTTAAGGTTAGGGTTAAGTTTAGATTTAAGGTTAGGGTTATGGTTAGAGTTAGGTGTTAGGGTTAGGGTTACGGTAAGGATTAGGTCTAGGGTTAGGGTTAGTGTTCGGGTTAGGCATAGGGTCATTTGTGTTAGGGTTAGGGTTATGGTTCGGCTTAGGGTTAGATTTATGCTTAGATTTAGGTGGGCCCACCATTAGGATAAGGGTTAGAACGATGCTTATGTGTTATGTTTATGGGTTAGGGTTAGGGGTTAGGGTTAGGGTTAGTCTTAGTGTCAGGGTTAAGAGTTATATTTAGGGTTAGTGTTTGTATTAGGGTTAGGTTTATGGTTAGGGTTCGGGTCAGATTTATGTTTTAGTTTAGGGTGGGCCCACCATTTAGATAAGGGTTAGAGTTTCAGTTAAGTGTTATGTTTATGGGTTATGGTTAGTTGTTAGGGTTAAAGGTTAGGGTTGTGTGTTAGTGTTTGGATTAGGGTTTGTGTTAGAGTTGTGTTTAATGTTTATGGCAAGGTTTAAGATTAAGTTTCAGATTAGGCTTAGTTTTTGTGTTAGAGATTAAGGTTAGGTTTAGGTTTAGGATTAGACTTTAGTTGTAGCATAAGGGTTAGGATTAGGGTTCGTGTTAGGGTTAGGGTTAAGAGTTATGTTTAGGGTTAGGGTTTTTGTTAGGGTTAGGGTTTGAATTTGGATTAGGGATAGGGTTAGGGTTAGGGGGTTAGGGTTAGGGTTAGGGGGTTAGGGTTAGGGTTAGGTTTAGGGGTAGGATTTGTCCGTAATTAATATAAGGGTTTAGTTTAGGGTTAGGGTTAGTGTGCCTTTAGGGCTAGGGTTAGGTTTAGGCCAGTAAGATTAAGTTCATTTGGATTATGGTTTGGGTTAGGGTTAGGGTTTGGATTAGAGTTAGGTGTTAGTCTTAGGGCTAGGGTTAGGGTTATGTTTAGAGTTAAGTGTTTGTGTTAGGGTTAGGGTTGGTGTTAGTGTTTGGGTTAGTGTTATGTTTGGGCTTAGTGTCAGGGTTAGGTTTATGGGTAAGTGTTAGGGTTAGGGTTTGGGTTAGGGCTAGTGTTAGGTTTCGAGTTAGGGTAAGTGTGATATTATGTTTAGGGTTAGTGTTAGGGTTAGGCCATTAGGCTTAGGGTCATTTGGGTTAGGGTTATGGTTAGGGTTTGTGTTAGCATTGGGGGTTAGTGTTAGGGTTAGGTTTAATGTTAGTGTTAGGGTTAGGTTTTAGGGTTAGGTTCAGGGTTACAGTAAGGGTTAGATTTATGTTTTGGTTTAGGGTGGGCCCACCATTAGGATAAGGATTAGAGTTATGGTTAAGTGTTATGTTTATATATTAGGGTTAGGGGTTAGGGTTAGCAGTTATGGTTTTGTGTTAGTGTTTGGATTAGGATTAGTGTTAGTGTTGGGTTTAGTGTTTAGGGCAAGGTTTAGCGTAAGAATTAATTTTCAGGGTAGGGTTAGTTTTTTTGTTAGAGATTAAGGTAAAATGTAGGATTAGACATTAGTTGTAGAATAATTGTTAGGTTTAGGTTTAGTATTGGGGTTAGGGTTAGGGTGTTATGGTTAGGGTTAGAGTTAGAGTCATTAGGGTTAGGTTTATGGTTAGGGTTGGGGTTAGGTTTAGGATTCGATTTAGGGTTAGGGTTGTGGTTAAGGTTTAGGGTTATGGTTAGGTTTAGGGTTAGGGTTGGGTTAGGGTTAGGGTTAGATTTATGGTTAGGGTTATGTTTAGGGTTAGTATTAATGTTCAGCTTAGGGTTAGTTTTAGAGTCGGTTAGGGTTTTGTTTAGGGTTAGGGTTAGGGTTCAGGTTAGGGTTAGGGTTAGGATTAGGGTTAGGGTTAGGTTTAGGTTTAGGGTTTGGATTAGGTTTAGATATAGGTTTAAGGTTAGTGGGTTAGGTTTAGTGTTAGGGTTAGTGTTATATTTAGGGTTATGTTTAGGGTTGCGTTTGGGTTAGCATGCCATTAGAGTTAGGTTTAGGTTTAGGCCATTAGGCTTTAGGTTATTTGGGTTAGGGTTAGAGTTTAGTTTATGGTTAGTGTTAGAGTTAGGTTCATGTTTAGGATTAGGATGGGCCCACCATTAGGATAAGTGTTAGAGTTATGGTTAATTTTTTTGTTTATGGGTTAGGTTTAGGGGTTAGGTGTAGTGTTTTGGGCAAGGTTTAGAGATAGGATTAAGATTCAGGTTAGGCTTAGTTTTTTGGATAGAGATAAAGGTAAGATTTAGTTTTAGGGTTAGACTTTACTTGTAGTATAATGTTTAGGAAAAGTGTTAGTGTTAGGGTTAGGGTATATGTTTATGGTTAGGGTGTGGATTAGTGTTAGGTATAGTGTTAGTGTTGGGGGGTAGGGTTAGTTTTAGGGTTAGGGTTAGGGCCATTAGGTTTTGGGTTAGTGTTACGGTTAGGGTATTGTTTAGGGTTAGGTTTAGGGTTAGGGTTGGGTTATAGTTAGGGTTAGGGCTAAGGTTAGGGTTTAGAGTTAGTTGTTCGGGTTAGTGTTAGGGTTAGGGTTAGTGTAAGGGCTAGGTGTTAGTCACAGTGTTATGGGTATTGTTGGGGTAGGTTTAGGGTTAAGGTTAGTGTTAGGTTTGGTTTAGGGGTTAGGATTAGTGTTAGGGTTAGGGTTAGTTTTAGGTTTAAAGTTAGGGTTAGGTTTAGTTTTAGGTTTAAAGTTAGGGTTAGGGTTAGATTTATGTTTCGATTTACGGTGGGCCCAACATTAGGATAACGGTTCGAGTTTTGGTTAGATGTTATACTTATGGGTTAGGGTTAGGGGTTAGGGATAGGAGTTAGGATTTTGTGTTAGTGTTTGGATTAGGGTTATTGTTAGTGTTGAGTTTAGTGTTTAGGGCAAGGTTTAGGGTTAGGATTAATTTTCAGATTAGGCTTAGTTTTTGGGTTAGAGATAAAGGTTAGGTTTCGATTTAGGATTAGACTTTAGTTGTAGCATAAGAGTTAGGATTAGGGTTAGTGTTAGTGTTAAGTGTTATGTTTAGGGTTAGGATTTGGATTAGGGATAGGGATATTGTTGTGTTTAGGGGGTTAGTTTTGGTGTTTTGATTAGGGTAAGGGGTAGGGTTTTTATGGTTAGGGTTAGGGTTAGGGTTAGGGTTAGAAGTATGGCTAGGCTTAGATTTAGGGTTTGGATTAGGGTTAAGGATAGGGTTAGGTTTAGGTGGTTATGGTTAGTCTTAGTTTTAGATTTAGAGTTAGGGTTACGTTTAGGTTTGGGTTATTATTAGTGTGCCATTAGTGTTAGGGTTAGGGTTAAGGTTAGGCCATTAGACTTAGGGTCAGTTGGGTTAGGGTTAGGGTTAAATTTATGTTTAGGTTTAGGGTGGGCCTACCATTAGGATAAGGGTTAGAGTTATGGTTAAGTGCTATATTTATGGGCTAGGGTTATGGGTTAATGTTTTGTGTAGGTGTTTGGATTAGGGTTAGTGTTATTTTTGGGTTTAGTGTCTAGGGCAAGATTTAGGGATAGGATTTAGTTTCAGGTTAGGCATTTTTTTTAGTTAGAAATTAAGGTTAGATTTAGGTGTAGGATTAGATTTTATTTGTAGAATCAGACTTTAGTTGTAGAATCAGGGTTTGGATTAGGGTTAGGGTTAAGAGTTATGTTTAGGGTTAGGGTTAGGATTCTGGTTAGGGTTAAGTTTAGGGGTTAGGGTTAGTGGTTAGAGTTAGGGTTTATGTTAAGTTTACGTTAAAGATTAGTTCTTGGGTTAGGGGTAGAGTTAGGGTTAGGGTTAAGGTTAGGGTTTTGGTTAAGTTTAGGGTCAGGGGTTAGGGGTAGTGTAAGGGTTAGGGTTAGGGATAGAGTTAGGGGGTTAAGGTTAGTATTAGTGTTAGGGTTAGGTTTAGGATTATTAGGGTTATGGTTAGAGTTAGCGTTAAGGTTAGGGTTAGGGTTAGAGTTAGATTTAATATAGTGGTTAAGGTTAGAGTTAGGGTTAGAGTTAGATTTAAGGTTAGTGGATAGGGTTAGAGTTAGGGTTAGAGTTAGATTTAAGGTTAGTGGTTAGGGTTAGTGTTAGGTTTAGGCTCACTAGTGTTAGGATTATGATTAGGGTTTGTGTTAGGGTTAGGGTTTGTGGTAGGGATTAGTGTTACGGTTGAGGTTAGGGGTTAGGGTTAGTGTTAGGGTTAGGGTTGGGGTTGGTTACTGTAAGGGTTAGTAGTTAGAGTAAGGTGTTAGGGTTAGGATTATGGTTATGTTTAGTATTATGGTAAGGTTTAGTTTTAGGGTTAGGTGTTAGTGTTAGGTTTAGGATTAATGGTTAGAGTTAGGTGTTGGGGTTGGGGTTAGTGTTAATGTTAGGGTTAGTGTTAGGGTTAGGGTTAGGGTTAGTTTTCGGATTAGGTTTAGCGTTAGGGTTAGTGTTAGGGTTAGGGTTAGGTTTAGTATTAGGGTTAGGTTTCAGATTAGGTTTAGCGTTAGGGTTAGTGTTAGGGTTAGGGTTAGGTTTAGTGTTAGGGTTAGGTTTCAGATTAGGTTTAGCGTTAGGGTTATTGTTAGGGTTAGGGTTGGGATTAGGGGTTAGTGTTTGTGTTAGGTTTAGGGTTAGGTTTAGGGTTAGGATTCAGGTTTAGGTTAGGGTGGGTTTAAGGTTTAGGTTTAGTGTTATTGTTAGGGTTAAGGTTAGGGATTAGGTTTAGAGTTTAGGGTTGGGGTAAGGGGTTAGTGTTGGTGTTAAGGTTAGGGTTTGAGTTGGGGTTAGGGGTTAGGGTTAGGGTTAGGGTTATGGTTGGTGTTAAGGGTTAGGCTTTAGGGTTACTATTAGGGTTAGGTTTAGGGTTAGGGTTAGGGTAAGGCTTTAGGGTTATTATTCGGGTTAAGTTTAGGTTTAGGGTTAGTGTTTAAGGTTAGTGTTTAGGGTTAGTGTTAGGGTTAGATTCTAGTGTTAGGGTTAGGTTTAATGATAGTTAGTGTTAGGGTTAGGGATAGTTTTAGGGATAGGGTTAGGTTTAGGGTTAGGGTTACTGTTAGGATTAGGTTTAGGGTTAGTGTTAGGGTTAGGATTAGGGTTAGGCATAGTGTCAGTAGGGTTAGGGTTAGGTTTAGGTGTTATTGTTAGAGTTAGGGTTAGGGTTATGGTTTAGGTTTAGGTTTCAGAGTTTGTGTTAGATTTATGTTAAGTTTTAGGGTGGGCCCACGATTAGGATAAGGGTTACAGTTTTGGTTAAGTGTTATTTTTATGGGTTAGAATTAGGGGTTAGGGTTAGTGTTAGGGTTAGGATAGGGTCAGGGCTAGGGGTTATGGTTAGGGTTAGGGTTAGGGTTAGGTTTAGGGTTAGGGTCATTAGGGTTAGGGTTAGAGATAGGTTTAGGTTTAGGGGTTATGGTTAGAGTTAGTGTTAGGGTTA